>NGKG01000001.1:707113-721424 GCA_002162505.1 Myriosclerotinia scirpicola
AGGAGGAGGAGGAGATGTGGGGATGTGTGTGAGTGTGAGTGTGAGTGTGAGTGGGTGGAAGCCTGGCAGGGAGTGGATGAGTGAATGAGTGAATGAGTGGATGAGTGAATGAGTGAATGAGTGAATGAGTGAATGAGTGAATGAGTGAATGAGTGAATGAGTGAATGAGTGAATGAGTGAATGAGTGAATGAGTGGATGAGTGAATTGTATCATGGTTATAGACAGACAGATGTACGGATTATAGTATCGGAGCCGAATTAAGATCGGGTTGGAATGATGATGGGTGATTAATAATTAGTGAGCTAGAAGTTGGGTGATGAGTGATGGGTGGGCTTGAGATACTTGAGATATGATACTCAGGTATTAACAGCAAGTTATATTGAATTCAACAGGTAGGTATGAAAAGAAGATCTTGGGAGGAATTGATGGATTGATGGATTGACAGAACTACTAGGTAATTGTATTGCGCTGTATGATTAATACTACCTAGGTAGGTAATCAATGATATAATTCATTGGATGTCTCTCAGCCTCGGTCTCAGCCTCAGCCTCGTTTCGTTCTTCAGTAGGTAGGTAATTGTTGAATGTGGGGAAGTTTCTTCAATCGAATCGAGGTCATGGATGATGGGTCGAAAGAGGAAAGATTACGTAATGGTTGCTAGGGGATCAAGTTTTGTGGAGACAACTTCAGATTAGATAGGTAGTGTACGGAGCATACTCCGTAGGTACTTTTATTAGTAGGTAGGTTTAAGGAGTATTTTGATTTTTGGTTTGGATTTGAGATTTTATATAGGAGGTGGAGGTACGCTAGGGTTATTCTTTGGATAAATGATAGTAACCAAATGAATGATAGTAATGTAACTTTTGTAACTCGTAGCAGCAGTACTTTACTTTTATTTGATACGGCGATGATGTTTTGCGGTAGAGATATCGAATAGAAAACATTCAATCAATAGAATCTTGAAGAACCTACTGATTATCGCCGTAATTGCCACGTGATTTATTATAGGCACGGACCGTAAAATGGTCAGTGAGTCATTTTAATGGCTGAAATCAAAAATTTAAGCGATAACTTTCCAAGCTAGCCTGACCCAGTAAGTTCACGAAGCTTTTTACCATCCACGCCTCTCCCCGAGAAACAACTTAATCCATCAACAATTTCAACGTAACTCGTACAACAACTTCAAAATTCATCTTCCATCCAAAGAATTTCGAATCGCATACACTTGATAATTCATTACGATCATATCAAGTCCTATCATTAATCTATTCCCTATTGTCGCATAACATCACTTTCAATTAATCGCGAGTCGCGCCGTCATTTGACAACCTCTCAACATGGCTGGACCTCGCACGCGCGCCAAAGGTGCAAGCCCAGGTGGTCTCAAATCACTCGATGACATTCCAAAGGCTCGACGAGGAAAGGGAAAGAAGATTAAGACTGAGCCTGTCGAAGATTCCATCGAGTCCGAGTCCGCCGATCCATATACCACCTCAGCCGAAGGCAACAATAACACAGAGTCGCAAAAGGCTCGATCATCTCCTACAAATGACTCCAGGACCAATTCTCCAGAATCACACTCACCTTCACCTACACCGGCCGAATCACGACTTGACTCGCGCTCTACCTCTCCACCCCTCAAGAACACCACTACGTCTAACGACGCGTCTTCGGACAACGACGTCATTAATAAAGATCAAGACGCAGAGCGCATTGCTCCTCTCGGATCCAGCAAAAAGAGATCGCGAGCAGAAGAGTCATCTAGCCACCAAAGTGATGGCAACACAGAAGGAAACGCGGAGGAAATTCTCGATGAAAGATCCAGCAAGCGCCCACGATTCGAGGATGTCGAAGCTGATGTCGAAGCTGAAGAATCGACTGATCCCGAACCCGAGAAGAAAACACGAGGCCGACCACGCAATCGCACAAAGGCAACTCCCAAGAAGTCTGCGAATAAGACACGCGGTCACAAACAAGATCCCATTGTCCTTAACGGCAACAGCTCAGATGAAGCAGCTGAGACGACAGTATCACCTCCACTTCCTCGATCTACACCGAAACAAACCCCCGTTCCATCCCCAATTACTCCACAAAATCAGCAAGAACGATCCTCTGCTGAAAAGGATGAGCTCAAAGCTGGTTTATTCGCCATTAGTCGCCCCACTTCCAAACTCACACTTCCTCCTCCAGACCTACGACCCGTTCCTCAAACCGAGGTTCAAAAACCAGCGCCATCACTTGCTGACATTGGTCCTGACCCAGAGCAGCGCATGAAGGCTGCAGCAAAACACTTTGGATTCCCTCCTATTGCTCGAGCCGTTTCATCATCAACCATCAAGCTCACACCCGGCATGGGAAAGACCGCGAGAATTCGTGCAATGCATATGCAAAAATACTTTCCAGGACGATACACCTCTCCAAGCAAAGGAAAGGAAGTTGTCAAGGAAGTGGTTAAGGAGGCTGCTAGGGAAGTCACCAAGGACGTCACTCAAGGCGCTAATGATGTATGTCCTAACACTCCAATCGCCAACTTGTTTCATCATACTGACTTCATCAAGGTGGCTCAGACTGAGCGTAAGAAGACAACCGCTGTGGCTTCTTCCAGTGAGACTCTTTCCAAATCCGATGTTTCTTCTGCAACGCGTCAATCTCCTCGCGATGGACTGAAATTAACGGATCCTTATTTAGTAGCTGTGGCTAAAGCCTTCACTAATCATAAAGAAAAGTCAAAGGCGATGCCATCTATCGAACAGGTTGCGGCATTCCTTGATGGCTTCGATGCTCAGCAAGGTTCGTACAATTCCAAAACACAAATGGTTGCCAAAAAGTCAACACTTCCTCAACCACCAAAAACTTCAAGGTCCCAAGGGTTTGTTGTTCCCGGTTATGGAAGTGATGATGATACTGTCATGTCCGATGAGGGTGAGGGTGAGGCACAAGTTGTCGAAGAGCCAAAGACACCTGAACCTCAAGACTCTCTAGAGCAAGATGATAGTCCTTCGAGGTCTAGCTGGTGGAACCCCATCTCTACTGTTGCCACGATGCTCACGAGCCCATTCCGTAAACAATCCACTGCTGCTCCGGCACCTCTCGCTCGCAACAAAGTTGTCCCACCTCCATTTATCTTCAAGCAGCCACCAACCACTCCTGCGGCAGTTCCCCTCAAGCGCAACGCCAAATCAGACCGCAAGCGCAATACCCGAAACAACCTTCAAGGTCGTCATGGAGCTGGCTTTCAAACTGAACGTCGTCCACGCCGCAAGGATGTCACGCAAACACCAGTTCACATGAGTGGGCTCCTCACCCCAGATGAAATCAAGGAGATTCATAGAGCACAGGACGAATACGCCGCAAAGCACAATGGTAAAGGGCCCTTGATTGTAGCTAATCGAGATATTCATAAGGCCGCGCGAGATGCTAAAAGAAGTGCCGTTGTTGGTGCTGCCGAGGAAGAATCTTTAGGATTCACACATGTTAAAGCAGGCGACAAGCGTAATTCTGACGGTGCACCAAAGTTCCCTTGCCAACGTTGGAATGACTTTTTGAACTCTGAATCTTCTGACGAGGAGGAAGAACCTAGATGGATTAGATGCAGAAATGGTCTGTACATCCGATCGGACGCCACTGAAAGGCAACTTGAAGGCGAACTTATCAAGTCTGATGATCCTCGTTACCTAGACTTTTATCGTGATATTGACGCCTTCCCAAAACAAAATATCTACAAGCCAGCAGGTGTTCAGAATCCCCTCAACTCCGCTCAGCTTCTTGAACAGGCCAATCTACGTGCTATGGGCGATCCAAATATACCAGACGAGAGCTTGAATGACTATACATATGTCATTAATGACCACCAGAAGAGACTAATCTTTTATCCAAGAAGCCCTTACAATATGTTTGACATTCCGGGTCGCAAGCTCAACGCAAATCATATTGCAAACCTGAAGGAAGGATACCCTCTTCTTAATCCTCGGGACGAGTTTGGTATTGCTATCAAGGTACCTAGGTATGACAGCACAAGACCACCACATGATCAAAATACAACCAACGTCTTTGAACAACTCCATGAATGGGACAAGAGACGGCACTACAAGGACGCTGCAGACATGAAAGCCGGCCGAATTCTTGAGCCAAAACAGTGGACTCAAACTCCGCCACCAAAGCCCAAGCCTGGCAACGCCAAACTTCCCGGCACCCTCGACAGAGCTCCAATGTCCGAGGCTGTACAGCAGGCCATGAACAAAGCCAACAAGTACCTTCCAGCAAAGAGCAGTGGTCTTCGAAACGTCGCTACCATGAGTCCTGTTCAGGGAGAGCAGAGCACTGGTATGGAGCTTACACAGGAAGTTATCCACCCCCTACAAGAGTTCGATTCCAGCGAAGAAGCTCTCGGCTGGAAGTGTGACCCCGAGATCATGGCAGCTGTCGCGAAGTGTGATAGTCAAGGACTCATCTCAATCACACCCGTTCCTGACCATATCTGGCATGAACATGAAGACCTTGTTCAAGGCGAGGTAGAGCAGGCAGTTGCTGCATTGTTCAAAGGGGTTGATTCCAGATTTTATGGCACAGCGCACAACGGAATCTCAGCAAACCACAACTGATCCATCAATTGAATTTCAGCACACGACCCATTCATTCATTGAAAACGCTCCTACTTTGGTTGCGAGGCTCTCCCTTGATGGTTCAATTTCATCAGGCATGCGAGTCGCCTTGATATTCTTGTTTGGGTTCATGGCTGGTAACGTTGTTGCTTTGATTCTCTGGTTTACGCGATCAGGTGCATGAATTTGGATGGTGGTATGCCTTCCTATGGTTGGGTTTCCATGTTCTTATTGTTCGAGCTTTTGTGGGATAGCTAGGGATGGCGAACTCTCCAGGATGCGGTTGAAACTTTTCTTCACTAGCCAGATGCGTGGGGTGCATACTCTGGCTTACATATTTTATTCACACAAAAGTTCTTTTTTTCGACACTCTACCAGCCAGATGGTCTTTCACATCGGCACATTACTTTCCCCTCGTGTACATGCTTATAGCAGAATCTTCGAATTATCACGGTTAAGATCTCTCAAACTGGGTCTGGAAGGTGGCTCCTTCTACCCTACATTGCTGAGGCTTATCGATGTTCTTCGGTTTTCTCGCCATTCATCATATTCACGGGATTGGACATATCAGCATTTATCATCAGCACACCATACATACATATATACGGTGGAATGATTCATTGGGGGAATGAGAAAGAGAATAATTGGTTTCTCTAGGATAGGATCTCCCAGATTTAGGTGAGGGATGGGGAGCTCCCAATACCTGATCGCTGCTGCTTATCCGACTTGCTTTGTTCCTTCTCGCTATGGAAGCTATGGAAGCTCCGGATTAGGACTATTGGGCAGGGTTTATTATTATATTGGATCGATGACAGTGGCGACTGTTAGTTATAAAGATGGATTATGGAAGGGGAAATTGTTCGTTGTATGGATGGATTATGGAATGGGAAATTGTTCATTGTATGGCTGGAAGATGGCAGTGGCTATTCATCATCTAGGTGGATTATGGAAGGGGAAATTGTCTATTGTATGGATGGATTATGGCAGGGGATGTTGTTTGTTATATGGCTCGAAGATGGCAGTGGCTATTCATCATCTAGGTGGATTATGGAAGGGGAAATTGTCTATTGTATGGATGGATTATGGCAGGGGATGTTGTTTTTTATATGGCTCGAAGATGGCAGTGGCTATTGATCATCTGGATGGATAATCGCAAGAGGTTCTTGAAGTTATCAGGGTGGTGCACTGCGCATCCATCTCTGCTCTTCTGTATTCCATTGTGGGGACGTCCCCCCACAATGCGCCTGGCTGTTTTCATCATGGGGACGTCCCCTCATGCATGATACACCTGGGGTTTTTCCATCATGGGGACGTCCCCCCATGATGCGCCTGGTTGTTTTTCATCATAGGGACGTCCCCCTATGCATGATACACCTGGGGTTTTTCCATCATGGGGACGTCCCCCCATGATGCGCCTGGTTGTTTTTCATCATAGGGACGTCCCCCTATGCATGATACACCTGGGGTTTTTCCATCATGGGGACGTCCCCCCATGATGCGCCTGGTTGTTTTTCATCATGGGGACGTCCCCTCATGCATGATGCGCCTGGTTTTTTTCCTTTGCGATTTTTCTTTGGTCCGATGTCGCCATGTATGATGCAACGCTTGGGGAACCCAAGTGCAGAGTGTTACCTGCATGTAGCGGGCGGTGGATTGGGGTGTAGTGTGCTTGTTGAAGTACGCAGTCTTGTTACTGCATGTGTTTATTGGATTTGCCATTGGCGGAGGTTTTGATTCTTTTGAATGGTGTCTCGGGGTTCGCTGGACGCAGTGGACCTTGAGATTTTTACCTCTCAAAAGATCATACACATGTTATATTACTATTAGTTTTTTTGTGCACTTGAGCATAGCATAGCATTGCGATGGAGTTTTTGATTTCGGAATGGGCATTGGGCATGGTATGGGTGGGGCATGGGATTGGGTTCAGAATGGAGCATGGTCGGAGCATTAAGCGCGGCATTACTTTGCATTAGAAGCAACTGTCTTTCGAGATACCACGCACGATTCAGACGAAAATGATTTGCACGCAGTCTTTGCAGAAAGTAAGGAAGAATTTTAAAGGGATGGAATTAAAGGCCTGTATGGCATGATCGAGTACTTTGTATGGGCTACAATGAACAAATTGAAAAAATAACTTAAGCGTGCCTTTGCTTGTGATGTTATGTGATGTGACGTGACTTGACCTGTTGTTTATGACTTTGGTGTTTGTGTTTGTGATAATCATGATACAAGCTTAAGGATAACTTCTTGGATGAGGAAATTGAAGGATTCCCTTGATAGATCAATCATCTCACTCTAGCGCACTTCAATCTATTAGGCTATGCTATTGAGATTTTCATGGTGTTGAGTAAAAGAGAAAGAGAAAGGAGAAAAGAAGATAGGGGAATAGATAGGGGAATAGAAAGAGGAAGAGGAAGAGAAAAAGAAGAAAAAGGAAGAGAAAGAGGAAAAGGAAGAGAAAGTGGAGTGAAATGATAGAGAGGAAATGAACCCAATGGAAAGGAAAGAAGGAAAGTAAATCAAACTCAAGATTCAATCCGGAGAGAAATCATCAAGTCAGTTGAATACTGATGGAAATTTCTTGCGCATTTAATAAGTATTAAGTTCCCTATCTTGGGCCTGAATCAAGACTCCCTCCCCATAACAAAAAGTCTTCTCATTACGAATCACCCCCCTAACTAACGCCGACGCCCTATAAAATCATTCATTGCTCGTATACTCGTCTGTTCGAAGTAGGATCATACCACACATAAAGGCTCTCTCCGAATGAAACCACATACAAGCCCCAAAAACCTGAGAGTCCACGGAAAATCGAAAGTACCTTGTCCTTTGAAACCGTCTTAAGCTGCAAAAGCATTTTGGGACTTAAAAAGACCCACATCCATGTTTACTGCCCATGACCCCGTACAGATTCATTCTCAAATCAATTTCAATTCCCCTAGTGGGATCCCAAGCCCAACTTCTGTTTCTTGATTCGTGGAATAATCCCAATCAACACAATCACCGAACAAACAATGACAGCCCAACTCTTTATATGCAAGGCATTGACATTAAAATCTGTCCATGTCGCCGCGGAAATTGTGGCAAGGAGTAAGAGGAGAACAAGGTAGCCGCTCAGTCGATGGTATTTGTAGATTGATTTTGCGGTTGAAATATCGCCGTAAAGGGAGGGGGTAAAGTATTGTGTGAAGCCGACTAGGGATTGGATAAGAAGGAGTATATAAGTAATGAGGCCAACTAAGAAGGTTAGTCTTATGTTTGATGAATAGAAAGGAGAGAGTACGTACGAATCGCGTGAGCTGATACGAAATGTGTTCCATTGTGTGCGAACTTGTTGACTTCGATAACGACAAGACCGGCGACGAGAAGACTACCAGCTAGGGCATTTGCTCCCGCATGTGCAATAGTACCTTGACGTTTCTGCGTAGCGGTATGTGTAGGTTGTAGAATGAGGATACCTTGAGTAAGAACCAAGAGTCCGGCAGAATTGAGTAGAGGATGTGCTGAGAAGAGCATTAATGGAGAGAGAAATATGCTGGCCCAGACGTGGGCTACGAGGAGAATAAGTCCAACTTGGGTTATTATCGCGGTACCTGTTTGGATATTCGAGTTAGTTCTTGCTATATATCGATTTAGATGGCGAGAGGGATGAGAATACCAAGTGCGAGGTTCCAGAAGAGTGGTCGTCCTTCTTGTTGTGATGCATCGCCAGCTCGTCCGAGTAAAGGCTCATCTTCTCCATAGCCAGCCTGATGAGGATCTTGAAGCTCTCCTGTAGCTGCTCGAGGGTTTTCTGGTATTCCTGTTGCGGATGACATGGTTGAAATCTGATTACGATTGTTTCTCAAGTGCTTGATGATTGTAATTCAGATGAAGATTGAGAATGAATCAATGATGGTATTGTACGAAGTCCGTCTTACTTACCTACCTACCTACATAAATAGCTCGGTACGCATAAGATTCGAATAATGTACATGGATTCGTTGCATCGTAGACTCGTAGTACAGTACAAATAAAAAAGTAGATGGCGTCAATGATATGGATGGCGGGGATAATGAACCAATCATTGACATTGATTCTGTAAGCACTTTCTATGTTTGGACATCGCAGAGATTCGGGTCGCATATTGCGCAATGATTCTGATTCCATCCTTACCTACTGCTTGGTAATAGATATCCGAAAGACTCAACCCTTCCTTCCATTCTTGGACTGTATGAATAGTATCACCATTCAAACTTGGGAGAAGATGTAGAACTGTAAGAGTGTAAGGTCTTATTATATTAACATTATTGGATCGCTCAGATGGATAAATGTTCTTGCTTGATAGCGGGGCAAATCACACTTATCGGAATACTTATCGGAGGACACCAATATAAAAGTAACATTATTACTCGATGGGATTGTAAATTGTAACCTGGAATCTACCAATAGTACGAGTATCATCTAATAAAACTCTCTTTTGTTGATTTTTTCCTCTTCTTCCCTTCTCTCCCTCAAAGTAAAGTTGCTTTCTGATATTCTTCTACTCTAAACTTCCTCTTCTATTCCGTCCAACATGACATTCGAAACCGAATACAAGACCGGAGATGTTGCTGCAACATCTGTACCATCGGACGAAATTGATGCTACTTTCCGTTCATCATGTATTGGTAAGTGATCCTTCATTTTACATTGGTGGCGCGTGTCTTGAAACAAGATGACCACCCGAGGTTTCTCAGATAATGGTCTACCTGTGATTAGAAGCATAAGAGAAATATTGTCTCTGCTCTTTCGGTGGACAATATGTACGAGCAAGTACGAGCAAGTACAGAACACTTCAAGTGGGATTAACTCATCCTGTCAGGTGTAGTATCCTCACTATGGTTCAAAGTTTCCTTGGAAACTTTCAGGTAGCATAATTTATGCTAGTTAGTTACTTGGCTAATCACTCACTTTAGATCTAATATCTGGAACGCTTGGTGGAAAAGTACTTTCTTTCTCAGATGAATGGTTTGCGGAAGCAAACAATCTTCTTACTCCTACCCCACCCATCAGACAACCAGGAAAAATGGTATATACTGGTGCCTGGTATGATGGATGGGAGACTCGCCGACATAATACTGCACCTTTTGATTATGTTGTGATTCGTCTTGGGGTCGCTTCCGGAACAGTTGAGGGAATTGAAGTAGACACAGCATTCTTCTCCGGAAATCATGCACCGGCTATCTCTGTTGAAGGTGTATTTAGTGACAACGATGAAGAGGTCATTGGATGGAAAGGTGAACGAGGAAAATGGGAGACAATTCTTGGCCTCCAAGAGTGCGGTCCTTCGCAACGATTTGGCTGGAAGCTTGCAGTTCCAACTACAAAAGCTTACACTCACGTGAGGCTTAACATGTATCCAGACGGTGGAATCGCCCGATTCAGGCTCTTTGGTCACGCTATACCTGTTTTCCCAGAGGACAAAAATGCCATCTTCGATTTGGCTGCCGCCCAAAATGGAGGAGTTGCAATCTCTTGTAGTGATCAGCACTTTGGAGTAATTGCAAATCTTATCTTGCCTGGTCGTGGGAAGGATATGGGAGATGGATGGGAGACATCGAGATCTAGAGGAAAAGATCATGTGGATTGGGCTATTATCCGTTTAGGAGCACCAGGCAGCATTGAAAATCTGATTGTTGATACAGCATTCTTCAGGGGTAACTTCCCACAAAAAGTTAAGGTTGAGGCCATAAGCTGGAATGGTGAAGGGGAGCCTGGTGTCTCAGCCGAAGGATGGACTGTGGTTGTTGAGCCTAGTAAGACCAGTGCTGATAAGGAGCATGAATTTGAGTCTTTGGTGAAGGATAGAACATTCACGCATGTTAAGTTAATCATGATTCCTGATGGAGGAGTGAAGCGAATCAGGGTGTTAGGAAAGAGGAGTGTTTAGATAATAAGACAAGGAGATCATAAAGTCTTACCTCTCCCTATTCAAAATGGGGTTTCAAAGTTCTTAGAGCTTTCAACACAATCTTCTTTCCATTCCGAGTAGATGGCGGTTAGTTGCAATCAAAATGCATTAGATTATAATAAGACTTTATACATATATAAATATTGAATCTCATGTAATGGAAACAAAGTAATAAGGCTGAAGGTGGTCCAGCCAGCCAGCCCACCATAGTGAAACCTTTGTGAACGCTCGGACCATCCTCCAAGACTACAGTACTTCCATTTGATGCGACCCCCCAGGCTAACCTTCAAGCAACAAGGCCTGGCGTCATAAGTGTAAGAAAGTCCAATTCAACACAGCAGCTTCCTTGTGGGACTAACACAAATCTCGAAATTTGATACACTCCTTTGAACATTACCATCTGCAGTATACAAAAGTCGATCAATAAGTTTACAACAGATGTTTGCTTGTTATATGCAGTCTTCCTGCTGTTGTGATGGACATCGGGGACAATAATGGAGATATTGGTGGTTTTGGGGAGGATATGATAAAACCACGGCCACTCCCTGATGATTTACCTAAGTCACTTGATGATCGAAGACATGTGTCTGCAGAGTATGCACCTGAGACTGAAATGTATGATGCATGGCAAGGTATGACAACTCGATGGTGAGGAACAAAATCCACTGACTAACACTTCTAGGACAATCGCAATTCCTGACAACTCCTGTCCCGGCTAAACCACTTGAATTCAAGAACCTTTCACTTGGAACTGATGAGTTCGACGACGATATTACAAAACAAAAGATAGGGGATAGCGATAACAGACTAATGGAGATGCTAGCTGCTCAAGCAGCACATAGAGATGGCTCAGCTAGTGAGGATGAAGATGCTGTCGCTACCGACGAGAAGCTTTCACTTGCGGAAAAGAAAGATATTTTACAGAAGGCTCTGAATATGGCTGCCAGCAATGGGGATGTTGATCGCATAGAGAGGATCCTCCAAGGTAAAGCAAAAGACCTTGTAGATCTGGATGCGCCGGATGAAGAAGGCACAGCGCCGATAATATATGCAAGTTGTTTTGTGAGTACCAGCTCAAGCCATTACATATAATAAAGCTTCTAACAATTGCGCAGGGCCATGAAGCTGTGGTAACAGCACTACTAGATGCTGGTGCCGATGCCGACAAACAAGATCGAAATCAATGGAGCGCCTTGATGTGGGCAATGACGAATAGACACAAGGGTATCGCAAAGGCACTTCTAGATAGAGGTGCATCTAGGGACGTTAAATCATCAACGGGAAGGACAGCATTCGACTTTATCGCTCCAGATAGCGAAATTGCTGATTACCTTCAGGATGGTGGATATCATATTGGAAATGCGGGAGTTACAGATGACTTTTACAACCCAGGATTTTCCCAGGATCGATTTGAGGAGGAAATGGCAGAGAATGAGATGAGGCGGCGAATGATGATGGAGAGTGCTAGAGATTTAGAGGTTGACTTGGGTAATATGGGTATTGATGATCAACCGGAAACACCGGAGGAGTTGGAAGAAGAGGGGCAAGACTTCGATTGGAGTCGATGTTTACATGACCAAATGTTTGTTTTCCAGGAAAGTGAACTTGGCCGAATTCTCGATATCATTATCACCAACATGTCCCCTCAACGATCACCATCTCAAAAACCCGTACCGGCGAACATGATATTTCTCAGCGCGAGATATGCTCACTATCATGCAAGTCACGATCTCCTGGCCAAACTCTTGATTAGTGCAATGGACAAGATCAATGATGTGATTGGCCACCACGAAGAGGATATGACAATCTTGGCCTTCTGGATCTCGAATGCTACATTGTTATTACACTATTTGAAAAAGGACAGTGGATTATCCGAGTCAACTTCGGAGTTTCAACTTCAACTTGCGGAATTAATCAATGAAATTTACCTCTTGATTATTCGGGATGCTGAAAGGAGAATGGATAAGGTTCTTGATTCTGCGATGTTAGAACATGAGACTATTCCAGGGTTTGAAGGCGTCACATTTCAGCATGAATGGAAGATTTTCAAGAGAAAACCGACTGTCAAAGAGGTACCCATCGAAAAACGATTTCGACCACCCTCTCCGAAAGCGAGAGCTAAGCCATCACCCCGCAACGTCACATCTTTATTGTCTTCGACTCTGTTTGTGTTAGATCTGTATGACATACATTCTGTCATTACTTCCCAAATTTTGGCACAGTTACTTTACTGGCTCGGAGCTGAGCTTTTCAATCGTATCATGGCTGAACGAAAGTACCTAGCACGAACTAAAGCAATGCAAATACGGATGAATGTTTCTAGCCTTGAGGAATGGGCGAGAACGAACAATCGCCAACCTGAGCATTATGAGCATGGTTCTATGACGTCTAGTGGAGAAATGACTGTTGAGGCAGCGCGACGACATCTTGCACCTTTAGTTCAACTCCTACAGTGGCTACAATGCTTCTCATCTTTGGGACAAGACGATTTGGAAGCTCTAGTTGGAACATTACAGCAGCTCACACGACTTACTCCGCAGCAACTGATACACTCGGTGGAACGTTATCGAGCAGAAGTTGGAGAAAAGGGATTACCAAAAAGTGCTATGGATTATCTACTCAACTTACAAGAGGAGCACAGATTGCGAAAAGAGCGTCAAAAAAGAAGTTCGCAAGGTCTACGCATGAGTGCCCCATCGACACCGGATAGGAATAGAAACAAACCATTACCCGATACCCCTGGTTCAAATGGCAAAGGTGGAAAACCTCAATCTCTCGATGATGAGTCCTTTGAGGAGGATATCGACGATCCTAGGACCCTTTATCTCGATCAAACATTCATACTTCCCTTCTCCCTACCTTCTAGTACAGACATGTTAATAAGTTACGGGGCTGGATTTGGTGGTATGAATAGAGAACGTGAAAGAAAATATATCCCTACTGTTCCTCCCGAGTTCCTTGCCAAACTTGATCTCAGTGGTGGGAGAGCACAATCCACATATCATGAGCGAGATTGGGAGAATGAGGAACTTTGAGTTGAGGCAAGTAACTGTTAAGGTGTGGGATTGAGTGGGAAATAAAAGAAAGCATTTATTGGTAGGCAGCATGGCGTGGCGTTTTTGATGGCGTTCCTAAAGATGGATGATGGCTGGATTCGTGGCCGCGTACAATTGATGGTGCTTCAGCCAGCATTGAATAATATGACATGGGTTTAAGTCATAGGGCGGAAAGATTTTTCTTTTTTTTCTTTCTTTTTCCGTGGTACAATGGTACTTGATGGAGGAAGGGAAAGGGAAGGGGGGATTTTGAAATGGATGGCATATTCAAATATCCATTATATTCATAGGAAATATTTGAGTATTATTGGTTGTGCTATGGATGGTTTTTGTTGTGTAGACATTTATAATAAAGATGTGAGGATTAGAATTTAGAATTCAGAGGGGTTTATCAATTTTGTGTGTGTGTGTGTGTGTGTGTGTGTGTTGGAGAGTTGGTTTGTGTAGGTAGGGTGTAGGGTGTAGGGTGTAGAGAGTCGAAGTGTTTTTGTAATACTTTGGGTGTGGGGTAGCAGTTCTGTATGTAGCAGTGACATTTTCTCCGGTACTTGTATTTGTACTTGGGTTTTTAAACTTGGGTTTGTATTGGGGTTTGTACTGGGGTTTGTACTGGGGTTTGTACTTGAGTTTGTACTTGCATTGTACTGGTACTTGCAAAAGGAACAACGAATATGTATTGGATCATGTGTTGTGTGTTGTGTGTTGTATGTTGGCTTTGGGA
>NGKG01000001.1:727525-754284 GCA_002162505.1 Myriosclerotinia scirpicola
TGGGGATGGGGATGGAGATGGAGATGGAGATGGGGATGGAGATGGGGATGGGGATGAAGGATAAAAAATGAAGATGAAGAATAAAGATGAAGTGGATATAAGAAAGTGGATATAAAATATGGTAAAATGAGATGAGATGAGATAGGATAGGATAGGATAGGATAGGATGGGATAGGATAGGATGGGATGGGATAGGATGGGATAGAATAGGATAGGATAGAATAGAATAAAATAAAATAAAATAGGATAGAATAGGATGGGATAGGATGGGATAGGATAGGATAGGATAAAATATAATAAAATAAAATTAGATGAAATGGAATGGAATAGGATAGGATAAGATGGGGTTAGATTAGATGAAATAAAATAGGATGAGATGAGATAAAATGAGATGGGATGGGATGAGATAGAATAGGATAAGATAGAATAGGATAAGATAGAATAGGATAAGATAGAATAATCTTGGAAGATTAAATAAAATGAAATGTAATTAAATTAGATGAAATAAGATTAGATTAGATTAAATAAAATAGGATGGAATGGAATAGATGAGATAAGATAGGATAGGATGAAATAGAGATTTTAGTGATTAAAATAAGTGAGTAGGGTTTATTAGATTGTATTAGATTAGATTAAATTGTAGGATTTGTTGGAAAGAGTTAGAGGGGTTTAGGGGGGGTTGGGGGGGAGGTTGAGAATATAGGTAGGGAGGAGAAAAGGAAGGGGAAGGGGAGGGCAGTGTAGGCATTAGTATTTTCAGTATTTTGGTTACGCCCCACTCTAGTAGTAAGTATTGAATTCTTTGAAAATACGTTAGTATGTAGTATTAGATTCCATATCACTAGTAATATTAAGTATATTAAAAACATTACGTACCACTAGAAAGATACGGATATACGGAATAAGGCTTGGAATGCTTCATTATTGCCTAATTTGGATGTTTTAAAAGTTTGCATTCCTAAAATATATTGAAACATACCACATTTCAGTTCGAATTCCAGTATTTCAATATTATTAGTGATATTTGTTTACAATAATACATACGGAAGTAGTATGATCTTATACTAATACATACGAAGTACAGTATTAAACCTCCAATACGCGCCACAGTAATACTACCGTATACTAATGCCTACACTGGGGGAGGGTGAGGATAGGGGGGGGGATAAGGGGAGGGATAAAGAGAAGAGAATGAGGGAAAAGGGTATATTTGGGAAGGGGTGAGGTGAGATAAAGGAATAGAAAGGAATAAAATGAAAAGGATTAGAATGATGGGGGTATTGCTTAAAATCTATAGTCGGAACAGTTGATTATTGGAGTAGTTGATAGTCCTCAAATGTTGTATGTAGATTATTGTATGTAGATTATAGATTATACAAGCAGCTTTGTAAAGTCTATGGTATTATTGAGATTGTAGTATTCAATGTAGGTAGGATAGAAGATTGAAAGATGAAAATGAAGATGAAGATGGTGATTTGAACAGAATATTAGAACTTGGATTCATGATGTTTCGAGAGTCGAGATTGGTTATTGGGGAAGAATTTTCTTGATAGATGAGTATGTTATCTTTCTTATATATATCTTCGGAAGGGGTTTGGAAATTGAAATGGAGATGGAGATGGAGATGGAGGTGTGCTGAGATATTGCTGGGTGCTGATTGTGCTGATATATGTAGCTAGTAGGGCCAGGTTGAGGGTTAGATTCAGGGTTAGGAATCGGGATCGAGATATGTTGGATTGGTTTTTTGGGGGTAATAACGATGGGTTCTGGAAGGGGGAGGGGGGAGAGGTCCATCGCATTTGAGTCTCTCGTTTAACTTCTTCTAAAAACTTTATAGCGTCTTCCGAGACGGTGACTTGAGCTTGAGGTTGCGAATTATACCTACCTACTAAGAATCATATATATTACAAGCAATACAATACTGGAAAGAATAAATAGTTGATGGGAGCAAGAATGCGTAGATACTAATTACTCGACCATATGTCCCTATTTCCTAGTGTGTGTGCTATGTGCCCACCACTGAGCCAGCAACCTCACCTCGCTACATAGCTAAGCTTGTGACTGTGAAGATTCTTCATCGCTAGGCTCTAGCTGTGAGTTGAGTTGTATTAGTGCGGTCTTTGGCGTTGGCAACGAGTGTTGTGAGTATGACTGGATGATTAATTAAATCAAGTCAACAGTTTGATTCGGATGGGGATGACGCGAATATCATTGGTTTAGGGTTAGGGCTTGGATATCCTCAATGACACCTTTTAACAAAAAGTAAATAAGATAAATATATGTTCACCTTCTTGGCGCAACGGGAAACTTGGTTTGTCGTTGTATTTCCCGTCTTGTTTTTCTACAGATATGGAGTCATTTTCTACGTGTGTAGCCCTTGGAAACTTCACTTTTTAATATTATTCCTGCTGGAATCATTGAATCATTGAATCATTGAATCAAAGAATCTTTGGATGCGATAGTGAAAGGTGAGCATATGGATTGGCTTGGTGTTGAAAAATGCTATGCTTGTGTATGATGTGGAAGGAATGATTGATGTAGCGGGTACTCAAGTTGAATGTGGGGTAGAATGGCGGGGTATATGAGATTGATATGTAGGACAGGTTGTGGTGCAGATATTGCTGTTGTGTGTGTTGGGGAGGAAAGGGGGGTGATGGAGTATCTTGGTGTTGAATGTTTAATTGAAGAGTATGGGGTGCAAGAATCCTGTTTGATTAGCGCTAATTTGTTATTTTGTGGTATGCTGAAGAGATTCCAGAGCAGCATCGAGCTACTTGTGATATCATTAAGAGCATTCTTTCTTCAAAATTACAGTAGCTTCTCCTTTGTATGGCATTGGAGGTACCTGCCGATCCGAAAGGACAAAGCGTGGAACTTTTGAATGCACCGCGGCATCGTAACTTTTCATTGAAAGCAGGTGCTTCTCCTGCTTTTGAGAGCATTTGGCTGGCATATATTCCTTGAGTGGGATCATGGCTGGATTTTTTGATTACTGTGTTATGGTCATACACAATCAAGTATGAGGGTATTGCCGACTTTCTCGCAGAAGACTTAGGGCAATGGCAAAAGCAAGAGCAATGGTTAGGGAAGAAAGTAGGGATGAAAGACAAGATGAAGTTGACTTGACTTGAAATACTTCTTTTGCAACTACACATGGTAATGAGTTAGTTTTCTTTAACACATTAATCTTGTGTGGCTGTGAGATTTGATTTGAGTGGTGTTGGATTGGAATGTGCATGTTACCAATGATACTTCAAATTTGGCAGTCTTCTCACTGAACTAACCGAACCACATTAAGTCTCACGCGAAGACTTCTTCGCCAACCAGTGTCCACGCACATTCATGCATGTTGCAGGGCCTTGAGAAAAAGAGGCTCTATTTTAACTGCCCAGTATTGATTGTCCAGCAAGGCCAAATCTTGAGAATAGCAAGAGATTCTATCTTTCTCATGACTCGCATAATGCATCGAGGGTCAGAGGCGGCAAAAAAATATAACTTTGAAAATGGTCACAGCTAGTGTATCTGGGAGTTCCACTTCCGCAGGATATCTCATTCATAAAGTTTCCAGCGGTTTGAGAGCTACTACAAGCTGGCCCTATTTGACAATAGTAAATGTATGACATGGATGTAACATATCCCGTTTCATTCTCTCGGTTCAAATCTAGCATTGTGTCTTGAATTGTCGGGCGAAGTGAAGGGGTTTGGATTCACTTTGTACTATTTATGGCCGTGGTTGCAATCTTTTGCTTCTTGTATACTCCCCCCCCTAAACAAAGGTTAAATTCTGGGCTGGGAGTAGGGCAAAGAATTTAACATTTGTTCAGGGGGGGGGGAGGAGTATGTATACATCCAAGTGTATCAGATTGAAATAGAGGTCTTTAGCTAAGAAACACGCTAGCTAACTCCCAATTTGGATCAAAGGGTCTGTCATTAAAAATGTGGCTTAAGCTTGGATAGCACTTTCCCTAATTTGGAGATATCAACACGCTAAAAAATTACGAACTCGATTCCTACGATAGGAATTGTGTTCGTAACTCGTCCCACAATTACTTCGGTTACGATTTTAGCTTGGGTGAGATTAGAATAGCATAAAATAATGCAAAACCTTAAAATTCGCTTAATTTGTAAGAAATTTTTAGATCCCGCAAGTATATGACAAGGGTATTCTAACCATTTATATATCTGTATATGCTTTAGTCATCAGAGATAGTTAGCGTATTTCTTAGCTAAAGACCTCTAATAGATGGATTGTGGGAGGGCAGAGAATTGGCATTGAAGTTTGATTCTTGATGAGTAGTCTATTTGTTTCATCCTCAAAGTTTAGGCTTTAGTTTCACCCAGTGCGATGATTCCATTGTCATATTGAGTTAGAGGAGAGTAGGCTGTACAACGGGGGGACCCGCAGAATAGGTTATTAGCTTGACAGGTAATCTACAGGTTATTCGTATAGAAAATAGGGGCCTGTATATTTCCGATGAAGAATTCATAAAATAGATATAATTAATCTGTGCATATTTGTCAAACTGTAAATAACTTGTATGGTATAGGTTATTTTAAACTTTAAATAAGTAATTTGTAGAGCCAGTAGAACTTCAATGAACATTCTGTAGAGCAAACTACTTGTTCGTTTCTGCTGGGCTTGTTTGTGCAGCTTAAAGGAGAGAAACGAGCTTGGCTTGCTCAAGCTAGAATAGAGTAAAGAAGGAACATGCCGAACACAACTAGAGTTGGCAGACCAAGTATTTGGTGGGCTAATCTTTGTGTAACAATGAACTTCAGAATAAATGGTTATGTAAATCTCAGAGCCACCAAACCCTAGGCTCTAGGCTTCTTCCAAACATATGGTTGACTTCTGGCAGTTCCGTGACAATTAAGGTTCCGGCCAGTTAGATATGGATGGACACTACTCTCCCCCCCCCCTAAGCAAAGGTTAAATTTTTAGGCGTTCTGCAAGCTAAAAATTTAACTTTTGCTTAAGGGGGGGGGACACTACTGCCTCGCCCAGCTTGCACTGTGGCCAGGACGTATGGTAATATTAGACGACGACACAGCTTTTTTTGGGAAATGATGAGATAATCTTAAGACCGAATTTGTACCCTCGAAATTACCTTAATGATTATGGCCGTTTTTTGGGCGCCGTCAGCCTCATAGGTGGTCACCGTGGGCTTACCGCTAGACTTTCCTTTCGTGTAACCGTGGCTGGTGCATGACTATCGATAAGCCGAGGGCTATCTACGGGTGTCTAGACTAGCCAAGGGGTTATCCACGAATTTTGTGCTCGTTTGTGAAATCGTCTAGATAGACATATCTGTCTGTTAATACATGAGAAGTATAGATTCAAATCAATACAGGATACAGGATCGTCTCGCACAGGCCAAGAACCTTTTTTGGAGGTTACGGGGGTATAAATCGTTTTAGCTATTCAATTCCATGTCATAAAAGACAAGGGCTTTCCTTTTGCATAATTAGACGAACCAAATAAGGCAGAGTTTTAGATATCCATCGTATCAAGATCGTTTGAGGAAAGTCGTTAGCCATTTGAAACTGCAGCTAAAATCCATTTGGTATCTGATCAACGCAAAAAAATGGAAAGTGGCGTGTTCATTCGCTATATACTGGGATCTTCCTCGTAAGGCAAAAGAATGATCGACATGATACTATTTGGATCTCAGTGGATACTTACTGTTCATAGTAATAAGTAGGTGGTACTAGGTAGGACAAGCTGGAGCTGTCAGGAGTCAGGACTCAGGACTCAGGACTCAGGACTCAGATAGGTAGAGTCGCTTATGATAAATCGGGCACGGGCATCATCCTCCGTCTAGAGTTGAAACTTGTCACCCCCCACCGAAACAGTCAAGATAATATAAAAATTCATAGAAATCGTATGATCCAATGAGATCTACATTGGCTAGAAAGTGTATAATCCAAAGAGATCTACAATATTTAAGATCTAGAATCTATATTTCCTTCACACGTGACAGAGTAGAATGGGCATCATTGAAGATATATGCTTGTTGCCGGATACCGAACGGAATTCTCCAACTTTTGACTTCACCGCTTGACCCTTTCTGACTTCAAGTCCGAGGGCTATGTCGATAGTAGATTGTCTCCTAGACCAATAGGAAAAGAACTTGTATGATAGTATAGATGCATTTTGGAAACAAGAAAACAAGAAAACAAGAAAGCAAGAAAGCAAGAAAGCAAAATCTTAGAGTTGAGAACTTGAGATGTTAGAAACAGAACAGTCAGATGAACGAGAGGTACC
Organism: Myriosclerotinia scirpicola; assembly: GCA_002162505.1. Classification (NCBI taxonomy): domain Eukaryota; kingdom Fungi; phylum Ascomycota; class Leotiomycetes; order Helotiales; family Sclerotiniaceae; genus Myriosclerotinia; species Myriosclerotinia scirpicola. The sequence goes on from NGKG01000001.1 coordinate 733,791, forward strand.
GGTAGGTATATCTAAGTTAGAACTAGGACCTCTAAAGGGCTCGAGTTATATGCATGGTCGTCCCATTGTGGTACTAATCACGAAAGTGATCTCATGGATACGCACAGAAGAAAGGATGACAAGGCGAAAAAGCTTCAACCAGGTTCACGGGATACAAGGTTTCGTGAAGGGTGTTTGAGAAGTCTTCATGTCATTTCTCATTTCTCATTTCTCAATTTGAAATAATGTTAAAATCAAAGTAATTTGATAGAATTCAAACTTTAATGCTTTAATATTTTAGTACGGTGACTTCCGAAACCTTGGTCATCCATTTACCTATGTTTTTGGTAACGTTCGATATTGGCCTAACAATAGTTATGGGAGAATATTCTCGAACATTCAATATATTGAAGAGATAATAAATATTTAACTTTTACTCAGGGGGGGGGATAGTATATTTGGTAATACCTAGGTAGCCGTTAACCACGTTTTTCCCCCAGAACACGTAGTTTTTTCCGTGATTACACACCGCCTCACCCCTATATCTCTTTGTCTCTCCTCGATTAACGGTGTAGACTCTCAGGTAGAGGTTAAATTGATTGATTTAATAATAACATGTACACACATGAGATATCTTGAAAGCAGAAGAATACAAATTTACAGTACCTACGCAGCACCTCGGGAATGTTGCATAATGCTTTAGCACCAAAATTATCCGACGCCCCTTCATCTCTCACAAATAAAGTTGGCAGGCGCCAAGCCACGGCTCCCGCGATTCCTTGAATTTCAGTGATGCTGCCCGCTCGGAGGAAGTGATTGCATTGAGAAGATTCGGGTTCGTTACTGTATTCTGCAAGTCTTTGTGCTACAATAAAGGAATAAGCATGCAACAATCCCACGCGTCGTTTCCGTGCTAATGATGACTACCATCAGAACGAAAAGCAAACAACAGAAGCCTTGAAAATCCCATCCTTTATGTGACCAGCTGAATCTAACGCCGACCTCGGGAGCTCAACTGGACCTACCGTACCTATAAAGGAACATTGGACAGAAAAGTTACCAGGTACCAGGTACTCAATGATACTATAATCGAAAGCAAATCTCCAAATCAAATAACACATGCATTTGTGAGGTACAGCATCCGCAACTGGCAAGCTCAGACCACTATATGAGATTGTTGATCAATAATAATGGCGACTCGAAAATCTACAAGCTGGCACATACAGAATAGTGCATTGTCGGAAAATAAGAATTTCCCATATTGTGGTAATTAGAAGTTTCTTCCTGATATCTGACTCTCCTTTGGTGTCCAACTACTTTAAACTAATAAGGCTTGTAACTCCCAAGTAACAGGTTTGTGCAACCGAGGTAATTAGGCTCACCTACTATAGTGCAATTAATCTCTTCACCAAACTTGGAATAGACATTGAACAGAAGTAGCAAAATTCTATTATTCCGTTTTATTTTTATTAACGCCATACTCATTCAGGTCAGATTTGATTATCTGGGACTGGGAGATGAAGTGGTCCTTTCATAACGGAGCTTAGCGAAAATTTAATGCTTGTTTTCAAGCGAGTCCTCTTTTGGTTGGTCCAAACCCGGACCGGTCGGATTTGTTGATCTGCCTTGTGTTTCAAAGAGAGACGACCACTGATGAACCATCAAGAGCTTTATATTCAGATCTCTTAAAACGACCAATCAAAACAGTAGGAAGAAGACCCCAGAAGGGTAAATCATACAACATACAAGGTGAGGGATTGATGTGGAAGCTAATCAGTCAAAGGTAGTTTTGTAATTGTCTTGAGTATGGAATGGCCGGCCTGATGTACGGGCAGAAGGCCAGTAAGGCCAGCCAACTACGTTTTAGAAACCAGAGCGTTATGGAGAACCCTCATTCCGGATATGGTTGCGTGCCCCAAGTGGATGAGAGGACCTAGTAGAGGGGAGCCATGCAACTCCAACGACCCTTGATCCCCCAAACTTTTTAGTTTATCCCTGCAATCCTTAAGGTGGGTGATCGCGCTTCGAGAAGCCCCTCCTTTAACCCCCAACGAACCCGCAGCCTGGCCACACGTACGTATGCCTTACTATAGTTGGTGAGTGGGTGGCCACTCTAAAATGTGAGGAATTTCGTTTTTGTCAACCTTCTGCTAAGCTGCTTACATATATCCGTAATGACGTGACCACTCAATTTCCTGATCAGGCACGGATTCCTTCGAGAACTGAAATAGGCTCTGACCATTTAGGAACCTGGCCTTGGCAGCCATAAGCTTCCATAAGTTCGTTCCATTGATGCATTCGACTGCCTTCTTCGTGGCCTTATGGACCACTTCCCCGGTCCATAAAAAATACTCCGCCTTTAATCTCAGCCCCAGGCCTCGGGATCAAGAACCTAGCTGGTTATCAACCATTCACATCTTGGTGAATCGGCAACACAAGCATCTTCCTTTCACACACACGTCTTTCGTAGTCTGCCACTGCTATTTTGGATTGGGGTTTGCTCCAATCACATGATTAAAGGTACACAACATTTATCACCCAGTACATTTAAGGACATCGCCATTACTCTTTACAGACATTTGGAGTCAAAAGAGTATACACGAATACCGAGATTCCCACATGCCCCACCATCATCGCTGTTTGTAATATCGTACCTCGAGTTACCCCTGCATATTTTTTATTCCGCATTATACAAACAATTTCAAGCTCAAGGCCAATTTCAGTTCTGTCTATTCCAAGCTTGTTATCACTATCCGTACCGAGCGTTTAGTGGGATCACTCTTCAACGCCTGTTCCTCCGTTTTTCAGGCCTACAACTAGTCGATCTTGTACTTCTTTTTGACAAGCACACGACTTTTTTGTACAACCCAACCTTTTCCCTGAAGATAGTCCCTGCAGTCGAGGAGCCTTTTCCTCAACTCCCAGATCTAGAGTCATTACTCGTAGCCCAACTGAGAAGTGTGGGGGTGATTCTAGTTCTACTTAAAAGTTTGACTGGTTCATTTGCCAGCATCTGCCTATTTGCACCTCGCCGTTATCACTTTAAAGGTGCTTTTTTTTCCACACACATTTTACTTCCCTTCTTTTGGCTTCAGTAAATGCCTGCGTCCCGTCATGTTACTCACGATTAAACAGCCAGTCCTCCACGGCTACAAGTCTTTCCATGACTATTCTCCACCAACACCACCAGCTAGCTCTCGTTTCCCCCCGGCGGTGACCGCTACTAGCTCTTCAATTTCCTCTAAACCAGCAGCATCGCAATCTCTTCCTCCTTTAGCACTTACGAAATCGACGAAGATGTCGACCCCCCATCGTGGATTACCCCCCATGACATTACCACAACCACCACAGCCACCACAACAAGTAGTCCCGGCGTCATTGAATCAGCCAACGAGCTCATTGCAATTACCAGCCCCACCTCAGCAATGGCAAGGTGCGGAAGAGTCGATGAGAAATTGGCTTCAAGCAAAGGCTGAAGAGGATAAACGGAAGCAGGAGGAAGAGAAGACGAGGCAAGAATCACTTAGGTTGGAGCAAAGGAAGATCGAGCAAGATATGTTACGAACTTCCCTGACGGGAGGAATCCCTCCTTATATGATTCCACTGCTTTTTGCTGGAATGGGCGGTGGAAATTTACCAAATGCTAGCTTAGAATTGGCCCAACACTACATGGCGCAAGCACATCAATTGCAACAGCATCAAGTTCAACAGCAAGTAGTGTCGGGGCAAAGCCATCTTACTTCACCAGAACAAATGCAACGTAGAGACTCCCGGCCAGCATTTGGAGGTCAACATCCAGTTCCCGTTACTCTACCTTCAACTCCTATTGCAACTACTAGACCGGGCTTTCTTCCGAGTTACCAAATGTCTCCAGCTTCAAGGTCCAGGCAGACCGCAGGCTCCATAGCTAGAGGAACTGCAAATTCCCAGCTCCCGAGATTAAATACAGGAGAAATGCTTATCCAGCCACCTGCAGTAGCTTCAAGCATACAAATTCTACCAGGTCAACCAGGTCATCCATTGGCACAATCGCAAAGCGCACAGCAGCAACAGGAACCTCAATCTTCGCCTTCGATATACTTTCACCACTGGCAACCGCCTACATCACAAGCAGGTACGAGCAGCGCCCATCAGCCTCCGACACCCTCAGGAAAGCTTTAATGATCTTCAGGTATCTTCCGTGTGCTAATTATTAGACTAGACCATGTTTCTTCGCCGAAGAAACGAAAAGCAACGGGGCCTCAACAACCGGCTCCACAGCCTACCTCGTTACCGCAATATACTTCTCCTTCATTCTCACAGACAGGATCTTCGATGTCGGATACGCCATCGAGCAGACGTCGCGGGCATTCAAGGAATCGAAGTGATCTTTCAGCTCGCGGAGCTGATTCATATGGCCGCCCGTCTAGTCGCCATAGACCTATTGAAAGTGGCATTAGCACTCATAGCCTAACTTCACCACCTCATTCACAAACCCGAGAGCAAGGGCCAGCGCCTGTAGAGCCACACAGGCATTCAGGAGGCACGAATACTGTGTCATCTTTACTCGAACAGAGCGATTCCCGACCTCGATCTCATTCTCAAACTCAAAGTCAGCAGAGCCAGGCTCAGCGAGACCGAGAACGCCACTACTCTGCAGTCTCGGAGATTGGTCGTGAAGAGAGGGCCACCGAGGGGGAAGAGGCACGGCGTCCTAGTAAGCGAAACGATGGAAGAAATTAGAGACATTTCAGAGACCTGTCGATAATTTACGGAGACGGAAAAGACTTCGCCAACGGATTCTCCAAGGGGTACGAGACCACCGATATACACTGATATACACCGATATACAACTTTATACAACTTTATCCGACTATTCTACATCCAATATGCTTCATTCATATTTGTATGATGTTCCATAACTTCCATTACTGTCTTCTATTCGGCTTGATGTTGATTGTTGAGAAAATACCCATTTTATTGCGCACCTGTTGACTTTATTTTTGCCTTTCGCGCATCAGGCTTTTTTCAAGCCTTTTTACATTCTGTTTATATTTTTTATTACCTGTTGACGGGGATTTTCAATTCTTGTATCATTATTCTCTGGCACTTGAACCGTGGCCGGCACCATCTTTTTTATATTTCAACATTTTTTTATGTACCCAAGAAACACAATTTCTCTCCCCAACACGCCATTGGGTATCGCAGGGCTGGTTTAAAATTTACATTATGTACATACTTATTTCTATTCTTAATCCCGTGGTGGAAGTGTATCTCAGCGGGCAGTCATATATATGGTTTGGGTCCCGAGTTTGGAGAATTAGATGCGCGGAAAAATGATCGCAGGCAGCCAGTATCAAAGAAAGCCCTGAAGACAGATGAAGCCTGCAGAATATATTTGGGGGGCAAGTTGTGTGAAGCAAGTTTTAGACACACAAGTACCTCAACCCAGACGAGAAATTATCATCAAATTAAATCAAGCAATTTCTCGAGAATCCTTCGTTTCAACTTTTACTCTTAATCCAAGTGATTAGGCGTCAAGATTGTGCTCATTTTCCTCCAAAATGCGACGTGCAGCCTAATGCAGGCAGGGAATTTTCTTCTCCTCAGTCAGCCACTTCAACCAGAAGCGCGTACCTTTGATTCTTCACTGGTCTGATTGGGTCGGATGGGGATTCTAGAAAAGGAAAAGATTTGTTAATAACCTTGTTTAATTAGAGCCGCAGCTAATAGTTTCAGGCTGAAGATAGATTGAAGTGAAATACAAATAATCGTTCGCGTTTCAGCACGCATCTGGCAACCTCTGCTTGTTCATATGAGGTTAGTTACCTAACCATGGTCAGCACGGAAACGGGAAACGGGAAGCAAGGATTCGGCGGGTTGTATATTAAAGACTTTTTGAACTTTATTAGTAGAACCTACATATCTGGAAATGAACTTCGGTTGGTAAACGACCTTGAGGTAGAGTAGCTTGGTAATCAATGGGAGCATACAGATACATTTCAGACAGGGGTTAATGAGGATAGAAAGGAGGATAGCTACAGGTCAGGCCGGCACAGAATATATTCTAACGTCTTAGACATACGAGCTGGTACACCTCATCCCACCCCATTTCTTACCATACTTGATGATAGATTAGAAGAGGGGTAGAACGATAAGAAAGGAACAAAGGATCTTGCCAAGAATGAAACCAGCCAATGTTCAACTCCAGAGTAGTCTCGACCTTGCAGAGACTTGGTCAAATTCGTCTTTTCATGCTTGCTCAGCGAGCAAACCGAGTAAATTAGGGAGCGTTATTTATTAGCAGGGTTCCGCAACTTCGTGCATTGTGGAACGTTCACATTCGGGATGTTACCATGGATGTATCATATCCTCTTCGGGAATTCCGTAGTCAAAGTTGATCTGTTAACGTGTTTCGTTACAGTACCTATGAATACTACGGCGGCATTAAAGCATGGGGTTCTCGACTTTTCCTCATGGCTTTTCAAGGATCTTTACTCTGTCACCTGTCTGTTGTTGACGGAGGACTTCTTCATATGCTACCTGCCGTTCTGTATATACCATTTTAATATGTCCACTTACATCAAAAGGGTAAGCAAACATCATAACAAACCCAATCGGAAATTCACCGCCTAATTAGTACAAGGTCTTGTAACAGATAAATTGAAATTTACATAACTCCAAGCCACAACATACCAAAATGATTAACCACAACCAATTCAAGACGTTAGTTTAAAATCACAAGAAAATCGCTTTTTACCTTATTTAGGTCTGACCTCTTTCGAACATATCCATGTAGTTGATCCGAGAGATTGGGCAATGGGCATGTTCTGCAGGGCTGCAGATCCTTGTTTAGCCACTAAGCCACTACAGACTACAGTACTATCCCCCCCCCCTAAGCAAATGTTAAATAGTGGGTTTGGCCCACAATAGTGATATGAGTTACTTGGCCTGTACAAAAGCTTACCGCTTTCCCAACTAGGCAATAGTACAGGTTTTTATATAGTATATCTTCATTTTTCTTGGCCATCGGCGACGACGCATAAGCTTAATAACGACGCATAGGCCAACGAAAGCCATATTCTAGTAGATTCTATTGGCCTAACCACCCATGTATCATAGAATACATATCAGTGGACAAAACCCACTATTTAACATTTGCTTAGGGGGGGGGATAGTAGGTTTGTTAGATTAGATTGTCAGAGATTACCCGATTTGTACGTGGGATCTTCTGGGGATTGTGTTTCGAGTTAAGTGATGGTTCATCCGAATTAGGTAAGTTGTCACGAATTTATATCATCCATGGATTGCTTAATATAATTTTTGATTACGTCTTGTGAATAGCTGCAGGTACAATGCGATATTAAAAAGGAAATTTGATTGTGTATACGAAATTTAACGAAAGCGATGAGACTTGGATATCACCGCGGGTCGGACATTAGGAAATCCAACCATGAAATGAGATGATGGCCCTTTATGGTTTGTTCACACTGCACAGGCATGCGAATTGCGTATTAGGAGTTGCATTGTTCGGCGGGATAATGACAAGATTTTTTGGGCCTTTCCGTGTCACTCGAGAAGGAAGATAGTTACGGTACATACATAGATCGGAACGAAATACAGATCTTGGCATCCGAAAGCCACCGTCAGAAGATACTGTAGCGGATATCCGAGGTACAGTATGGAAATTGCATGTATGTATGTAAGCCTACAATCTGACCGATATCTGCCCCGACATTTTCGAGCATACCTCTCATCATTACAGGATGGACAATGGACATGTTGCAATTGCTACCTTTGAATTTTCTTGTAGGGTTTGATCCGATAAGATAGATAGATGCCCGTGCTACCCTTTTACTACCCACCTACTTACTGCAAGTTCAATCCCCGAACGGCGATGTGCCTTTCTTCGGCGACAACCCCCCGACGGAAATAATGACACGAATCTTCAACTTCCGCATTGCATTCATTTGCATAACGCGAAATTTATGCGTCGTCGCTCACAACATGATAGGTCCAAGCACTGCGGGCAACGGACGCTCGTTTTACCATAATTAACCTCTCAATCATTGTGTTACATGGTCATTCCATTATCAAGGAAGGCAGGAGGTAGGAATTCAAAGATTCCTTTTCCAATTAAGCGAGCCCCCTTTCACTTTCACTTCCAATTTTCCTCTTCCATTTCATATCGAACTGCCAATCCCCCGCCCAATAACCTTCGGGCTCGGAAACATTCTAATCTTCTTTCAAACGGTCCAAATAACAAAGAAGATCTGCCATGGGGACCCGGTCTTGAATGTCCTCGGATTACCAAATTGGAATCTCCGTTCGCTTCAAACATACCCTTTTAGGCCTTCTTGAATCCAAACCTTATATCTCAAACTGTCTTGTCCACGGACGCGCGCCTCGTACGATAATCCAAGTTTTTACTATTATTAAGAATTCCCAATTTGGATTTTTTCATTAATGTGATGATATTATTACTTTAAATCCTTACATATAATAAATCCAACACATATAGAATCAACACAGCCATATTTGAAATAAGGTTACTTATCGCAGCAACCAACCTCTGTTCCTGTCTCAAACCCTCCACCGCTCGCGCCACCTGCAGATCAGTGGGTCTAACTGTATCGGAGTCTGGAGATGGGATCGCGATGGGATACCGTTTCATATGTTTCATATTGACGAGATGTCGTCAGTACCGAGACAAGTACTCCACAAGTAGGTAAATCAGTGGGCCAATGAACACCAACGGGTGAGTCTAGATCTACCTCCACTTATGATATGGTACGATTTGATGTAATGTGAGATTATGACGGAAGCTCGATGGAATATTCGATAGGTAGGTTGCTGATGATCGTCGCTGCTGAAATGAATTAATGCGATACTTATACGGTTTGAATTTCTGTCGTAATCCCACTTTCAGTATCCGCCAATCTCGAATTGCAGTTGAGGACGTATAGTTGGGGAAGTTTATGAATATTGCTCCGGATTGGTATACTTCCAAAGCCCTATTTAGGAAGCTAAATTACTCGGGTTTCTTGTTAGTTCTGCTCGCGGCGTAGATGTACAGTTGGCATCTATCCTCACTGGAGAATCGTGGTGATTTCATTCCGCTCGTGTCGAATGAGATAGATATTGGAAGTCCAATTCTCAATTACTGTGGTGAGTGTTTTTAGATGAAGAACAATATACCATGCCCGACTGGCGTTGAGAGTATTTGAGCAAGATAAGCCAGTGCCATATCGAATTGCGGTATCTTCTAACCTACGGATGAAATTCAAGAGTATTCAGCTTGGGGCAACCAGAGAACTTCTGGGATTTCAATCCCAAGTCAAGTCTATATCATACCGCCTCGGCTCATCATCTCAGGCACGGCATCTCCAAATCTTTGCATATGGTCAAATTATCAAAATAGCAAAACCTGACACTGGTAAGCATCAAGGTAGGGCGATATCTGTTCTCTGGGCTGGTTTCATCTGGGAATGGGGAGTTTCCTTCACAGCAGCCACTGTGCCAGATAATCATAAAATACATGTGCACAGGACTTCATACACACTGGAGGATCCATATTGATAGAGGTGCGACAATTGAGTCGTACATTCAAATCAACGATGCGTAATCTTCAAGATCTCGAGGAAGATGCTCGGGCTTGATAAACTTAGGAGCGTATCTACTCTTGGAATACTAGCACTATAACTGTATCTTGCTTCTAATATGAGGCATGTAGTACACTTGCTCTGTATAATTTAGGGGAGATGTGAAAATTGAACATAAACATATCTTGGGTCGTTTTGTAACTTTGCGATTGATGGATTCATTCATCACAGATTGCCATATGAGGTATCAAATCTTGAAAAGGATCACTTGAAAGCTGAATTAGACACGATTTTTGGAACTTGGGTAAGGATTTCATGAATCGTTGCACCCGCCGGTAAATCTGGTTCGAAATATAAGTGCTTTGAAATACACGCATTTATGTCTTCAATACAAGATCTTTCGCGGAAAATCGTCAAATGGAAAGATAAAAGATTATGCGACAGCATCTCCTAAGAAGCTATCTATATTTATTGAACACACAGTGGTGTTTTTATGGCCATGACTATGACAGCGCATTTTAGATTCTAAGAGTTGTCATACAGGACAGACATCTAGAATAATCTTATGTTGTGCAGCAATGGAAAGCTGTTCTTTGAGAAGACAGCATGGTTTCTAAAAAGTTCGGATACTAGAAATCCGTCTTATATAAGCGGATATACATTCAACTAGACCCCTCTTGCCCAATAGGGCTAGATCTTACCCTATCGTTGGCTCTCTTGTAATGAGACGATTGGTTTCGAGAAACTAGGGTCCTTACAGAACTCGCGAAGCTATAGCAACCGCACCAAAGCGTTAGAATTATCTCCGTTTGGGCATTATCTTGTGGAGTGCGCTAGGAAATAAACACGGGAATATACACGTTATTTTCAGAATGGGGATAAGTAACGCTTAGTGGGCTCATAAAAGCCTTGATTTGGGCTTAACGGTTGGTTGGACGAACGTGGTTTTCTCTAACTCTCGACACCATAGATGCAGCCACTTGCACCTAATTCACGGCGCTATAATTTATGACAGGAATATGCACACGGCACAAGTGTATTGTGATTGGTTGGAGTTGCGCTTGACTTACTTCATCCAGTTTCATTTTGGGCGCAAGATAACATGTAGTGCTGGCTTTGGGCGGAGATCAGAGACTTGATTATAAATGTGTCTTTGGAATGGCATATTATGGTGGGGTCGAAGAGGAAAAGCTTGTTACTAAGGGAGGTTTAGGTGCTCGAGATTCTATCCTGCGGATTTGGTCCGGGACATAATTTTCTCTGCTTCTCTACTCTCGTATCTTACGCGAAAATCCCTAGATACTATCCCGTCATGCAGTTGTCTGAGAAGAATCACAATCTAATATTGCCGCAGGCAAGATTACGGGTGTCAGGGTGGCCAGTAACAAATCAGTTATTATCCACCTAGTTTAATTTGGACAACCATCCTATGAAGCGTTGTTACATGATCATTTTAGGCTCAATCTCAATCTCTTACAAGAAAGCCCATGGTGTACACTCGAGGCTGATGCCTTCAAGCTCATAAGTGATGAAGATGATGAAATGAAGCAGTTTAAGCGGTGTTCTAATAATTGTAGCCTGAGAGATAGACGGGGTTTGGGTTAATTTTGTTGTGACTCCTTATTTTCATGCTTTTTGAGTGATAGGGTTTCTTGAGGTATCTCTTTTCAAGAAGTGCAGTTACTAATCCTGAGATATCTTCGAAATTTCAGACGATCACTGGTAACGACTCTATATGATGTTTGAAACAGGAACACTAAAAGAATCCAGATACAAGCGGACAAATTTGATGTCCATATGCAATATTCTTGTCCTCCACACCCTTATCAGAATAGCAAAAGATAATTAATTTAGCGCCTGTTCGTCTAATCTGATTTGAGGTTGGTTTTCGCCCTGTTGGCTCACCAGAATGCGTGAACCTAAGGATTAACAACATATCATCAGAAGATATCAGATTCTTTCCATTGAATAACGAAACACACAAATATCGGTCGATATCGACATTCTTCCTTCACTGCCTGATTGTTATTCTCGGATGTTCATACAAAGAAATTCCCATATTTGCCTCATATTTGCCTCATATTTTCCAAAACCAGAACCTTCGCCCCCAAACAGTGTTTTCCTACAGTTTAAGTCTCAGTCTCAACATCAATAACCCCCGCTGATTTGTTAGAAACAATAAGCAATGCCCTTAGTCCTACCACAATAGAGAGAGTTTTGTATCCGCAATCAACGGTTAGCTCCCCGGAAAGATTTTGGCATAGCACAGCATCGGCATCTGGGAATGATATCTCCTGGTCATAACGTATCGCTAAGCTATCTCAAGCAAACACCAGTAAGCCTAGTAGTATACTTATACTGTATCATTCCTTGAAACAAAAAAGTAGTTTGGTATGTTGGTACTTGGAGATTGAGACTTGGCGCTCTATGAACTTGCCTTTCCTAGTAGAAATAGCTATTGGCTAATCTTGCTTCTTCAAAGATTGAAGTGATTGGAAAAGATATAAAGTTGCGCAAGTTCTATCATGAATTGGAAGTTTTCGGCTAGAAGAATGTCATCGGCGTCATCGTCGTCGCACATGCTCGTATTCTTGTGGTTCATAACTAGAGTCTTTTGTCAAATAAGATTGCTAACAATACAATTAACATGATACACACCCTTCTAAAGCTCGCTGCTTCACGGAACAAAAATTCGACTATCGACCAAACGTGTCATTGTCGTCGTCGTCGTACAAACTCGTATTCTTGTGACCCCTCGCTGAATACTAATCTAGATAGCGCCTAGCATCAATTGCCCCGCTTTTATAAACCTCAACGGACCAAATTTCACAGACTCTGGAGCTTCTATCGTCATATATTTCGCTCAAATATTTCCCAAACACCCTCATAAGGCTTTGATATAAAGGAGTTGGAATGCCTCTAGAAGATATCAAAACATCAATACTTAGAAAAGTTTGCGATCATTGTCGAAGAAGAAGTAAGTCTTTCACACACCCGCAGTCTTTGGTGCTGTAAAGGAGTTCCGAGAATTGACAAATGAATTAAGGGATACGGTGTGATGGAAATTTCCCATGTAAGCAATGCGGAAATGCATCATTGACCTGCAAAAGAGAGCATATACCGAAGAGGAGGGGACCAAAACGAGGGAGTGGTAGAGTGATAAATGAGTTGAGAGCTCAAGATGGCGGGGATGATAAAGGTTTCGCAGAATCCCGTGACTCAGGATCAGGTGAGAGCAGTACCGATCCAGGCTCGTAAGTAACGACAAGTCTCCCCGAAGTGAACTTTATTGTCCCAATTCGACTGTAAGTACAGTTAGAACTCAGAGAATATCTGAGGTCAACCAAAATTCAAGCGTTGTCACGTGGACTGTGTCCTTCGGAATTTGAGCCACACTTGAACAGCACTCTAGGTTCATTACCTAAAATTCTCTTTATACTATCTCATTGGTAGTCGTCTATCAGCTAAACAGATGTTTATAGGGTCGATACCGACCATTGGGTTTCAGACACTGCCACCTCCGCTGCAGCACATACATACACGGGAAGACCAGCATCGCATCCCATCATGTCGGATATCTCAACAGTTTCGAACGATGAGCCAAATAGTATCTTCACAACAGATCAGTTCAGGCCCACAAGTGTCAGCTACATGTATCTAATCCCAACATGCCTTGATCTTTTTCTCGAGCATATTTATCCTATTATGCCTTTGGTGCACATGCCCACTTTACGAGCTTCAATCAATCGACCTTTGGAGATGCACGAGAAAAATCTTCTTTACTCTCTATGTGCTATCACTTCAACCCATATGTCGGGTAAAAGCATATTGGCTCCAGGACCTCCTTCGTGGGAAATGGCCGGTCGGTTCTTCCTTGACGAATGCATCATGGTTCGACAGGCATACGACTTTGTTGAAGATAGATCATTGTCTGCTGTTGTTTCTTCCTATTTCGTATCAACGGCATTCTTCGAGCTGAACCAGTCTAGGAAGTCGTGGTATTATTTAAGAGAGGCAATGACGATGGCCCAAGATATAGGGTTACATGAAGAGTATAAATACTTTGGTCTTCATCCTGCCGAGGAATTATGTCGTAGAAGAACATTTTGGATCTTATATGTTACGGAAAGGTGAGTTCACTTTGTCCTAGAACGTGAAAATCTAATCTGTCGACAGGTCTTTTGCTATCCTACGTCACAAGCCTCTTACTTTTTCGAAGACGCCAGCTTTGCCATCAACTCTACACGACTATGAAGCCCCAGAAATACATTCTGGGTTTATGCATCTAGTAAACTCTTACCATCTGCTAGACTCTAACTTTGTCGACTCTTGGAATGAAGCCTCTGATGCGCCAGTTTCGACACTTACCTATACAGCACTTCAACACCAACTAAATCTTCCTCATACATCTCACCTGTCCCTTACTACCATACAGAAAGCTGATATTCTCGTTACTCAACAATGGTTGCGTCTAATCGTTTGGCAATCTTCGATGCGCCAGGGTTTGCTTTCTTCCTTCGCAGCCGACGAGAGCATGACGTTTCGATACCCTTTGAAGATTGCCCACTCTCTCTTGAGCGTTATATCCTCACTGCCAATTAAAAGTATAGAAGTTCATGGGATGGGCATTTTTGAGAAGATTTTCGAGATCGGAAATTCTATGATAGATGTTATGCAAGCTCATGGATCGCAGATTCCCCACGAAGTGTATGGCATCTGTCAAGACCCATTTGACATGTTTGTGAGGACATTAAGTCAGACGCCAAATTCTCAGAGACAGTATGCAAACCTTTTACTTGCAAAGGTGGCAGAGAAGCCAGAGATTCGGAGATTCTCTCATCCCTTGACGGAAGGACTATCGGTTGATGAAATGCCGGGTGCAAATGGATTGAATGTGAACATGACACCGCATGTAAGCAAACCACAGTGGAGAGGAAGTATCGTGGGCGAAGTTAAAGACGGTGAAGATATGGTTTACAAGACAGAAGAAGGGTACGGACAGACCGATCATGACCCGAAGAATGGTATGGTCATGGACACTCAGCTTAGTGAAATTGAGCCCAGGACAAGCGAGAAATTCGTGCTGCAGACTTTTTAAGATTCTCGAATACAACATTCAGTAGACCCGGGGAGGCTTAGTATCGAGTTTTGTCAACGAATCATTGGAGGCTTGATGTCATCACATTGCTCTCTTTGGGAAAGTCAAAACAATCACTCATAGGAACGACAATGTGGGAAGTAGGTGAAAATGGCGAATCACCTATACCAGCGCAAGCTGAGTACTCTAAAATCATTCCAACTGAGGCTATTTTCAGTTTACCAGCTCAAGGAACGAATTGAATGGTTTGATACTCTGTAAGTTCGAGCTGAGCATCGGAGAAGTACATCACACGAACATGGATACGCCAAAGTTCAATCACACGAACACGGGTTTTGTCAAAGTTGAAAAATGATATGCGATCGTCATAGCTGATTCAAAAGCCTGATTCATGGAATAGCTGTATGAATTCTTATCTCAGATAGCAACCAGGAGGACCTGGTTGGCACAAAATCATTAAACACTAACATCCGGATATCTAAGACCCGAAATCATCGAGATCTTCCTTGACTAGAGGAGTGAATGATTCCTGCTCAGAAGAAGTGGATGGGAACACTAATGAGAGACATTGGAACATTGAAACATCGTACGTTCCGATACCTCGGCAAGACAACTTTGGAAGGGTATCACGACGGTTATCACGACGGTTAGATTTCGACTACTAGCAGTCAAGCACCATTTTTTGTGTCACATGATGTAATGTTTGTGAAACACACCTATTGTTCTTTACCCGTCATGGAAAGAAGAGGTCCGCACTACGGATCGAGGAAAATACTTAGCACCTTCTTTCACGTTACTTACGTTGATAAAATCCAATACCATGGATCCTTAAGATACCGAACCATATTTATCGATAGCCACAAACTGAAGCTCACGCTCTTTGTAATTTATGCGATTGTTCTGCACTGGAGTAGGTTTCGTGTAGTACAAGTTGTGGTTATAAGGTCATTACCATAAATCATTGGAAGAGCTAGCGCTTTTGTACATTGTATACCCAGGCGGATGGATATCTTCCCGATTCTCCCGTATTAGCGAAGGATAAGGCTGGCCCGACTAGGAAGTAACGTATGCGGGAAGCACCTCTATCAGAATCATACTCAAATCAGTGAGAAGATTTGTCTTTTGGCTGATCTTGTGGCGCAACTGGGTTTACATGTATGTCAATTTGACTGTACTTTTCGATGAAGGAGCCAAATCGTTGCCAAATAGAAGTAGATGAGATGGTATAAAGTCTTGCTCCATCTCCCTCCATCTTCCACAATCACACATGAACTTGAATTCTCTCGCATATACATCTTCTCATACATACAATATGGTATCTAACATTATGTTCCTGGCATTTATTGCCTGTTCTATTCTCCCCATGCAAATCCTCGCATTTCCGGCTGCAGCTATTGAGGCAGCTGCCAGAGATCCAGACATCGCTTCACTAGCCAAGGCTGCATATGAGAAACGTCGTGCTAATCGCCGCCGCAGCTCGCCTGGATTCAATGCTGCTGCTCAAATTATTGACGTATCCGGCGCTCATGCCTTCATACCCCCAAGTGCTACTGATTTGGTATGTTGAATTTTTTAATCATTTGCATCTTATGTGCTATATGGGATATAAAAGAACCAGCCAATGCTAATGAGAATCTCTTGTCAGAGAGGTCCTTGCCCGGGCTTAAATGCACTCGCAAATCATAACTTCATCCCCCACAATGGATTTGCTACGATTTCTCAATTGGAAAGTGCCACCGAAGAAGTGTTTGGAATGGTAAGAATACATTCGCGCTCTCGAAGGTCGCAGGTTGATACTAAGATTCCCGGAAATATAGGGTTCGGACCTGGCAGTCTTTCTCACCATCTATGGCCTCGTCATGGACGGCAACCCCTTGTCTCTTAACCCCGGCTGGAGCATTGGCGGCCCACCTACGCAGGGCCAAAATCTTTTTGGAAATCTTTTCGGCATTTTAGGCGCGCCCCAAGGGCTCATTGGTTCGCACAATAAATATGAAGGCGACACCTCTCCCACCCGCGGCGATCTTTTTGTCTACGGCAATTCCTGGAAGGTCCAAATTAACCAATTTCAAGAAATGTTTGATCTACAACCCGACAAGGCGACTGCAAATTATGATATCGGAGTCATGGCTCAACTGCGCCAAATGACGTTTGAGAGGAGCGTTAGCACAAATCCTTACTTTTTCTACGGCCCCTTTGTGGGTATGGCTGTTAGCAATGCGGCGCAAAGTTTCATCTTCAGGTTTATGGCGAATCATACGGCAGAGTATCCGGAGGGAATCCTAGATCAATTCAATTTAAAGAGTTTCTTTGGAGTTACTGGAGAGAGTGGTGCATTTGTGAAGAAAGATGGATGGGAACGTATTCCGCCTGGTTGGGGTAAGAGAGCCATAGGTGATGAATATGGTATTGTGGAATTTACAGAGGATATTTTGTATTTGTATGCCCGCACCCCCTTTTCTCTCTCTTTCCCTATACTACTCTCTACATCAAGCATATAGCTAATCCTGCCTCCCTTCCCACAGCACATCCGAATACCCAAACACCATCACCGTAGGCGGCAATCTCGGCAAAGTCAACTCTTTCACCCCTCTCGATTTCTCAGATCTCACGAATGGTGTATACAGTCTGCCAGCCCTTCTAGAGGGAGATAATCTCGCCTGTTTCCTTTTGCAAAATGCAGCATTGACAGCGCCGGATTTTTTGAGTAACATATTTGCAGACATTACTGAACCATTGGGGATTTTGACCGATATGACCAACGGATTATTGGCATCATTCGGCAGTTGTCCCGAGTTACAGCAAGTTAATCAGTCAAAGATGAAGAAGTTCCCAGGTTCTGGGGCTACGCTATGAATTGAAATGGATGCGTGGATGGGCAGGGATTTGAGCATAGCGTGGGTGGGAGGGTGTTGATTGAGGTTTGGGCGGGTGTGATTCTTTCAATATTGTGTAGGGTTACATTGGCAGTGCAGTATTACTTTCTACTATTTTTTTATTATTTTCTGTTGTTAATTTACTTATTGTACCTAGGGCCCTAGTTTATTCATTTTCTCTGTAATATACTGCGCTACCTTCACAGGGCACTCTGGTGTTGATGCGCAATTTGTATATTTGTTATATTTACTACATTCACTTGGATATGGTCATTTAGTGATTGTACAATCGGGAAATAATGAACTGTACAGTCTGTGCTATAATGATGGTTTGCAATGGTTTCTAGAAATATTGGATGTACAGGACTTCAAACCAAGGACCAAGGACCTTACTACAAATTTACAGACGAAAAACATCAAGGAGTTCCTCTTTTGTAACAAGCATCTCATCTTTCAACGTTTTTCCCCTGAAAGAGCAGATTCGATTCATTCCAATTGCGTTAATCAGACGCTCAAAAATTTCGCCACAGAGAAATCACTTTACAAGTCTCGGCTACCCGAAGCTAACTGTCCCTCCCTCCTATAGTATACAGTATACACGCCACATTAACCGGGAAATCCAAACAGAAACACGAAAATTGAACCATCTGAGCAATCCAAGTATTTCATTTGCACAAAAGAAACTAATTTTCCGTTAGTATTCCTACCTTCTTCCATCCCCTGAAATTAATCGGCTAACGTTTTCCAAAACAGCCATTATTTGAAAAGGGTAGAACTCTAATCTAATTGTCTATCACAAAGATATATATACATGACATACCTTTCAGAAGTAAGTAACTTGAAGAAACGGGGGAGGAGATAGGTATAGCAGATGATCATCCATCCCAATCTCAATCTCGATACATCAAATTATCAAGAAAGGGGAATTTCATACAGAATCATACTCAATCAATGTATTATATGCTGCACATGTAATCTTACACTTTATGAATCTAATCTCGATGGTACTTCTACGATGGTACTTCTACGATGGCATTTACACTGTTACCTCTTTGTACAGTATGAAATTCTACGAGATTCTAGAGAGAGAACCTGGGGAGTTATGTGGGTTATCTTGTCGTACTTACTTAATTTGCCACTTGAAACGCTGTATGTGATGACTATCCGACCGGATAGCATCGTTTTGAAACGGCAAAGGGAACTTCGCTATATGTGTATCTATACCTCTATTCTCCAACCCAACTTCTCACTTCTCACTTCAAAATACATAAGAGAAATCTTACAATACGATAATTTCATAACCCCATCCCATCCCATCCCATCCCATCCCTCGTGTCCTAATCGCCGACCTTCAACAACCTATTCCCAAACCATTCCACAATCCCACCTGTAACATTTATTTGTACCCACATAAAGTGCACTCACCGGAAAGCCAAACCCATCACACGCTACCTAGATGCGTACATACAACATCGTGTCATCATACCCGCAAGTTACATCCGAGAATCCTGGACCGACCCCTCTCTCCCCCATCACAGTTGAACCCAAGGTTTCCTCGCGCGCCCCTGTATCCCCTCATGAGGAGCCACGCCGCGACGCCGCGACGCTGCAACGCCTCCAACCCATTTCTCGGTCCGTTGCCTCGTGGCTTTCTGCGGGCTAGGGCATCAGAGGCTGCGAATGTGAGATGTGTGATGTGATGATGGTAGCGCACGGATGGGGAGATGGATTTGGAATTGTTGTGGGGTGGGGTGGGGGATTGGGATTGGGATTGGGATTGGGATTGGGAAAGGCTCGGTCTTGCAGAGACTTGGTTGGTACAGTGCTAGATACATAGGAGAATATTTTCGTTTATACTGTATAATATGCGCATTCATTTGAAGGCCTGAAAGTAGCATATGAATCATAATGGACCGGGATATTCCATTTCCTTTTCGTTGAACTTTGAATTTGAATTTTGGTGTAGAGCTGAGGAATCAACTATTGCAAATACTAAATAGCAAACGAAAGTTACGAAACTATCCTCCAACCCTTCGGCTCCTCCAACCCTTCGGCTCCTCCAACCCTTCGGCTTGTGAAGAGTTGACAAGGAGGTATTCCGTGTGCTATCTGCTATCCCCTCAGCACTACTAATACATGCCCATAGAAAACGAGCATCGAAGAAAACATGCCAAGCAGTAATCAAACCCACGCGCCAGCTCGAAATGACACACTACTATTGAAACTTAGACATCGAAATCCCTAATACACCACTGACTAGCACTGGAATCAACTCAGGAGTCAGGAGTCAGGACCCAGGGCCAACGTCCCTATCCTAAACGTCGTAATTAGCTTGATGAGAAAGAAGTATGGTAATATAGTATACAGCCCCAACCAATAACCCAACAAGAACAAACAAACCAGTGAAGAAAAAAGAAAGAAAAAAAGAAACTCCATAAAAAGCCAGAGAGCACCGAGAAAATACTTCTCTCGTTACCTATAACTTGTACTCAACATACTACTCCAACTCCAATACACGTAACCTAACCCCCAAAGTTCAAACACAACCAACCGTACACTCAATATATCTTCCCACCGTATCCCCGCCACCTTTCTATCATGATTCATTATCATTATCATTATTATTCCCTCTCACTCCCCTAGCGTTTTGTAAATTCTATCTTTCAATGTGGTATCGTGTGTGGAGAGGAGATTCATGTGCATGGAGTGGATATACCTTTATCAAACTATCAAACCATTGATCCATTAACCTAGCAATCCGTCAATCCTTTTGTAACAAACACAGTTTTTACCATTCAAACCTCCCATCTCCCATCTTATCCCAGGTTCTACCTCCCTTTTCGCCTCCCTTCTCCTCTTCTCCTATTCTCCTCTTGAATCCCAACCACCCTCCCTCTCTCCCTCCAGATCTCTTCCAAATCTCTTTCAACCCTCTCTTCTCCCCTCCTCCACTCCTCCCC
>NGKG01000001.1:755039-772709 GCA_002162505.1 Myriosclerotinia scirpicola
CCTTCCCCCTCCCAATCTCCACCATACTCATACCTTAAACTGAATCTCAAGAACTCATTGCATTGCTCAATCACCATCACCATCTACCGGTACTGCAGCTGCGGTATAAACTTGCAGTACCTACCTAGGTACCTAGGTATTTTACTCAGCTAAGGAGTAGGGATTTATATCTTTCCTTGTAATCAATAATAATACATCGATAGAGGATACTTGCCCATCCATCCCCATCCATTCATTAATTCACCAGAGTTGTCGCTTTGATTCATTACTCTATGCTTCGTACTAGTAGGTACGTACCATCTTCATGATTTACGAATCATGTTACGTCATATTAGCAAGGGTAGCACTAACTCCCACAATCATGCAACCCCTCAACGAATAACCCAATTATCGAAAACAGTCCAAAAATATAAAAAAATGGTTCTATTTTCTATTCTGATTCTAGCATAGCATGCCATGCATACCTGCTAAGCTATATGATTGGCCCTAAGGTGTTACACCATCCCTGTTTTATACATACATGCCATCCTATCCCATCCATCATCTTACTTCATGTCAAATATGGTATTGTAAACGCTTCAAGTAAAAAAAAGGAGATCAGTATCTAAGATCGCAAATGAAACAAAATGTTGAAATGAAAAGGCGCTCATGCCGGACCGAGCCAACTAAGCTGTTTGTGTGGCCCAGCGCACCAGATATCGTATGATATGCGCGCTGAATGTGCATCAAGAGACACAGCCGATGGTAATATGTACTTTTCGAGGATATCTCACGGTTCAATCGATCCAACTCATTGAACCGTATGGTATCCGGATTACAATAGAATTTATGCCCAAACTTCGCTTGTCCATTACCGAAGCTGAAAGAATTGTGCTTTGGTAAGGTATCCGACAACAAAACATTTTATGTGCTGCCAACGGCGTTTTTAGCAGCGTTGATATATTCGCTTGCGTGGATATCGTATGAGGGTGCGAATCCACCGAGGAGGAAGAAAATGGTTGAAACGATACCACCGAGGACGATGACCTTGCGGAGGATTGGTCGACTGGAACCGAACTCTGCCCATTGGCGTCCACCTTCAGCAAGATAACCCTTAATCTTCTCAGCACCGAGTTTGAACCAAACCATTCCACCGAGAGCGATGGCATATCCGAAGCATTGAAGGGGTGTGATGAAAGTTCCCCAGATAATAACTGAAAGGCAGACGAGAAGAATATCCTTCAAAACACCGCAGAGGGTGAAGATGAGAACGGATGTTTTGCCGATCTAAAACATTGTTAGCTATTGACTCGTCATTCACCTCGAAATTTAGCTTACCAAGAATACAACGGAAACGTTCAACATGAATGCGCACATGGCGTTGGCCAAAAGAGTCCAGAAGCCAACATTGTAGAAATCGCCCATTGTCATGGTTGGAATTTCCCAGAAAAGTGCGACGACGAAGTTCATGATGGCACAAACTGGGGCGAAATAGTATAGGGATACTAATGGATCCATCTTGAACTCTGCAGAACTGAGAAGTCTTTGAACCATCACAATTCGAATAGCCTCAAAAATGATACCACCAATTTGGAATAGAACACCGATGACAACAAAGTCAATTTCTCCAATAGATGCAATAACAACACCAATGACAATGAAGGAGACATTGAAAAGAGTCTTCATGTTTGGCTCAGCAACGCCAAGGGCCCAACTGGTGAGTAAGACTGCGACAGGAGTAGTAGCCTACAATCAGGGGTCAGCATTATGCAGTAAGATCTACAGCTGTTCAACATACCTTGAGCATCTGAATGAAAGAAACGCTGAGATATAGATATGTTAAGTTTCCGCAGATCAAACTCAAACTGAAGAAGATTCCAATTGGCACAATAGCTCTCAAGTATACACGCCCCGTCATCTTGACCGTCTTTCGTCCATCGAGAAGGTTGGTTGTTCGTGCGAGAATTTGGGTCATCAAAGTCGCAAATCCAAGATGCCATGATGTAAGGAAGATTGGGAAGTCTGCAGAACTGTTAATTCATTGTCGCAAATGGGAATTGTGAGTTGGGAGATGACCCAGGGGAACATACGGAAACCAACAGTCGATAAAATCCACTTGTTAAATAGAATAACACTGGAACTAAAGAAAATCCATGTCCTTTGGGAAGAGGTCAGCAAAGAGTTGTTTCAATTGATTTATTGGATTTTGACTGACATGACATAAAATGCTGGATGTATAGCAGACTTTGGAGGCTCTGATTTCTCGGCAGCAGGGTTAACTGTAGGAAGGACAGGAGAATCTGCCGATCTGGAGACCTCCCCGGAAACTCGAACTTTCTCTTCAGCCATGATTGCGACTATTTATTTTGTTTCTCTTATTTTTGAAGAATTGATGAGGTATGAATTCTTCGAATTTGTTGAAGATGGATGGATGGATGGACAAGTAATAGATGATGAAATTTGTACTCTACAGGTTAGAGTTCACAATCTAAGGGTGTGCGCGTTTCTTGTGGTGTGCCAAGCACTAGATAGGGATCGGAAAAGGTTTAGATTTATGCGACTATTGAGATTGAAGATTGAAGATTGAAGAGTGAAGATTGAAAAGACTGGAATTTGGTGTAACTACCAATAGAAAAGATGAAGAAGATGAAGAAGTGAATTGAGAGGAGAGGAGAGGAGAGGAGGAGAAAAGAGATGTAAATGACAGAAGCTTGAAGTGAGAGAGAAGGTTATCTTTTTGAATACCTAGTCCACGGGTAGGTAGATACTAGGTAGGTACGTACTAGGTAAGTTATTTGATTTGGTTCAAGTTCTCGAACTCATCATTACTTTACTAGGTGGTTAGAGTATTATAGTACCAATGTACCAGGTACTTTATACCTCCATTTAAAAATATATAGTAAGGTTTAAAGTGGAGATTCACATACAAAAATAATGGGCCGAGATAAAATTATATAACATACTAGGTCTTTATGGTTAGCCGTAAGGGTATTTTATAGGTATTTACCAATTGCTCTATGCTATTTTGGGTTATAATTATAATTCACAGTAGTTTAATATGAATATACGTAGCGAACAGCAATACAAATAATGTCGTTGCCAATAATGAGGTCCCAGCAACATCTAAAATCTATTCCAGATTCAAACTGTGGCTTGCTTAAGCTTACCGGTAGTCACGACTCAAGAAATGTTAAATCGCTGTACGCCGTATGAAGAACCCAACCGGCAAACGCGCAATCACTTCACTAATAACTTCACTTTGATGATTTTTGGATCTCCCCCCTTTTTTTCCTTCACAGGCAAATGACAGGGTTATGAAAGTGTAGCCTGTGTACTTCGTAGGTAGGTTGAATACAACCCCAAACAACTCGATTGGATCATTGTGTACTAAATAAAGTAACAACCAAACCAACACTCGCCCTGAACATGTCTCTTTGCATTATTACATTATCACATTGCTGCACAGCCATCCATGGATCTGATTGATCATCATCAAATAACAATAACTACTCGTTGCTCAGTGCTAGAGGTTGAATCTTTGGCTTTAGACTAAACTACTAGATACTCACTTCCCAAAGGCGATACCTGTTTGTTGTAACTTGTAAAAGTTCTGGCGCCACCTCCTGAATATTTAAGTTGGTTTTAACACTTTTTCCCCTTTCACCTACCTGGCCATTGCTCATCTTGATCTATCAAAAGTTACACCAATCACACCAATCAATCTACCTATCTATCAATTGCATCATCATCATCATCATCATCATTGGCCTCTTCCCCCT
This sequence comes from Myriosclerotinia scirpicola, assembly GCA_002162505.1. Lineage (NCBI taxonomy): Eukaryota > Fungi > Ascomycota > Leotiomycetes > Helotiales > Sclerotiniaceae > Myriosclerotinia > Myriosclerotinia scirpicola. The sequence continues at coordinate 758,798 of NGKG01000001.1, forward strand.
TCCACCTTGCCCATTCACGATAAACCTCAAATCTAAATCTAATTAACTGGTCCCATCTGGAAAATCTCCAGAGGGGTAGCGAAAGGCTCAAAGCTCCATTTTGCAAATTGCCTACTGTATGATTTACTCTGAAGAAATTAATAGAGTGTGTTGATCCGTTTCATATCTTCATGTGTCAACGTCAATCCTGGTGGTATAAGCCGAAGAAATGTGGTTCTCACGGTTAGAGCTCGAGACACCGCAGAATGGTCGGTCTGGCATATACTATTATTACTACCAAGTCTTTTACTTGGAGATGAGATGCGGAAAAGTTAAAAAGCAGACTGGTGGACCAACAGTTGGACTGATACCATTACTGACTCCTAGGCATATTCCCAGTACTTGCAAGCGATGTTCATTTGAATAATACTTCATATCTTTTTATATCCCGCAAGTGGTTTGAAGATCGACAAATAATCCATGTTGATATTCATTTGAAGCAGCCTTGATTCGAATGCTCTTCCAGCAGATGATTGCAGATAGTAGAATTGTGAAGTTTCTTATCACAACGCCGGCTCTATGCATGATGCTTCCCGAGGGGTTCCTGCATTGTGGTAAATAAACGGTGAAGGTGTACAACAGTACAAGGGAAGAAACTTGAGGACTTTTTCCTTGTCGATCAAGGAAAGGGACGGATTTTGAGTAGTAGATTTGTAGGTAGATTACTCAATGTTGTAGTACTTGATTAAGACCTTCAAAGGTTGCAAGAATTGATGGTGCTTTATGGACTCGACGACTCGACGACTCCAAGATCATGAACTGATAGAACTCTTTGAATGTGGAGATAGATTCGAAAGAAGAAACGTTTCGAATGATATTCTTAGCCCACTTAGGATGATCTGGTTGTAACTTGTCACTCTTTTATAAGGTTAGGTTACCATTAAACTTCCCGATGCCATATTGCATATGGATATTGATACCAGGTGCAGGTGGGCATTAATACTACCTACCTACCTACCCTTTTCCCCTTTCGTTGTTTGATATATGCTCGCTTCCGATATAGTAAATGAAGTTGAGGGTGTTTTTATATTATTCTTTTAACCGTACACCTAGGAATTAAAAATTGCTGGGGTAACTAGTCGGTGCCCAACTAGTATACTACACCAACTTTATAAATCTATCAACTTTATAAGCGAATTTAGGTATATAGATTTTTGCGGGCACCATACTTAAAATATATATATTTATTTTTATTATTTAAGCAATATTGTTTAATTATTCTATTTTAGTTTATAATTTAAACTTCAAAAAAAAAAGTATATATGTATAACAAATAGCTCTAATTTATTTTGTACTATTATATATTAGCCTTAATGTATATACATCTATATTAGCTTTATATTTTATAGTTTTATTCCAAATACCCTTTATACGAGATCTTTGTTTACTTTGTGATTGGATTTGAACTTTGTTTTTCCTTTTATTAATTATAATAATTTTCTTTATTAAAGCCCTCTTCAATATTAACCAAATAGTTTTCTTAAACTCTCATTTATACTTTTTTAAATTGGTAAAAGTACTTAGTATTATATTTATAGTATTTTTATTTTAGTATAACAAAAAGTACTTTATTTTACTAATATTTTGGGTGGTGAGGTATGTACACTTTTCGCTTATAAAGTTAATAGGTTTATAAAGTTGGTATAGTATACTAGTTAGGCATCAACTAGTTACTCCGGCAATTTTTAATTCCTAGATGTACGGTTAATATGTCCAGCTAGGTATCTTAAATTCTTATATCCTTTTTTATGCCGAGACTCAATCAATAGATAAGCTTTCATAACCCATGTTTTCCACCGATTTTATTTCATCCTTATCTGAATCTGGTTGTGGCGTCTACTAGTAGTACCTAGGTACCTAGGTACCTAGTACTATTATCCGTCAACCGCAAATCCAGATGCTGCTGTGTCCATCCATAGAGGGACGGGAACATTCACCCTCCCTCATCACCACCCTAGTCAAAAATTAATTTCAGTTAGAATAGAAAAGTCGAATTAATAAATCCCCTCTCCAGCCTCCAGGGCTACTTTACCTAATCCTGGTAAAAGGTACGTGGGCTAGCTAGCTACCTCCTACCTAGTATTTTACCCTCATTTTAACAACCCACCGAGATTCTCCAACCAGTGTCCCATTATTTTTCGAGTGCTGTCAATCGTACTGCTGGTGGAACGAGCATAAGGGAAAAGATACATCTAGCCACCTTTACTTTACTTTACTTTCACAATCTTGTACATTGTTAAGGACCTTTCATCCCTCTTTCATTTCAAGAACATCTCCAATTCATATTCAATTTCTATCTTCAAAACACAATAGTATAAATTTCAAAATGGCAGATATGTATGTATTCCCCCCCCTCATCTTATTCCACTCGCCTCCATCCCCTCCTACACCATTCTCTCCCTATAAAGTTTTCATTCCATTTTTAAGCTAATTGGATTTTGTAGTAACGTTGATGTTCTCGTTATCGGAGCTGGACCAACTGGTCTTGGAGCCGCAAAGCGTTTGAATCAACTTGTGAGCTTTGTCCTACACACCGCCAGCTTCAGGGAATCTTGTACTGATCACAATCGCAGAATTCCGCATCTTGGATGATCATTGATTCGAATGAAACCCCAGGAGGTCTCGCATCTACCGATACAACTCCCGAGGGCTTCGTAAGTTATTCCAAGACTCAATGGCCATTTGTGGCAAATACAGCTTTCTAACACATTATATACAGCTCTACGATGTTGGCGGACACGTTATCTTCTCCCATTACAAATACTTTGACGACTGCATTGATGAGGCCTTGCCAAAGGAGGATGATTGGTACACACACGAGCGTGTCTCTTATGTCCGCTGCAAGAACCTTTGGGTTCCTTACCCATTCCAAAATAACATTTCCGTTCTGCCAAAGGAGGAACAGGTGAAATGTGTCGATGGTATGGTAGATGCTGCATTGGAAGCCCGCACAGCTACAACAAAGCCAAAGGATTTCGATGAGTGGATCGTTAGAAATATGGGTGAAGGAATCGCAAATCTGTTCATGAGACCATACAACTACAAGGTCTGGGCAGTTCCCACCACAGATGTTTGTACTCCCCTTCTAATTCTACTACACAAATGTGTGCTAATATACGAAAGATGCAATGCGCATGGCTCGGTGAGCGTGTCGCAGCTCCAGATGTCAAGACTGTCGTGAAGAACGTTATCCTCAACAAGACCGCTGGAAACTGGGGTCCTAACGCCACTTTCCGCTTCCCTGCTCGCGATGGTACTGGTGGTATCTGGATTGCCGTTGCTAAGACTTTGCCAAAAGAGAAGACCTTGTTCGGAAAGGAAGGAGAGGTTAAGAAGGTCGATGCTGATGCGCACACTGTCACTCTTTCGAGTGGTAAGACCATTGGTTACAAGAAGTTGATCACAACCATGGCTGTGGATCAACTTGTCCAACAAATGGAAGATAAGGCACTTATTACTTTGAGCAAGGATCTATTCTACTCAACAACTCACGTTGTCGGTGTTGGAATTAGAGGAGAGCGACCAGCTAACATTGGAGACAAGTGCTGGGTAAGTTCACCACCAAATTGTTGCCCACTGTCTTTTTTTCTGCCAAAGCGGTGACCCCTCAAAATCCTTGGCTTAAATCCCTAATTTATCCTGTTATCACGTGCTGACCAATCTTATAGCTCTACTTCCCAGAGGACGACTGCCCATTCTACAGAGCAACCATCTTCTCAAATTATTCCCCATATAACCAGCCAGAGGAATCTGTCAAGCTTCCTACCTTGTACCATGCAGATGGTAGCAAGCCAAAGTCTTCTGAGCCTCAAGAAGGACCTTACTGGTCCATTATGTTGGAAATCTCTCAATCTTCCAAGAAGGCAGTTGACGTCAAGAACATTCTTAAGGATTCCATTCAAGGTCTCATTAACACTGAAATGATCAAGTCTAACGATGAGATCGTCTCTACTTATCACAGAGCTTTCGGTAAGAAACCCCGGCTCCACTATAACATCCTCTCAACCACCAACCCTCCCCCTGATACTTAGACGAAGGCTAATACCCCCTAGATCATGGATATCCAACCCCAAGTTTGGAACGTGAGGGTGTCCTGACGGAATTGTTGCCAAAGCTTCAAGAGAAAGACATCTATTCTAGAGGACGTTTCGGTTCATGGAGATACGAAGTTGGAAACCAAGACCACTCGTTCATGTTGGGTGTTGAGGCAGCTGATCACATTGTAAACGGAGCTGTTGAGCTTACTCTCAACTACCCAGATTTCGTCAATGGTAGAAAGAACACTGAGAGAAGACTCGTTGAAGGCGCCCAAGTCTTCCAAAACAAAGATTTACCTACACGCCTCGCCAACTAGATGTTTGTTTAGAGGTTCGGAAGAGGGATAGACGGACGGAGAAGAGTCTACTACAATTGCTGTGTGCCTCTCGCGTTTAGCGAAGTTTGAGAGGGCGCCTCTTGATTCATCTAGGTTTGTCTGAGATCTGCTGGTGTTTACTTGTTGCGACTTAGATACACACATATGCGATTTGTACTCGTATATCAGTTCTGTTATTGAAGACTAGATAGCGAGATTTGTTTTGAAGAGCTTTTTAATTTGCTACTCTTTAGAAATAGATTCTAAATAGAGACAATTTAAAACTTTACAATTTCAATTTGATGGTTTCTTGAATCTGGATGCAAAATCAACGAGTTTTGGGACCATCTCATAGAGTTATACCTTCTTCACCGTTTGACACCGCCACTTTTATGTATTATGCAAATTCCCATTTGTCTATCTCATAATCGCCACCTTTGATAAGCTGATGTTGGTATTTAGGGTCCGAGGAAAGTATCGGTATACGATATGTTATGTTTATGTGGGAAGGAGGATAGTGTGTTCGCAGCGGGAAGTGATTGCAGGCGGAAGGTATCTCCGTGTGCTTTGATGAGGAGAGAGGAGGGTTATGGTGGTTAGGTTTCGAGGTTTATAAGTAGGCTTTGGTTTATAGTAGAGAATAGGTAGGTTAGTTTTAATAGATTTATTGAAATAGTTATAATATATATTAAATGAAGAAATAAAAGGGACCTGTTAGAAAGTCTTAATAGTGTAAATATGCAAATTAACATCTAAATTTGATGTTCTCGATTAAAAATCATCCCTGTTTCCAAACCTTGTACTCATATTTTAGCATGACGTAGATTTATTAAGCGCTAAATCACTTTCAATCAGGCGCATCAACATTCTCGACTGCCAAACTACCGAATATCGATCTCCTCCAAATTCGAAGATTCCACCCGTGTTCCCCAAATATCGATATCTCACATCACCCCTGTGAAACACATGCGACATTTAGCATATCCGTATTATCCGACTTCGACTCCGACTCCGACATTTACAAATTGGGCGATGATAGGAAGTGGGTGAAGGAAGGGTTCTTGGCCGGCGAAAGAAATATGGAGGGAAATGTTCCCGTGGGGGATGTATTCAATTTTGATGGTGTTCTGGATCCGCCACCGAGAATATTTGAAAGACTTTCGCAGATCGCTGGGTATACTTGGGATGAATCCAAAGAGCCTTTTCATTCTAGCTATGATAACTGGTAGGTTTCTACCTTCTTGGCAAGATTCAATGGGCATGGGAATGGGCATAGGCAGAGGTCAAGTTGCTGGTTATATCTCGGGCAAAGAAACTGATGAGCAATCTTTGATTAGGCAGGTGAACGGAACGAAACATACTTCTACCCAAGGTCGACACAGTAATGTAACATCACGGTCCGAACAAAACTCCCCCCGACCTGGAACTAGAGGTACGAGTAGAACGAGAAATACGGATAGTGAAAATGGAGGAAGCGATTCTGGCATCCTTCATGATGATGCTTCCGATCAAGGGAGCGTCAGGAGTGCACGTAGCAGTTCCAGTGGGATACCAGTCATCGCGCGCATCTCATCCCATGCCTTAAGAGAAGAAAGGGCATTTCATATATGTCAAAATGTAATTAGGGTCGTGGATCCAGATGGGAATCATATTATAACGCCAATAGATCTGGTGAAGCTACCGAGTCAACAAGGTGATAAGGGTCCTACAGTTGTCTGCATTTTCGAGCATCCGGGGCACAACTATCTGGAAAAATTGGTGGACTATGGCCCGGCTTGGTATAAGGGAAGGAAGGTGGGGGATAAACATGAGGCATTTCGGGATGAATCGTTCGCACCGTGTGATGTGGTGCCATTGCAGACTTTTCTGGACTTTGCGGTGGGAGCTACGGAGTGCTTGGAGATACTTCATCATGGTCAAAGGCTGGTCCACGGAGAGATTAGGGGGGATGCTTTTCACATGAACGCGGAGACGGGCCAAGTCAAGTTGATAAATTTTGGCTCAGGCCTGCGAACTTTTGAACATGGCCTCACAAGTACGGGATGGTCTACCTTGACGAAAGAACTAGGCGCGAAGACTAAACTCACATTTATGTCACCAGAACAGACTGGCCGCATGCCTGCTGAACCTGATAGTCGCACCGATATCTATTCCCTCGGAATATTGTTTTGGACTATGCTCACCCAACAGGCTGCTTTCGAAGGAGAAACTCCAATGGACATCATACAAGGTGTACTAGGACGACGTCTCCCACTGGTCTCAAGCATCAGATTAGATATTCCCGATGTCATTAGCAAAATCATCCAGAAAATGACTGCTAAGAACATCAGTGAACGGTACCACAGCGTCAGTGGTCTAAGACACGATCTTGTAGAAGTACGGAGACTTCTGGGAGCTGGAGATTCGACGGCTTTGAAGAATTGGCGTATTGCTACGAAAGATGTTTCTTCATTTTTCATACTTCCCGCCATTATGATTGGAAGATCAAAGGAGCATGATGAAGTAGTCAAGGTTATCGACAAGGTTGCTCGAAGACATATTACCTCGCAAAATCAGGACCTCAGCGGCTTATCCTCCAGCTCTAGCTTATCGGAGGGACGCCTCGAAGGCTTTGACGCGGCTATGGCTGCTGGAGACTTTTCCAGCGAAGACAACACAAGTTCTACTGAGGGACGGACAAATTCAATTAGTACTACCAATTTGTTGATACCCCCAGATCACAGAAGTCAAAGAAGCAACTCAAGTCAATTTCGTTCCAACTCAACTTCACAGGATAATTTGATCGAGGGATATGATCTTAATCGTTCGAATCCAACTTTGAAATCTTGGGAGAAAAACGACTCTCTATTGTCTTTAGATTCGAAAAGTTCTACCGATAGTGTGATTGGCGATAACCACGCTAAGGTGACTTCTGATGCAGTAGGGAGCCTGACCAGTACTCGTAACACTAACAAATTCCGACGAAAGGGTAGATGCGAGGTCATAAGCATAGCAGGAGCAGCTGGACTGGGAAAAAGCTGTCTTGTGCAGTCAGTCCATATCGAAGCAAGGCGGCGAGGATATTTTGCAAGCTCTAAATTTGATCAGACCAAGAAGACTCCATTTGGGCCAGTGCTTAAATTGTTGTCAAGTCTTTTTAAGCAAGTCTTCTCCGAGAGTAATACAGACACCCCGTTTCATTCGGTTCTGAAACAGTACGTTAGGCCTGCGTGGCCTCTACTCCATAAAGTACTGGGACTACCCGAATTTTTACTTGGTCCTATGTCGCCGTCACCCACACCCAATCCAAATCCTTCATCTGGGCAATTATCTCAAGGGTACAACAAAAGTGTCAGGGCAGAGTTTAGACGCCGTGACTCTTCACCTTCGAGCCAAGGTAGCCTCTACAATCTTACACTCGGCTCCCAGAGTTCCCAAGATTTCCTTCGTGCAGGCTCCTCAACCAAATCTGTGCGGCTGATGAACACATTCCTGGATGTTCTTCGAGTTTTCGCGCAACATAAATTTATATGCCTTTGCCTAGATGATCTACAGTTTGCGGACGATGAATCTTTGGATTTGATAACTCAAATTATTTCGGCACAGATGAAAATGGTGATCATTGTAACTTATCGCCCTGAAGGGACTCTACCTGAAAGAATAAAGGGGATTTTGGAGCCTCCAGGCGTTGAGGGTATCAGTTTGCACGCCCGCACTTTTTAGAATACGGAATATACTGACTTTATCTAGGGCACGTCAAGCATAATGGTATTGGCATCACTCGAATTGCACTCAAGCCTTTGAATGAAGACGACATTTTGGAGTATATTTCCGCCACTCTTTGCCGACCAAAGGTCGATATCATTCCATTGTCCGCAGTCATACAATCGAAGACGGCTGGCAACCCCTTTTATATTCGGGAGTTATTAGATAGTTGCCATAGGAAACAGTGTATATGGTATGACTACAAGGAGAATGTCTGGAAATACGATCTTGACAGGATTTTCAAGAACTTTGAAACCAAAAGTTACAATGACGTATTGAACACTGAGTTTGTCACCAGTCGTCTGAATGAACTCCCGCCAGCTTCAAGATCCATCCTTGCCTGGGCTTCCCTCATTGGAACGACGTTTTCATTTGAATTGGTTCAAAGACTTATGAGTGGCGAGTTTGATTCTGGGGATCACATGATCGGATGTGCTCCAGATAGGTACTATTGTTTATCACACACTCAACAAGACGCCATCGGAGGGCTTCAAGCCGCCATTGAAGCTTATATTATTATCGCAACTCAGGATGATGATCGCTTTCGTTTTGCACATGATAGATACATTCAAGCTGCGTCGTCATTAAGGGAGTGCAATGGGCCCGCGATGCATTTTATTATTGCACAGACGCTTATGAAATATTACAATTCTGATGAGCGATCTCGAGATGTGACGGCATCACACATCTGTGAATGTGTTGATGTCATTATCGAACGGGAAGCTCACAGACATCCATTCAGGAAGTTACTATTCGATTGTGCTACGGCCGCCGCTGAGAGCGGGGCTAGACCGACTGCTGCTAGATTTTATGCTGTCTGCTTTCAGTTATTACAGGAAACCTCATGGAATGAGGGAGAACCAGACTGCTACTATGACGAGACACTCCAACTCTACACTCGAGCTGCAGAATGTTATCTCTACATGGGTCATTATCAGGAAACCAAACGATTATTGTCAATCATCTTTCAAAATGCCAAGACTCCGGTCGATAAATCTCCAGCTTGGGTACTTCAGAGTCGAACCTTTTCACAAGAGGGCGATTCAAGAAGTGCCTTTGAGGCACTGAAACAATGTTTGGCAGCTTTGGATATTCAGGTTGATGAAAATCCAAGTTTCGAGAAGTGTGACTTGGAGTTTAAACGCCTTTCCTCGAAAATTCAATCGATTGACGCGAACTTCGTGATTGAGAAGCCAATGATGAAAGACTCAAATCTTGCTGCTGTCGGCGCAGTACTGGTTGAGACTATCAGTACTGCGTTTTGGTCTGATACCTTGACTTTTTATCAAATGACGATTGTCATGGTTCAGACTCACCTAGTGCGGGGCAGTTTTCCTCAAGCTGGGATGGCATTTCTTCACCTGGCTACTATAGCAATTGCAAGATTCAACATGATCCAGTTTGCAAGTGACATGGGTAATGTCTCACTGGCTTTGATGGAACGATGGCGAGACATTTATACGTTAGGCCGAGGGGGTACCATATATTCTCTTTTCGTTGGGCACGTCCACTGGCCACTCTCACAATCGGTCGGTCAATTGGAAGGTGCCCTCGAATATACTATTCAAGCTGGTGACAGGATATCAACGATTCTTAATTTCGGTTTTGTTGGCACACTCAAGTTCTTCGCTTCGGAAAATCTGGCAGATCTTGAATCGTTCTGCACGTATGGCTGTGAAGAAGTGCCTGACTGGCAGGTGGACGGTAGAGGGGGGACAATGCTTATTGTTCTCAGACAAGTATGCAGGGCTTTACAAGGCAAGACGATAACTGATTCCCCAACGGAATGCTTGAACGATGCATCGCATAACTCTTTGCTGTACAAAGCATGGTTGAGGAGTAGCTTAACCAATAGTCACCGGTCGATTATGATCTATGAAGGATTTGAGATTGTACCCTTGTTTCTTTACGGCCACTATCAAGCTGCGATCACTCTCGGTGAGGCCTTCTTGGAGCACATCGATTCATTGTGGTCCATTCGTAACACACGCTTCTTGATGTTCTTTCAAGGCCTATCATTGGCTGCATCTTTCTGGGCCAAACAGCAATCTTTTGTTCAGTCGACGACTAAAGGCTCGGGTGGGAATAGCGGTTCAAATCTTGGTGATGCATTAAACGCGACTAAAGAGAAAGTCTCATATTTCAAGAAGAAAATTGAGGATTGGCAGGTTGTTTCCGATGTCAATTATCTGGCTTGGTCTAAATTGCTTGCAGCCCAGGTATCTGAAATGGAGAATGATCATGGAGGGGCGCTGAGACATTACGAAGAAGCCTTGGACCATGCTTCTTCAAATGATTTTGTTTTCGAGGAAGCGTTGGGGAATTCTCTCCTCGCGGGCTTTCTATTACGTGCCGGTTCTCGAAGACCGGCAAAGGCAGCTTTGTCAGAAACCAGTAAGCTCACATGCTCTCCTATTGATAGTTTTCTCTTATCCCTTTTACCTTATTTCATCGTTCTAAATATCATTGGACATTCAAACCTTTCTTGAGCTCGTGTTAGGCAGCTGAAATTCCTCAATTTTCTTCAAACCATCTCCCCAATAGGCATTTGCTGACTCCCCCGATCTTTTAGTTATGCTCTACAGACAATTTGGAGCTATAGGAATCGCCAGGCATATTGAGATGGAGCATAGTCTTCTCCTCCAGGGACCCACTCGCAACCCTCGGTACGTAGAGGCTTTCACGCAAACGGATTTTGCTGGCGACTCTGCATCTGCAACATATCATACTCTTGAGGGAGACGAGAATGATGAACATCAACGGGCTCATACCAACATCGCCGAGACTAAAGGTGATAGAATTGGTGCCTGGCAAGGAGGTGCGGCAAGAGCCGATGCAGGTTCTGGCCTTCCAGCTTTAGATATGCTGGACCTAACATCTATTCTTGAAAGTTCGCAAGTTATTTCTAGTGTGCTGCAGGTCGATGAATTGCTTAAAACAATGTGTGAAATCATTTTACAAAATTGTGGAGGCTTGGCGTCACTTGCTGCAATCATTGTCGAAGAAGATGATCCTGTTGGCTGGAGCATAGCTGCATCTGGTAACCCAGAAAGAGGTGCTGTGGCTCACATACCCGGATTGCCCTTGGGTGAAACGGCATTGGTTGCTGAAGGCGTGATTCTTTACTGCACGCGTTTCCGGGAGACCGTTTTCTTACCTGATCTCATCAACGATGAAAGATTCAGTAATGTCAATCCTGCCTGGTCTGCTCGGAATCCTCTCGGCAAATCGGTCATTGCTCTTCCAATTTGCCATGGCACCAAACCTTTACTAGGTGTCCTCTATCTGGAGGGCCAGCCAAATGCCTTCACCGATAGAAATCTTACCGTCCTCCAATTACTGGTCAACCAAATCGGCATTAGTTATTCAAATGCGTTGACCTTGAAAGAGGTGGAGAAGTTTTCGGCGTTTAATAATTCCATGGTTGATGTGCAGAGGAAAGCTTTGGCTAAGGCATTAGATGCTGAGGAAAGCGCCAATTTGGCAAAGGCAGAGGCACTTCGCAATGTCAAATTGGCAGAGGAAGCTGCTAAGGCTAAATCTATATTTTTAGCAAACGTGTCGCACGAACTGCGCACACCTCTTAATGGAGTCATTGGTAACTCGGAGCTTCTCCGCGATAGTGAACTTCGCAAGGAGCAAGCTGAAATGGCTGATTCTATCCGTGTCTCTGCGGATCTACTGCTCACTGTCATCAACGATATTCTGGATTTCTCTAAGATGGAGGCAGACAAGATGAAGCTTTTTATCGTAGCATTCAACGCCGACGAGATGATACGAGAAGTAGTCCGATCCGTTTCATACAGTAATAGAGACAAAAAGAGCTCCCGGAATGTGCAAGTTATCCAAGATATCAATCTTCCACAATCTCTGATCTATGGTGACCCAGTCAGACTGCACCAAGTCCTCGGCAATCTCATCGGAAATAGTTTAAAGTTTACCGAGAATGGATCCATTACAGTCGGTGCTAAGACTGATTGGGAAACTCAAGCTGCCGTTAAGTTGACCTTTTGGGTCAAAGATACTGGAATTGGCATACCAAAACAACAGGTCCTCAAGTTGTTCAAACCCTTCTCTCAAGCAGACAATTCCACAGCCCGTCGCTACGGTGGATCTGGTCTCGGTCTCAGTATCTGCAAGTCGCTCATAGAATCGATGATGGGTGGGCAAATAGAACTCGAGAGTGTCGAAAACCAAGGCACAACTGTTTGGTTCTCGGTAACTTTCAACAAAGCTAATAAGGAGGTCTCTGCTGGGGACAGCCAAAACGAACCTCCTCGTGAGGTTGTGCAGAAACCCGTTGAGACCCCAGGAACTCAACCAGTTGCTACGGAATTCAACGATTTCTCGCACATCAGTCGAGAAAACTTACGAATTTGTATTGCCGAGGATAATCCTATCAATCAAAAAATTGCGATTCAATTCATGCAAAAGTTGGGGTTTAACACTATTGATGCTTATGACAATGGGCTAGCAGCCGTGGAGCGTGTTAGACAAAAGGCTCGAGAAGGAACTCCGTATCATATCATTCTTATGGATGTACAGATGCCTGTTCTTGATGGGTATGAAGCTACCAAACTGTTGCGTAAAGATCCGATTGATGCAGTGAGAGGTATTCTTGTCATTGCGATGACGGCATCCGCCATTCAAGGGGATCGAGAGAAGTGTTTGGCTTCTGGTATGAATGATTATCTGGCCAAACCAGTTCGATCGGGCATCTTGAAGAAAAAGTTGGATCAATATCTTCAGCAGGTAAGTTACTTGAAAAATATGGAGAAGGAAAAGGACAATGCTAATATGCTACAGGCCCCGCTCTCCCTCCCAGATCTCAACGCAGATGCCAAGAAGGTGGCGCAAAATGTCCTGAAAGAGGCAAAAGTTGCAAAAGATGAAAAAGATGAAAAAAGTTCAAATGCCCCTACTCCCCCGGTCCCCAAAGATACTTTTATAGATTCCAATGAAAGGAGTTCTGCATCATCAAGTTCAAAAAAGACACCACCAGCACTGGATACTTCTGGACAGGCTACACCCACGGCTCTTCGTCCTTATGGGACCGTGAGTAGTGAGCGTCATAGGTTATCGGTTACGCCAATGGATCTGGATGATAATGATATAACACCTACAGGCGAGGGGCGGCAGTTAACGGATGGGGTTTCAGAGTTGCGCGAGGTGAATGGAACGGGGAAGGTTGTGAGATCGGGCGAGGAAGAATTGTCGCCGAGGAGTAAACCTAGGGCGTGAGAGATTTTGGTGTGAGGACTATGGCTTTAGCGTTGGTGGCGAGGACGCGAAAGGGTGATGATATGTGTTGAAGCTAAGCGCAAAACGAATCAACGCGGCTACGGACAATCAGGTTGTGAAAAGAAGGGAACACAAGAATACAGCTGATGGCAGAGAAGAGGGGGAGGTTGAGTCGGGGACGAGGGATTGTTTGTATGGAAGAACGTGCTCTGAAACTGAAGAGAATATTACTGTATAAAGCCGGAGAAAGAGATGCAGATACGGAGACTTTTACTAATCGATTTGCGATTCGCTTTATAGCGTTTTGTTTGAATGTCGATTGAGCTTTGTGGAGTGTAGCGGTGGCGTTTTTGGGCATTGCGTTTTTGGGCATTGCGTTTTTTTTATTTGTTGGGGAGATGGGGAGGAGGGGATGGAATAGAGGAATGGGGAAATATTTGGAAATGGAATGAGATATGTACACGAATATGATGAGTTGGGTGGGTGGCGTATTTGATGGGCTTTTTTGGGTTTTGGGGGGGAAGAAGGGGGGGG
>NGKG01000001.1:774227-790560 GCA_002162505.1 Myriosclerotinia scirpicola
GGTTGGGAGAAGGGGGTTTGGTGGTTTGGTGGTTGATTTGGAGGGGGTTTTGTTGGTTCGGTTCCTGGGTATTAGGATTGAAAAGGGTATGGACGTACTCGGTTTTGACACTCATGGTTGGGATAGAATAATTGCAATAGAACGTGACACGGTAATTGTTTGCGGCTTCGGAATCTGGTGAAAATCTTGCAAACCACCTTCCACTCTTGATCTGCTGGATATGGATTGGGATGGTTGAAGAACAGTAGAAAATCTTGAAATACAAAGCGTGGAAAAATTAGGTCTCAAATCAAAGCAGACAGTCGAGGATCGAAGATTCACTAAATCTGGATATGAACAGATAGATACATGGAAGGAACCAACCATATACAAGATAACCTTAGCTTTAGAAGGGACCTGGTGGACAGCCTCGGCTATTTGACCCACTATGTTGAACTGACAATAATTTGTTTGTGCCCATCGAACTTTCTTCAATACCATTACCATCACCATCAAGATGTGTGAATTTTTGATTCAACCATCGTTTTGTCCTTTTGAGATAATTTCTTTATGATCCTATGGATTGTTCAAGTACGAGAGTCTAGGATTCTCACTTGAGATTATTGAAAGGCTTGTATGGATTGCGAAGTATCTGTCACGAATTTTTGCACGCAGCGGAAGGAGTGCTCAAGAAGGTGGGGATCACAGGGAGATTGAAGAGTAAAGTGCAAGTGCATTCATTCACTGCTCTAGAACGCGAATTTTATGGACTTTTTTTGTTTTTGTTTTTTGAATTTTTGGTTCGTATGTATTTCTAATTCTACAACCCCCTCCCTCCTCTTTCTCTGCCCCCACCAATAATAAACCTCCACATACCCGACGCAGGTTTCATCCGCCGAGAAAGAGCTCTGGTCATTTGACTAAGGAAGACATGGAGACGGTTGCTTCTGGAAATGAAGCCCCCCAGAGAGCCACGCTGGTTGTTGTATCTCTCTTGGAAAAAGCAGCGGTCAGCGGATCTCTCGGCTCCTCAATCCACCCCAATTGCTCCCCCGCTCGAAGTATCCAAGAACTCGGTCCGGAAAATTTTGCTCTTGTCGGAACATCATTTCGACTTTGCCCAAGGTCTCTAGGACCCCAGGGACCCCATGGGCGCAGTAGTAGCTTGATTTTAGATGGAAGATACCTGCATTGTCTGATTGGAAGGTCTGAGCAACCCTGGAATGGCCGAAGGGTATAAATACCCTCCAGCAAAAACCTTCCAATCAGACAATGGAGGTATGCAAGAAAAGACTTCTCAGGCTCGACTCCACAATAGTGGCTTCATATTGGTTTGAAGATACCTGGACTGTCTGATTGGAAGGTTTTGGTGACGTTGGAAAGGCCGAAGGGTACGAATACCCTTCAACAAGCACCTTCCAATCAGACAGTCGAGTTGTGAATCCCGAGTGGAAGCTTTGATGTCTGAGATTTTGAAGACGCGGCCATGACTTGCGCTTAGCATAGCCCTTAGGAGATTGTGGTTCGTCCTGGTCGACGGTAATGTCGGGCAGGATTTCGATATCGGGGAAACAAGGAGTGATGTCTGAGATTTTGAAAAGACCATCTATGACTTGCGCTTAGCATAGCTCTTAGGAGATTGCGGTTCGTCCTGGTCGACGGTAATGTTTGGCAGGATTTCGATATCGGGGAAACAAGGAGTGATGTCTGAGATTTTGAAAAGACCATCTATGACTTGCGCTTAGCATAGCTCTTAGGAGATTTTGGTTCGTCCTGGTCGACGGTAACATTTGGCAGGATTTCGATATCGGGGAAACAAGGAAGGAGATCATCAAGCACCTCCTGATGAAGTCGGTTGAAAATCTCAAGGATCTCTTCAGTAAGTTGGCTGTGTCGATGGGCCATGCATAGTGCCGTCTTGGACTAGAGAATAGACGAATCAGTGTTCTGTTTTGGGTAGAATATAGATTGAGCTCAGAGGTCTACTCACATGGTTTGTGTCCAGCGTATGCTTGGTAAAAGAAGAGCAAGTTCTTGCCAAATTCAACGAATATTTCAGCAATCTCAGAACTGGTCTTGTGCATGTGGAATGCACACAAGACCAGTTGGTTTTCCGAAATTGCGGATATATTAGTTGAATTTGGCGAGAACTTACTCTTCATTCCCTTCTTCTTCTTCCCGAGTGGAAGCTTCGACGGAGTCTTTCGGCTGTGAGGGGTATGTGCACCCAAGAACCATTCATCTCGAAAGATTTTTGGTTGTGATGACCGCTCAAGATCTCCACGGCGTCCAAGACGTTGTCTGAAGCCAGCAGACAACACAAGGATGGTTCGCAGTCCCACGCATCAGCGTGCTGACTTTTATCTTGAAGATGAGCATCTTTTCTCCGTGGTGGAGCAGAGTGGAATGGATTGATAACTGGAATTGGAGCAGTTGCTTCCAAATTCGGATCAATAGCAGATGAGTAGTCAAAATGTTGACCACAAGCGTTTAGTGGTACGTAGGAGGAAGAGCAGCATCGTATGCCATTGTTGCTGGAACACCGTAACCACGGCGTTGCTTAAACGTAAGTTGTTACTGGCTGTATTGGTATTCATATCCGTACCACGTGATTGATCGCCGTTGGTATTGGCGCTCTGTCGCCTTGCGGTTGATTTCCGTAAGGATTCGCGGTGGCGATCGATGAGGTTCGCGATGGGGCAGAGCGAGGTGCCGGTTGTATGGCAGCAGGACCATCCACGCCGGAATCAGCCTCCCATTTCAGATTGAACTGACACGGTCAATTGATAGTTCACCACCATGATGCCATCAACTGCTTGGCTTGAGGTGACAAACATGCTTCCGAAGACTTTCTAGAAGCACTGCCGTTGGAGGTCTCGTGAGATGTCGATCTATTAAAAGCTTGTTAGTAACAGAATTGCACTTCAAGATATGAGGGTAAGAGTTACCTTTGTGGTCATGACGTTTCCTTTTTGTCAAGTGGGCATGCATTGATGCATTCGAACTTTCTGCGTTGGTTCAGGAAGTGGAGAGCAGCTGATTGCTGAGGAGATCTGGTAAGTTGTCATGCATATGCAAATGCATAAATGGACTGCTGCAAGTGCCAACAGTACCAGCTTCACGAAAGAATATCGAGAAGGCGCGCCGAAGCGGCTGCAGGAAACAGCATATATTGCTACAGAATTCAAGCTAAGACGATACACCAGTCCCTATCATACCAATCATCACCACTCATACAAAATCCTCCACATCGAAATCCCACCAAGCGTTATTTCTTCCACCAGTTTCTTCCATTTAGAACCCCTTGAAAGATGTTAGTTTCGAATTGTTTCTTGTCGTGGAAAGGAAACTCTAGAGAAGAACGGAGGGGATGCAAGTTCATTCATCATTTGACGAGAGGGAAGTACTTACATTAGATTGCCTGGAGTACTGTTGGCTTGAGCCAGCACGACCAATAAGGTTGATAGGCGCCCATTTGTGCAGCGGGTTGTCGTGCAGGAGGAACAGAGAAAGCAGCCTCTCATCCAGCGCCAGCGCCAGCTCTCGCATCTCGGGGCTTCCGTTAGACTTGGTTACTAAGGGACCAGGTTAGCCAATGCTTGAAAACTTGAAGAGAGAATTACTTTTTGCTTTCTTGCTCTGTGGGGTCTTGTCCATTACAGAGTTGCTTGCGTTAGAGCGTGTGGGGGACTTCGGAAGAGTTCGGCGAACTCTCTCTTGGGAGTCTCATCGCGCATTCAATTAGGTGGGAAATACCGTCGTTATAGGTGTCAAGGGTCTGCCTTGTTCAATTGAGTCAGTATATACTTGGGAGACCTGGAAGCTTTTCTCACATACCTTTTGCTTTGACTTCATCGAAAGATGGAGGTGTCTCTTCCTCATGATGGCTGGTTGTAATACCGGGGCACGGCACAGCACAGCACCTGCAGGCTGATGTAAACAGCGCTGCAAGTGAGGCTTGCGGCGTCTTAGACTCGGAAGAATCAATCTTCCTCGCCCAGGCCTTCATGGTCGCGGCTGCAAATGAGCAGGCGGTTGTTGTTGAGAGGGGGAATTGATTAGAGTTTCAGGATATGGCTGTTGACCAGAGTTTGGATATTGACCTTGAAAGCAGCATAGCATGGCCCATTTTCTGGAAGAGGTATCTTGTGCGATGGCGTCCTCGCTTATCAGCTGAGGATCTTCCACCGAAGATATAAACCGACTGGCGGCAGCAGCCTGAAATGCCTTGGCCCATTTTCTGGAAAGATGCCCTTTGTAAGAGAGACCTGCAAGAATGTTAGAATCTGGACAGACACCAAAATTATCAGTTCAGCTTACATTTCTTACTGTACTGAGAACGAGCCTCGTGGCTCATCGGCGGGTTGTCCAAAGTATACTGTTCTTGAAGCTCAAGGTTTTCACTTTGGCCCATTAGCCCTTGATCGTTATAAAGAGTGCTTTCTATCATAGGTCGAGGCTCGGAGGCTGCTGCCCTTGAAACTTCGGCGAGAGTTTCAAGGGCAGCCATGCCTTGATATGGTGGTCGTTGAATCTCAAGGGTTGATGGGCCGAACAGCTCAAGGTTTTCACCTTGGCCCATCAACCCTTGCTTTCGTTCAAAGGTCGAGGGCTGGAGCCTCGACCTTTGAACGGAAGCATCAGCGAGAGTTTCAAGAGCGGTAATAACCTTGCTGTCTCTATGCCAAAACGACTTTCAGGTGAGTTAGAATGTGGAGGATTTGACGTCGGTAAGAAGGAAAGAAAAAACTCACAGCTTGGATCGCGCAAAGCACCACACATTTAGATCGTTACGACGACCTATATATTAATCACGTCAGTATCATATGACTTGAAGTTGAAATCTGTTACATACCTTTTGATGCAACGTTGAGTGGCTTGACGTTATTAACTGGAGCAGGCGACCTCGACGGTGAGTTTTGCTGTTGCTGAGGAGATCGAGTCGAAGGAAGTTGATGAGGAGCTGGCTTGGCCCATTTGCTGGAAAGAGAGTGCTTCTGTTTCGATCTAAAGTTAGATTCAACTTTCAGAAGGCTTTGTTTTCATGTAAGAATAGAGTGGTATTGATGGAAGATGTTTGAAAGAGGAAGAGGTAACCTTACCCAAGACTGTGAGTTGACAAATATTGTATATGGAAAGAAAACAAGAGTTTGTTATTGAAAGAGAAGAAGATTATAAACCCACAGCAAGATTAGGTAAATAATTAAATTGTTCAAGGAAAACTCTGATCGAGCTAAGGATACCCTCGAGGGTATGGAGGGTAGAAACATCCACTGAGAGCAGTCGATGGCCCGACTAAGCAGAGTCACAGCCTCAAGGAAAACCTTGGAATCACACAGATTGCCCATTTCATTTAATTCTTATTCAAGCTTACAAATTCCTTTCCTTTGAAATATTTCCCTGCCCTGGTTCCTCTTCCTCCAAATTCCAGGTTCCAAATTTCAAATTTCAAATTTCAAATTCCAAATTCCAAATTCCAAATCCCGCAAAGACATGCCTTGCAATGACTTTGGCTGGCTTCATTCTTCTTCCTTTGAGATATTATTCTATCCTACGTACCTTCAGCCTATATCCAATAAGCTGAACACCACCCAGCATGCGAATGGAAAAAGTTCAAATTCACAACCCGTTCCCTCGGCAGTCTCCTCAATCAAACACTTCCAGTACAGCACCAACTCCTCCCTTGTGTCTTCCATCGCTAATTTTCTAGTATTCTTACTTTGAGCCAGACCTGGGTAGTTCATCTACACCGCCGTGCATACCAAATGCATATGGCGGCGCAACACTTGTACGTATAAGATTGAGCCTCCGTATGTTAGTGAATTTTCGTGGAAGTACGTCATGACTAACAGCAATCTCATCAGCAGATCTCATCAATTCATCTCCTGCCTGGAAGCGCCAGATGGTCTCATGATCTTTCTTTTTTCGAAGATTGATTCAAAGAAGCAAGCTTATCACTTCCATCAAACTCAAACTCAAGAGAAGGAAGGGAAAGACAACAAGAGAGGTACTGCCAATTGATCACCTGCTTCTACCCGTGTAGCTTTAGCTAATTCCAGTTGCTCGCCAGCCGTCATGGAGGATCTAGCCAAGATGGGTATTGTCCCAGTGGAGCTCGACAACATGCAAGATGTCTTGAAGTGGAATCACCAACTTTGCAGAGATTTGAACCAGGCACTAGGTTTGTTCTACCCTCCATGCCTGATAACTTTGTCAATAAATAGAGCATATGAATATTCTGCTAATACTGTTAGCACAGTTAATGCTGGTCACGGGAAATTTCCTACGACTACCACTAGTAAGCCAGAGAAAGAAGCGCAAGCTTCTTTCTCTGGCTTCTGGTTCGCAGATGAACAATGGTGGAGATAGCTCTGTTCATGGCGTTCGCCAAAAACAATTTAATGGGGTTATTCGATCATTGTCCTTCGAACCCTCTTGACCAGGGATGAGAACGCAAAACCGAAGCAATCCAAATTTCAGTGTCGGGACTCTGCTGGGAGACAGACAAGATGCTATGATGGATATTGTCCGAGATCATGCTCTTCGTCTGATTTCTCTTTTAGCGCCGGACTGTATTTGGGGCTTTGGTTTTGCGGGACCAGCTTGGTCAAGGCGGCGAGAACGGGGACAATATCTGGAGACTACGCTTCATCAGGAGGTTCTTGATGATCTTCTACCATGGTCTCTCGAACTCTCCTCCCCTCTCTTCCCAGGGAGGGCAACCTCGCAAAGCAATATCTTCGGTCGCAATAAGATGTGTACTGGGGCGATACTCCTCTTTTACCTCTATTTTTCAGGGAGCGCAACCTCGCAAAACTATCTCGCATATCTTCGGTCGCAACATGACTTGTTCTAGGTTGATCCCCCATTCTCTCCTGGGGGATCGATGGTTCCCAAACGGAGATCTGTCCGAACACCTCATCGCAACCAAGATAAGAATGGGCGAGTACCAATGGTACCAACCACTTTGAATAGCTATCTCTGGTGGTGTGAGATTGGGTTGTAGTTGTCTTGGGATTATAGGTTTACATAAGGATAATTAATGGATAAACTTGGCATGTTGACATTTATGATAGAAGTCATGTGGTGTTTTGTTGTATAGAATTAGTCTTAGCAAGGAATGGAATATTGTTCCCCCAAGCTGTCCTTTGGTGCGCCTCAACGTTTGCAGAATTGTGATGATCAACTTAAGTTCCTACTTACTTTTCTCGGGATACGTAATAGTTGGCAGCATTGATGTTTGACCAGCCTTTCGATTGCCGGTGATTCGCAAGGCATTTGAAGCAATGGTCACCAAATTCCCATTACGCATTGTATCAGTCAGCAAACTTCCCAATTTCATCAATAAGAACTTGGCGGTTCTTTGACCCTGAAGTCTGGGCTGTGCTTGGGCTATTCACGCTGGTACAAATTCTTATTCGGACAAAGCCTCGTATTTATCTTATTCACCAAATTGCCTGTAAGTTTGATGCCTCGAGACTTCATTCGCTCTATGCCAGGACATAATATCATTCCTTGAAGAAAGCACAATACAATACTCTTACTTCATAGGGAAATATATAGTTCACTTGGAATGTTGAATGCCACAGTGACCTTGATATCTGCTTATGGTTCAAGCTCAATCCATGAAGTCCCAAGATTTTCCAGTATTTTGCCTCCAGCTTCAGACCGCGCTAAAGTTTCATCACGATGTGACCCCCAGCAGCCACGTTTTTCAAGAGCAACAGTTTGCTCAACTTTATAAATTCCCCAACATGAGAAACTTCGGCTATTTTATCTACTTTGAGGTTTGCGGTCCTACCAGCTTCCATGGAGCCGAGAACAAGGTAGCCTTGAGGCAGTCAAAGCGATATCTACAACACAGAGTGTATAATACTGCGTGGCTGGTGTGCCTACCCGCAACTCGAACTGAGTTTGTTTCGACTTCCTTCTATCACCACCACATTTAGCGTAGCAATCATTCTGTTTCTCTCCTCAAGTGGGACGAGCACAACTCTTGTTGCATCCGCCCAAGCTTCGGTGACTTTATGGCTCTGAATCATAGAGCACTGGCATTTCAAAATATCATCACACTACATTTCCAAACATATGAAAATCAGAATTGAAAGGCATCTCTCACATTTCTTTGGGGAAGCCCTGGCGTTTCTCTTGTGGGAGCTGCTCGAAACAATCATGGACTTCAACATTTCAAGCAACTCGATCATATTAGAATTTCCCTTGCTTTTATGTACGGATCGACATATTAAAGAAACCCAAGTCGAATTAGTCAAGCATGATTCGGCCATCAAATCAGTAATCTCCACCCACCCTTCCGTTTTAGAGGGTCTCGGTATCAATGGGCATGCATACTTTCTTCTTTGCCGAGATTTACCTTGTCCGAGATCATTCTTACTACGAAGATTGGAATTACCCTGCGCTGCTTTGATCGGTCATGATCATGAGTGCACAGGACCAGAACTAAAGTAAACCAAGAGTCGGGTCATGCATCCACCGCTGAATTTACGAGTTGACTGGAAACAAGATTTCTATCAGCTTTTTCAAAGTTGACGTTCATGATGCTGATGCTGATGCTGATGCTATTGAGTCTGCTGTCAACAGCGTCGTTGCGGAACACGGTTCCCGTGATTTTCTTCGCAATTCCGCAGGTATTTGCGGTAGTTATGATCGTTTAGAGTAGCGTCAAAATCACATCACGCATACTGAGAGCATATTTAAGGCAGTATTGAAAAGACTTCATCTGTCGACCGTGGGGGTTTTCGCCAACCTCACTACGTGGTGTCGCTTTTCCCCCCCATGATCTTACAGTTGTTTTGAAACACTTCAAATCAAATGCATGTCCCTTTTTTGGCTTAACACCTGCTCGACTGCACTTCAATCGATGGAAATAGAGTCCTCGCACATCCTCATCTGCCAAAATCATCTGTTATTCGAGAAGCATGGATATCTAGTAGTCACAGATGGTCTTATCGGAGAAGGAATTGGGAAGTACAAGAACTGGACGAAGGTTGAGCTCTTCCACCACTTCCTCATATTCCAATGATCGCCGAAGCAGCCCCCAAAGCTCTGCGTTCAGTCAAGAAAGGTTCAACTTAACATTCAAAGGCACGATTATTATGGCAACCCTCGCGGAAGCAGCATCGATGGCACTGCTAGAGTTACGATCAAAGGACCATTATGGAATCAAACGATAGCCCAAGAAGATAAAGGGTTGGTTTAGGGACCGGAGTGCACCAATAGTTCCAAATTTGACGACAGGATCTCTGATTTGATATTTCAATGCTTTGATGATGAACTCTCATCCTAGTTTATAGATCTTGGTAGCATTGCAGTTGGAAATTAATAAGACAGCAATCTTTGAATATCAGGAGTTTTTCACACAAGCTATGTTAAGCCCAATTACCGCTACACCCCGTAACACGACAACAATTCAGCTGTTCACCATGATCCTGAGACAAGCTGAGCAATGGGAGTGCAATGAGAGTTTACTGGTAATACTTAGGAGAGGAGGAGCAGATTGAAGAGGGAGAGGGGGATCTTAGCTGATAGACGCAGTTATCTAAGCAGTACCGTACTGTTTTTAATATCATTTGTGCCTATTGATGTTTTGATGGATTGAGTGGTCTTGCTGCAACTCAATTGCCCGCCGGAAAAGTATAAAGATACAGAAAGGAGTACTGTGAAAACATATTGAATCTACCTACCTACCTTTAATTAGACGTTAATATCTCGACGGTCAATAGGCGGGGTACAGCAGAAAATTAAAGGCGGTCAAAGTCATCAACCTTACTGCATCGACAACTTTCACAAGATTATGCAAGGGAGAAACAACCACCTGCACACAACATCGAAGATGTCCAAACCAGCGTGGACTATCCCGTACTTCAATTCTGCAAAGATCCCTTGACTTGGATTGGATCTAACATAAACGCCCATTCCTTTGTGCAGTTGATAATTCAACGCCTCCAACAATGAATCCCCGCCACAGCAACAAATCCGATATGATTGCTTCTTGGTTAGAATGAACGAACGTTAGGTATTTCTTTTTCTTTTCGCGTTGCAGCCTAATAATGCCCCTCTTCGACTATGTGTTATTGTCTTCAAGTATTCAGATGATAGCTACCTTTCTCCCTCTCTATCGAATCCACTGTAGCTTCGAACGATCCTATCCTCAAGTATAATGAACATTTTGGGAACAATGAGCTATGCCCCCGACCTTTGCCCTATGGGTACTGGACCTGGTCAATATGGCAACTCAGCAGATCCGAATACTCATGCAATATACTGCATTCACTGCGATACAGAGTGTACACTTCCCTCGGTATGCTGCCCAGCGTGTTTGCTATGGCATGGAATGGATACACCCGTCCTGAGACGAGCTCCAGACTATTACCCTACCAATTCACAACCGAGCACTCGATCCTTTACACTTTTTCCGCGATTGCCAGAGCATTTGAGATACCTCATATGGAAAGAAGCTCTGCCAGGACCGCGTATCGTACATCTACGACGTCGACTACTCAAGCTACCAGATGGAGAAACAAGTTTTGGATATGAATCACCTACTACCATACCCATGGCATACGCATGCCGCGAAGCATACATGGTGGTGCTGGAAGACTACGCGCAGGTTTTCGATGGTGGCATTGGATCGATTCCTCAGACATGGTTCAATTTTGATATCGACACTCTTTACCTCGATGGTGGACCCATTACCAAACATTTGCAAGTAGAAATGAATTGTGTGAGCCGGACTTCTGATTTTCAAAAGGTCAAACGCCTCGCTTTTTTCAGCTATCCAGAAGAAACATACGGATACCCTAATCACATCAGAGCCTTTTCTATGCGCGGTTTCACGTTTGGAGATTGGCTCTATCATATGTTATATCACGGCAATATCACCAATGTTTTCTTCATCAGTCGCCGTCACTCAACTACGGCCTATGATGACCTCACGCTCATCGACTTACAAAACCCCTCTGCTTCGTTGTCCGTATACGAAAGCCCATACGATCCCATAGCCGAAAGAACACTACGACGCAAACAGGAATCTTTCCAGAATCGATATTGTGCTCACGCTGTCAAGCTAGGTCCAAGCTCAGCTAATATCCAAAGCTTGGATTTATTGAGACAACAAGAAGCTGCTGCAAATGGTGGTGTGGCTCCATATCAGATGCCATCTATCGAATGCAAAACCATGACAACGAAGGCGATGGAGAGAAAGCTGAATGAAGCGGCAGCAAATTATCAACTCAAGAAGATCGAGTATGAAAGGAAGCGCAGAGAAAGGGAGGAGATGCTTAACGGAACCTTCCTGCCACCGGAATTAAAACAATCGGAAATTGAGTGACTGATGTACAGAATAATATAGGGGTTAGGGTGCAAATTGCCGGGCGATCTGTGGTCACAAATCTCCATATCCACTTTCTTTTGTGAAATTTAAGTCTCAAATTTGGAGATGTATCTTAAAAGCCTTGATGTGCCTAATTTTTTTTACATCGCACGAGGAGTGTGTGACAATTTCTCCCTAGTTTGGAGGGACAGCTAGGTACTCGGCGCAAGGACTGCATAAGGATGCTTTCGCTCATGATTTTTGGTCGCCAAGATTTGCATGTTATCTGGATTTTCCTTCAAATATTGGTACTCACGTATTTCTTTGATTTTACAAACGAAATATACAGATGCCTAATAATAACCATTATATTTAAACTTCATTTTTGATACTCCCTAGGCACCACCATTGTGACTTCTCTAGGGCATATCGGTCTACCTTTTCTTTCGGTTATTTTTCTGCATATAAAATTGTTGATCACTTCAAATATTTTCATGATCATGTTACTCAGAGGTGAAGTCTCGTATACTGGGTTTTTTGCGGTCTTTTCCAAATTCGATGTTCTTTTGCTGAATAGGAACTAACAATGTACTCAGAATTTATTCCTCTTTTTACTACAGTACTCCCTTCCCCTTCCCACAGTATCTCTCTCAATCTCCACCACCCTCCAACTCAAAAGACAAAACAAAACTCGATCCCCGACTCATAGCTCCCAAGCATACCCTATCCTTCGCAACATTAAAGCCCAGTTCCCCAAAACCTCCAGGAGGCCCCAGCATTTCCTTCATCTCATTCAATGCTTCCACATCAATCACTAACCTCCAATCTAATTTTCTCTCATAATCGCCATTCTCCAGACTCTCACTTCTCTGGCGTGATAACTCGATGATCTGTTCTTGATGCCCATGTCCATCCTCGTCTTCCATCTTACTCGACATGAATTCGGAATGGTTCCTCCAATCTATCATGCGAATATATTGAAGAAGCTCCAATACCCGTTGTCTAATTCGAGAAAGAACAATCTTGTGATCTTCTCGTAGCTCGTGGAATAGAGGTACAAGAGTATCGGACGTGAGAAGGAATGTCTGGGATAGTAACCATGTGGCTATCATCTCCACTGCAAGTAGGATGATACTCCCCACAATCCCAGAATCTACCCGGCCGGCCCAGTATCTCATGTTGTATAAACCACCCCTCCATTCCAAATATGTCGACCCAGTTTCCTGACTACAGACTAACCAAACAACCGTATCCACCATCGAAGAGAAGATAGCATCGACGAATCCATGAACCATCCACAATCCCCCCACAAATACATATGTCTCCCCCATCGTAGGACCTGTAAACGACGACGCATGTGATGGGCGAGATGCAGAAGTAAGTCCTCGACGGTTAACTTGCTGATTCGAATATAAAAGCCGAAAAATAAAATATTGTACACCAAGCATCCAAACCCAAGCCCCCAAATTCTCAACCACAAAAATCATAAATGCGATATTCACACCCCTTCCCTCAATCGCAACATGGCGGTCAATGCCCTCGCAATCTCTAAATGACTTCATCTCCAGCCTTGTATCGAAGAACCTTATTCTTAACCTTAATATGTAATTGCGAGTAACCTAGAGTACCTACTAGGTACACAATATCACCCCAAAAATAACTGAAGAATATAGTATGTCGAAAGAAGAAAACAACAACGACGACAACAAGAATAAAAGATTCAATTCTTGAATCCCATCACATCACATTCACGTAAAATCATCATGCAGCACCTCCCCTTACATATAAATTTCCATCCCAAGAAAATCATCCATCCAAATCACCAAGCCTCAATTAAACTATTTATAAACCGCAACGCAACTCGACGCTTCAAATCGGCAGGTCGGCCATTATTTCCTGCGTGACTCCGTGCTTGCGCTTATTACTCGACATCAGGGGTTGGGCTTGTTGGTGGGTTGAGGAAATTTGAAAAAGGATGATTGTTCCGTAGGTATTATAATATTATAACTTTATAATATTACTCTATGGAACTTTATTTATAAAGAGGTGCTTTGTATATTATTCTGGAGTATAGTTTCATGAAGACCAGTCGATCCGGACGCTCGCTGGAAATGTTGTTCCGAGTCTGCTTCCCAGCAATAATATATCATATTTTATCATATCATGTGCCCGTTTAATGCATGAGGCCGAGACTGCTGGGCGAGATATCCACTCAATATAAATATGTAGACCGGTATATTATCATTTGATGAGAATAGTATGAGAAATCTCTTTCCACCTCGACTCTCTGCACTTCAATTCCATAATCAAAAAGGTCTAGGAACATAGTAAAAGCTTTTTATATTGTAATCTAGTTGATTCAACCTACTCATATCGCAGGTCGCAATCGTGGGGGTATATATTTCCTTCCATTGTCTCCTCATTTCAAAATTGGTCTCAAACTTCGGCCCAAGTTCCGAAACCTCACATACCGCCAACGTCTGGCACCGGCTTTTCCTTAATATCCTTAATCAATGATCTTGAATTGGCATTGTTTTCAAAGCTCAACTCAATCAGGTCCCGCACCTCATCTTTTGAGAAGTACAAACTAAGATGGCTCTCAAACCAGAGAAACCTAATATCCTTCAAATTACTCTGTAGAACTTCACTCAGGAATTGCATCCTGAGCCAATTATTTGCGTAGGTCCCGATTTCATTGGTTTTGAACAGAGAATCAAGATCATTGACTTGTTGAATCAATAATGCTATTCTTTCGGCGTCATCTACTCCAAGGTCTGTGAGTTCGAAAACATCGTTGATGATTTTGGTGGCAACTGTGTTGACTAGTGTACCAACGGCTGATGCCCAAGTCGAATATGGAAGTATCTCTTTCCATGAGGCAGATTGCTGCTTGATGTGGCTCATGACAGCATGAATTGCGTTTTCACTGTCATTATATACGAAATTTTGAGAACCTAGGCAACGTCAGAAAAGTTGTAGAATCAATGGTTATGTGCACATACCACCGAGTAAATCGTGTAAGATTGTGCGCTGTGTGTCCATTTCGTTTTTGTAGGCTCTCTTTCCGAAACTTTCAAGGGGTGCAATCTCTGAATCTATCTTCACAAGATTCAACGCTCGAGGGGTTAAGTCTGTTCGTGAGTGCCATTCGGCAGAGAAACTCTTCAGTCTATCAACCAGCCACATAGCATCATTATAAGCAAACCTAGTTAGAAAAGAATGAGATAGTTACACAGAAGTTGGAAAGGGTATAACTTACATATTTCCCTTTGAATTATCGGCATAATAACAAGGAGATACCGCCCGATACATTGCTAGAATTAAGGTAGGAATATTGGACAAGCCACCAGCAGCGGGTGACACCGGGATTAATTCGTTACTTTACCAAGTTAGGGATTGCAAAATTCTTGACTTGGAGATTAGAATACGTACTCTGGCTGCATTAATTTGGCGCCATCTTCATAGATGGTAGCAATGTGACTAAAAATTGTACTTGGCATGGATGATGTCCAATACTTCTCTGACAGTGTGAAGCTGCGTTTCTCTGCTGGATCGTTTGTTTCGCGACGACTCGTCGGTATCGCAGAAATCCGTGGTGGATGTTCATCCAAAGGCGATTCGACAGCAACGTCATCATTATCTCCCCAACCCCAAGCATCTTCGTCAATCTTAACATCATTATCTTGCAAGGGGGCGACGGAAATTGAGCTTGCCCTTCGTTCCTCGTCAAAAGAATCTCGATGCCTTGTCACAGGGTGAGGTTCTTCCTCTTCCTCTTCATCACCCCATCCCCAATCATCCTTTACCGTCTCGCCACTTGAATTGAGATGCATACCATCATCTCTGGTGACCATGCGCATCTCCACACGTTTAGCTTCAAGAGGTGGACCGACACCTAGCATTGCACTCGTTAGTATCAATGAATAAACGAAAACTGCGCAAGAACTCTATATAGCGATGGAGGATACTGGGATGAACATACCAAGAGCCAATGCATTACGAATCCGGTCCAATGATGTTTCTCTCTTTTTAGTTAACCAAATTTTAGGAGCACCAGCAACCCAATCATGAAACTCCTCTGCTCCTGGCCATTTCAAAGATTCCAATGTTTCAGCAAATTCACTTGTTTGAGCTAGCGCCTTTTGATAGTCGACCATATCGTTTAGGGAAGTCGGGACAGATGATTCTAACCATGTTCCAATTATTATTTTAGATAAATCAGGCATCATCGCAGCGGACAAAGACTCCGCCATTGCCTTCGGTAAATTTTGGTCCAGAAAACGAATGATGTCTAGGATGTCCCGAAATAAAGATTTTATGGTAGCATCCGCTCGCTCCTCAGTAACACGGAGCGAGTTATTCTCGATACATATTTTGAAAAGAGAAGATGGCAATTCCAGCCTGGTTCGACGTTGTACGATGGCTTCGTACAGTTTCTCCCACAGATCCTTACCAAAGGTATTAAGCTCTTTAAATCTCTGCAATCCATCTTCGACATCTTCCAAAGACGTCGAAATGCCGCTGAGCTCTTGATGTATCGTGATAGATGCTTCCCCGGGCTGAATACATATCAATGATTTCCGGATTGCATTAAGCTGTTCATTAATAGAACTCTTCAGTCCATAGTACCGTGTATCTAGAAGACGCATCGCTCTTACAGTCCTTTCGGCTGGAATTTCTGACATCTGGTTGCCAGCAATGTCGAGTGACTTTAAAGCCTCGTGAATCTCATTTTTGTCCGCCTGCGCCGCAGCTTTGTCAAGAAAATCATTCGCACGCTTTATGAATTGTAGGTGTTCTATCAGTTGCACATTAAACTCGATTTCCTTGACCAAAAGTTCAACATGGTTTTCGTAGTTTTGTACATCTGTTACTCTGGCTTCGTCCGCCTCTGCTTGTTGAACAATTTCGTTTGCCAGTTTTCTTGATTTATCAATATCGTCTTGGAGGGCTTGGGCATGCTGTATCCATTTATCAACGTCGGAAGCACTTTCTGTACTAATCTGACGAACTTCTGTCTGCACA
>NGKG01000001.1:790600-805446 GCA_002162505.1 Myriosclerotinia scirpicola
GGGGGGGGTTGAGACTCACTTCAAGAGAAAGTTTAGCTTGACTCAGGGCCTCTACAGCTGCTGGCAGAGCTTCATTCTCAATTACGGATGCAGAAATTGACTCGTCTGGGAATTCTCCATTCGAAGCGAAATCAATTAGAGTCTGCCCGAGTTGACCAG
The DNA here is from genome assembly GCA_002162505.1 of Myriosclerotinia scirpicola. Lineage (NCBI taxonomy): Eukaryota > Fungi > Ascomycota > Leotiomycetes > Helotiales > Sclerotiniaceae > Myriosclerotinia > Myriosclerotinia scirpicola. The sequence goes on from NGKG01000001.1 coordinate 790,760, forward strand.
TATCCATCGTGGAGGCCATGGTGTCAAAGTACACTGAGAGGTGGTTCCCAAGTATTGAAATTGTGGACAGTGGTATGTGCCGACTAGCACCTCACCTTTATATTCAGGTGATTTTCAATCAACCAAGAGTCCGCGGGAATCAAGTCAGGTTATTTGACCTTGCCCAGGTGATTGATATTTCTCTTAGAATGTTCATGACATGGAAGCAGGAGCTATGGCCAGGTGGGCAATTTGATCTGATAATTAAGCGCGCGGTTAGTTTGGCAGTAGCGTACGCGGCACTCCCCCCAATCACAATTCATAGGCGCCAAAGCACTTTCCCACAATTCCTTCCTTCAGTGCAATGTTATAATTTTATTTATATCATACACCAACCCTGGAATTTCTTTGCATATCTTTCTGATAGATTCGATACCCAATAGATCTTCGACTATCTTTGATATACCTAGTACTCATTCCTGCCTCTCTACCTAGCTGGACTGGAGGCCTCTTCTCTTCCCCCCTGGCGACCTCAATTCGCCAGCTTCCCCGTTGGACCAGGCTGGGATACCAAAATCTCCAACAAAGGTACGACAATGCTTGCCAAGAGTACCAAATTTCTTTCTCTGTTCACATTGTTCTCCTCAATTTGCCAAATTTCTTCCATAAAGTCTTTATATTCTACAAAGTAGCTTCTTTGTTTATTTTGATACCAATCCTCTTCATGGCTGGGGACAATCCGCCCCGCAGACCGTGGTATATGGCAGTTGCTGTTATTCCTTTACTTGCAGTTCTACTTTACCAAGCGGTGGATTCAAACTGGTATGCTATACTGTAATACTGTAATTCAATTCCCCAAAAAATCTTCTCATTAATTTTCCCCCGATTTTGCAATTTCAGTATTATACGGACCGTTGCTTTATTAGCCCTATGATGGTCAAAATTGATTCAAACTCCCTCGTGAAACTCCAAATTCAGAAAAGTATATGAACTTCACCTTTTCGCGTTTTACGGAATTTTAAATTAATCATACTTAACACATGACTTTTTGTGTGGCTGAACTTCGATTTCTCAGCTCAATCTGACAACACTCCAGGTATTCTTCTGGAAGAGAGCTGCTGAACTGTTGGAAACTCAACTCCTTCATCAAAATGCCAAGCCAAACGAAAAAAACTCATTTCCGTACGGTGCAAAATTTCAAAACTGACTATGCCCCTACCAATATAACCCAGTATGTTTCGGAACGTACTGGTATGAATGTTGTCGTGGTTGATCAGAAGGGACCTCAAGTTAATGGATATTTTGCCTTGGCTACGGAAATTTTCGACGATTCTGGATCACCACATACCCTGGAGCATCTTTGCTTCATGGGATCGAAAAGCTATCAGTATAAAGGCTTACTCGATAAACTTGCCACTAGAGCTTATTCTAACACCAACGCATGGACTGCTACGGATCATACTGCCTATACGTTAGAAACAGCAGGATGGGAAGGATTTTCTCAAATTCTTCCTGTTTACCTTGAGCATTTGATCTTGCCAACACTTACCGAGGAGGGATGCTACACCGAAGTACATCATATTGATGGTGAAGGCAACGATGCAGGTGTGGTGTATTCTGAAATGCAAGGGATTCAAAACACTGGCTCTGATATCATGGACCTACGTGCTAGGCAGCTTCTTTATCCGGAGAACATTGGATTCCGTTATGAAACCGGTGGGTTGATGGAGAATTTGCGTATTTTGACCCCGGAACGAATTCGTGCATTCCACAAGGAGATGTACCAGCCTAAAAATCTTTGCCTTATTTTGATTGGTGAAGTTGATCAGAAGCAATTGCTTGAAATCCTGGACACCTTTGAAGAGGGCATCCTGAATGATATTCCATCTCCAACCGCTCCATTCAAAAGGTATGTTTGGCCAAATTCGGCAATGAAAAATATTCTGACGTATATAGGCCATGGGTTGATTCAGCTCAACCACCAGCGCTCGCCAAAACCATTATAGAGACGGTCAATTTCCCTGAAGAGGATGAATCAATGGGGGAGATTTGGGTTGGTATGTTCGGACCCGATTGTAAAGACGCCGTAGAGACAGCTGCTCTCAATGTTCTGCTTGCCTACCTTGCCGGTTCTTCCGTTTCAGTCCTTGAAAATGTCATGGTTGAGAAAGAAGAACTTGCAAGTTCAATCTCATACTGGTGGGACGCTAGACCTAATTCCGTGATTTGGTTTCAACCAACTGGAGTACAAACAGAAAAACTTGCATTCGTAGAGAAACGTCTCTTTGAACTTCTTCGGGAGACTTTGGAGAGTCCTTTGGACATGGCATACATGAAGAATTGTTTAGATAGAGAACGCAGACAATGCAACTTCGAGGCAGAGAGCTCTCAGCGATTTTATGCAGAAGCCATTATCAATGACTTCCTTTTCGGTAAGAGGGATGGTTCTACGTTGAGAGAGTTGGGTACGCACGCAGAGTTCGATACAGTTGGTAAATGGAGTGAGCAACAATGGAAGGATTTCCTAAGGAAATGGATTGTCGATGCACCTCACGTTTCTTTGCTTGGAACCCCCTCTGTGGAGATGTCGAAGAAAATCAAAAAGGAAGAGGAGGCTAGAGTTGCAGAGCGAAAGGAAAAGTTGGGACCAGAAGGACTCGAAAAGCTGGCGGCGAAACTCAAGGCTGCAATTGCCAAGAATGATGCCGAGATACCTGCTTCACTTCTGCAAAAGTTTTCCGTTCCTGGAATCGATTCAATTCATTTCCATAAGTCGACTACCGCGAGGTCTGGATTGGCTAAAAAATTGGGTGCACCCGAGAATGACATTCAAAAGATCATTGACTCGCAAGCATCTGATGTTCCGCTGTTTTTACAATTTGAGCATGTTCCAACAAATTTCGTTCACTTGTCATTACATTTTGGTACTGCGGAAATCCCTCTACAGCATAGGCCCCTCCTTAGTCTATTCATAGACAATTTCTTCGATACACCTATCCTTCGCGACGGGAAGAGAGTAGAATTTGAGCAAGTCGTTACAGAACTAGAACATGACACTATCAAATACGAATTGAGAGGAGGTTCCAATCTTGGGGATGCAGAAGGACTCATGATCCAATTCCGAGTCGAGCGAGATAAGTACGAAACGGCCATTCAGTGGATTCGCAGCATGATGTTTGATAGCATATTTGATGCCACTCGTCTCAATGCTGCCGTTACTAAAATACTCGCCGATATCCCTGACAATAAGCGGGATGGTAATAACATGCTTTATACCGCCGATGGTATGCTCCACATGTCCAACGAATCGAGCATGAAAGCGCGAAGTACTCTCGTAAAGTCGGTTTATATGAAGCGCCTCAAGAAGCTTCTCAAAAAAGAACCCGAAACCGTCATTGGCTGGCTTGAATCCCTCCGTAAAACAATCTTCAAATTCAACAACATTCGTGCCCTCGTCGTTGCAGATATCAATAAGCTCGCATCGCCAGTTAAAGCTTGGGATTCTCTTATCTCCTCTCTCGACAAACCTTCCCCTAAAACAGAACTACTCCCCATCCGCAAACAACACAAACTTCTCTCTCATGATGGCCAAAATCCTGGCAAAGCAGGCGCCATCATCATCCCAATGCCTACTTGCGATTCCTCCTTCCTCCTAACTAATTCTCGTGGTCCAAAATCCTATAATGATCCTCAACTCCCCGCTCTCCGCGTCGCTCTGTCTTTCCTTCGCGCTGTGGAAGGCCCATTATGGACCGCTATTCGTGGAACAGGTCTTGGATATGGATCATCATTCCACAACGATCTCGATACCGGCTTTGTTCAATTCAGCATCTATCGTTCTCCGGATGTCTTCCGTGCTTTTTCAGCCGGCAAGAAAATTCTCGAGGATTATATTTCAGGCGAGAAGAAAATGGAAGATGCAGCTCTGGAAGCAGCTATTAGTGATATAGTCGTTGAAGTTGTCAATACGCAAATCACAATGGATCAAGCTGGACAGGATAAATTTGCAAAGATGGTGAAGGGGTTGCCCGAGAATCATAATGAAGAGATGTTGAAGAAGGTTAGACATGTAGGGAGGGAAGAGATTAGAGGGGTTATGAGAGAGGTTTTGATGAAGACTTTTGAGCCGGGGATGAGTAATGTTTTGGTTACTTGTGCACCAATTATGGAAGAAGTATGTTTTTTTCTTTTTTGCTTTTCCCCTATCCTATCCACAGCCCACGATTTCAAGACTCAATACTAACCAATAAAACAGGCCATAGTAAAGAACTTCCAATCCCTCGGCTTCACAACCCAAGTCCGCACCCTCTCAAGCTTCGAAGATGATTACGGGTTAACAGCACCGGATGACGACGAAGATGACGAAGATGACGATGACGATGACGATGAAGAAATGGACGATGAAGATGGCAGCGAGGATGAAGAGGAAAGCGATGTGGAGATGAAGAATTAAGTTTGATTTAACGAATTCACGATGTCGGATTTGCTTGCGGAGAAAGTGCGAAAATAGCTGCTCTAGATAGATAGTATGGTTCAAAGAGTGCGTCTGCATTTACATTTACTCGTGTTCATAACAACTACTCTTGACTGGTAAGAAGAAAAATACAAAGATCCGGAATCTTTTGTGATTTAATTTCCTTAATTCTTCATCATCGTGTGAAGATCGATAGACTCGCTACAAATAGGAGGATGAGCTCGGACTGCGAGATCTCCCTAGGTACTCTCAACATCGATCTCAGTATCCAGAATCCAGATTCAGAGTCATGCTCTAGTATCTACTCTCAATCCTTTCCTCTCTCTCCATTCTCTTCTCCATTTTTATTTTTCTTCCTCTCTTCTCTCCTCTTCACCCTACCATCTTCTTTCCTTAATATATCTTCCCCTCCCCCTTCTTTTCTTTGCCTCCCTCCCTCGTTACACAGAAACTATCCCAACTACCCCAACTACCCCACCATCCACATCGCAAACCCCAAACCCCAAACACCAATTCTACCTAGGTAGGTAGGTAGGTAGATACTCACTTGCAAAATAACTCCAGACAAGAAAAGACAAGACAAGACATCTCGCGAATACTAACAATAAACCAAAGCGACCTAAGATAAAGAAAGACAGATACTCGAGTAGACTTACCCTGATGAACATCCAAACTCAATATTCATTGTTCAAACGCAACATCCACTATATACACATCATCCAACATCTCCCTATAATCAGACTACTTCAAATTTGGTATTTTTATCATTGCGACGGGTGGGTGGCGGTATATTTACCTATTTATCTACCTAGATTAAAGATTGAGGTAGCGAGAGTGCGCTAATTCTCATTCTCATTCTCGTTTTCGTTGCAAAGTTAACAATAGATATAGGAATAGCGGATTTATATATCACAAAAGTAAAAGGATATTGAAATTGTAATGTATATCGTAGCTCTAGCATTCGATTAGATGTAGATACGAGAAGTGATTTCTCCTTCATCTCATACCTACCAGCTACCTAGTAGGTAGCCATAAATATGATACCTATGCATTGATAAGGAAAATATGATCAGACATGCATGGGATACACATATGCGTAACAGGCCATCCATATCTCCAACCATGTCACACTATATCACACTATATCACCAGTCATCCCTATCTAGCTACTTGTTAAAACCATGCCAGTGGTAAAGCCACCCAACCACCCAATAAATCACCCATCCCATTCCATCCCATACACCATTTTAATACCATTACACTACCAAGCACTCATCCCATCCCCTCCCTCAGCCCCGGTCCCCTCGATCTGCATCCCCATCGCATTAGGCATGCCAATCAGAATTCTCCCTTTAGGAACCCTAACATCCTTAACCTTAAAATCGCCAAAGATAATCAACTTTTTCAATTTCGGGCAACATCTAAAAATACTACCAACCACAAAATCATTAACTTCCTGACAAAAACTAATATTCATTTCCTGCAATTCCGGATATATTTTCTCGGCCGAAAATGCATTTTCAAAACTTTCAAGCGAGATATGACGACAGGAATTGATGTCGAGATAGCGGAGCGTGGAGCCTGAATGGGTCATTAGGGCTGAGAAACCGAGGGAGCAGAGACCAATGTTATTTGAGTTGTCGCGGGGGTCGGAGGCATCTATGTGACGATTTCTGGAGAGGTCGATGAAGGATAGGGGTGGATTGTACCAGTTTGTGAAGAGGTGTGCAAAAGCTGCATCTGTCATGACACTGTTTTCGGTGATGCGAAGTTTGTTAATATTTTGACAATTATCATGAATAGCGTTCAAGACCGAATCATCTATTGCGTGGACACGGCCGAGGGAAAGAGTGCGAAGCTGAGGACCGATACTATCAAGGATTTGGACATAAGGGGTCGATGTTTTAGTGTTCTGAATTTCGAGTCCAAGATGTTCGAGGGTGGAGATGCGTGAGATGTGAGCAATACCAGCATCGGTAACCTTTTGATTATGGGAAACCTTGAGACGTGTCAGTTTTGGACACGTCTTTGCGATCACATCCAATTGTTCATCGCCAAATTGACCATCTGTGTAGTAAACTTTAAATGATTTAAGGTGTGAGCCTTTCTCGGTGAAATAACGGTTCCAATAATCGTCGCTGATGAGGTTACTACCAGATAAGCTGAGATGCTCAAGTTTGACAGTGGTTGCTAGAAGGTGATCCATCACTTTGTCTTTGAATTGTATACCGGATCGAATACGTAGTGACTTGATGCTTGGAACGACTTGGAAAATTCGAATATAATCATCTGGAGTTAGGTATGCACCTTCGTAGATGGTGATAACTTCTCGACCAGGTTGAAGGAATAAGTCCAAAGTATTAGAACGCAAAAGGCGTCTTTTGGAGAGTATAGCTGACAATCTATCCATGAGTGTTTCCGGTAAATCTCCCAAGTCCTCAGCCATATCGACATTTTTAGCCAAAGTCTCAATACACAAGGTCATTAAATCTTTTGCACCAGGGTATATACCATCGAGGAGGTTACTCTGGATCTTTCTTCTCTGCGCACCTGCTTGAGTCTTTCGTCTCTTCCTAGCTTGTCCTTCTTCCTGGTTTAAATCCTTCGTACATTTCGGACAAAGCAGACCTCCATATGGACCGGCTCGACTATATGCTGTAACTGTGAATCTCTTTTCGCATTCTTCGCAGTTCTCCGTCTGATCTGGTAAAGGAGCCATGCTCTCGTTGAAAAGCCGGAGGGCAGCCTCATCTTCGTCGGTAATATCTTCATCTGATCCATATGCTTTTCGGCGTTGAAATTGTTTAGAGGCTTTGATCTTGGCAATTGCTTTCTAAGGGCTTCTTGTCAGTCCTATAGTTCAAGCTAGAATGGATCTCAGCCATACCTCTTCATCCTTTTTTCTTTTTTCCTTTTGTCCTTCACTTTCATTTCTGCGGGAGCGTGTACGTGAAGCAATCTCCGGTGCAGCGGATGTCGACTCGTCTTCACCCTGGTTATCATTCTCATTCTCATTTCCTTCAGCAGCTTGTTGAGAAGCGAGTGCAGCAGCTCGACGCGCATTTGCATCGTGCCGAATTTGGTTGGCACTGATATTGTGGGACTGGGTAGATAAAGATCAGTAATTAATAGTGGCAATTGTAGGACATGATTTGGTTCTTACAGCGAGGAAATCGGTCAACGCAGATTGGCTAAAGTTTCATCAGCATGTGTGGAGGATTGGAGGTTGAGTAGAAATCATACGGTCCACGAATAGATCTTCTCCACGTTGGAGCTCCTGGGGCATTTGGACCACCAGGTGGAGGGGGTGGAGGAGGATTCCTGCGATTTGAAGATTAGCAGGTAGAAAATGGGATAAAGCAGTGATATGGCATACATTTTCTCTTGATTTTGGGTTGAAAGTCTTCAATGGCAGAAAATGCGATATACACAAACGGTAACCTTTGTGTGATGATAATACTTTTCTCGTTGAGTGAGAGTGCCTTTGTACCCAGAAATAGGAATTGTATCGTAGGTATCCTTTGATGGGGGAGTTATGTATTGCTTTGGCAGTTGAGTGTTTCGTGGCGGTAGGTAGTTATGATTTTGGATTCCTTATTAGAATACCTAGTGGGTAGATTAACAAAGAAATGAATTTGATGAATATGAAAATAAATATGAAAATAAATATGAATTACTTCAATTTTGAGACTCTTAACTCTTTTCGCCTCCCATCAATCAATCATCTCAATTCCTTCCCGCCGCCGCGTAAAAGTTAAAGTGGTTTTTACCGACAAGACCGCGATCCGACTCTTATCATTATCTAATCAATTGATTTTGGAGATTTCCACCAATCAAATTTCCGGTGTTGCCTGTATCTTACACGTGACTTGGTGTTTACAAGAATTATGGAGCGCGTCTTTCATCTTATCTGACGAATGATGTTCTTTTAAATTTTCTAAGTAGGAGGTGGCAATTCGATATTTTTGGTACATTTGAAAGAAAAAGAAACAATCAAGTACAATAACTTTGGAATGTCTTGTTGGACAGTTACTAGATTGTTGTGAATAACTTCATCATATTACTTCTTGTACCTTCAATTCACTCTTCCTTTCGTTTCCTCTTCTTATAGACCATTTCATCCATCCTGTCGCATTATCACGTAGCATATGAATGACAGTTCCATATTCCATGCTTATTCGCCCTACCCAAACCTTTCTCTAAATTTCAACCTCCACATCTTATCTACTCTCTCATCGTACCTGCCTGCTTAATCTTCTGATTTCGATATAAAGAATCTGGAGATATCATTCATTCGATCTCGCAGATTGAATCCGTGGTTTGTTCTTTCAACTACGTCGCCTGCCTATCCGGAAACCCCTCTTTCGCCCTTGCTACTTCCGTAAAATTCCAGCTTTATCGAACTTTGATAATCATGGCACCAACTGGAAGACCAAGAGGCAGACCGAGAAAGGTTGCAGATTCAGAAAATATCAGTAGTGTCGGTGGTAGTCAGACAAGTTCTAGATTATCTGGTAAGCCCTTTCCAAATCATAGTCAATCTCAGTCGTGCCTGCGCTTTATATTAACTTTTTTGAATCAGGTCTCAAACAAGGTTCGAACCTTGAGTTTGACGAACTTTCCTCTCCTGCACCTATACTGAAACCGAGTTCAAGACCTATCATTCCCGGCAGCGATGATGATGATGATTCCTTATCGGATCTTCCGTCCCCTTCCATGATCGGTGATTACTTAAATGCCAAAAAGTCTCCAAAGAAAGGAAATGAAAAAGTTGTGGAATCTCGCGAGTCGTTATCCTCCGTTTCTACCAGTAACGACTATAATGAAGGAAGTGACTATTCTACTCCAGAGACTAGTGGTATTGCGACTCCCGCTTCTACCAAAAATCCCCTTGTCACTTCAACAACAACCGGTCCTAGACGAAGAGGTCGGACACAAGCTACGAATCCGATACAAAGGTCTTCTACTGGCAACGCAATGGCTCAAGCCAGAGAACTTCGAAACAGCATGTACTCCCTCAACCCTACGAAGAAGAGAAAGTTACCCGAATCCGAAGATGAAGATGAACCTCTAGAAGTTGAATCACCGGATGCTCAACTTGCTCGTGCTATGCAGGAACAGGAATATTCAGCACCAGCCTTACTTGCTGCCACATCTTCGCCTGGGCTAAGAAGAACTTCGCGCAATGTCCAGCCGATTAGGTTGACTTTCGATGCCGACTTTAGCGAGGACGATGAAGATGACTACTCTTTTAGTCCTAGGGTCTCACGCGTGGCTAAAAAGGCGAAGGTTGAACCAAAAGTTGAGCTCTCAAGTACTTCTAACGCTGTCAGTTTCAGAACTCCCAAGGGAGGTAAAGCCACTAGATATGACTCAGCTGACGATGACGATTTTGTTGCCATTGATTCGGATTCGGATGTTCCTATAGCCCCATCATCTGCCCAACGAAGTTCGGCCAAGAAGGAATCGAGCCGATTTTCAAAAGTTATTCACAAACATTCCCAAAGTTTTCAAAACCGTATCAAGGCAGGATCAGCACGCAAGAGCTCGATCAAGCAAGAAGTCGATTCATCCATTCCCCAATTCAAGTCCGAGGATACCAAGGAATCCAATGCTAGTTCTGCTCTTACAGATCTGCCTTCTCCTATGTCAGAAGGGAGTCCATTTGATACCGACGATGATTCTATGCTTGGAACTGATACATCCGATAATGAAGGTCCGATCGCTGTTGGAACCCCACCTCGTCGAGGAATAACCAATGCTCGTCATCGTATCAATCGTCTAGAAGGTCGAACCAGACGACAACGAAAGGAACGTGCTCGATTGGAGAGTCATCATCCTGAGCTCCATACAATGTGGAAAGAATTGGAGAATTTACCAAAGATTGGAGACTGCAAGATTGAACAGCCAACAAACATCAATCGTGAACTCAAGCCTTTCCAGCTTCAAGGTGTTGGATGGATGAGAGCAATGGAGAAGACCGATTGGGGTGGAGGTTTATTAGGAGATGAAATGGGCATGGGAAAGACAATCCAAGCTGTCTCTTTGATCATGTCTGATTTCCCTGCCAAGCAGCCTTCTCTTGTTTTGATTCCACCTGTTGCCCTTATGCAATGGCAGCAAGAGATTGCCGATTATACAGATGGTACTTTGAAAACTTTCGTCTATCATGGTAGCAATGCTAAAGCAAAGGGGATCACTGTTCAGCAATTGAAAAAGTACAACGTCATTCTTATGTCATACAACAGTTTGGAGTCTATGTACCGAAAGCAAGAGAAAGGTTTCAAGCGCAAGGCTGGCATTCATAAGGAGAAAAGTCCAATTCATCAGATCACATTTCATCGGGTTATTCTTGATGAAGCACACAGTATCAAGGTAAGACTACATACTTCAATTTAGTTGTCTTTTACTAACGGTATATTAGCAACGAACTTCTGGTTCAGCTAAAGCATGCTTTGCTCTCAAGGCAAATCACAAATGGTGCTTGTCTGGAACACCCCTGCAAAATCGTATTGGAGAATTCTTCTCACTCGTTCGATTTCTCGACATTCGACCTTTCGCATGCTATTTCTGTAAACAGTGTCCTTGTTCGACTCTCGAATGGGATATGGATAGCGAAAATCGCTGCACGGGTTGCAACCACAGTGGCATGCAGCATGTCTCCGTCTTCAACCAAGAGTTACTCAATCCTATCCAGAGATATGGTAATTATGGTCCTGGAAAGGAGGCATTCCGAAAACTTCGAATATTGACGGATAGATTCATGCTTCGTCGTGTCAAGCGCGACCACTCATCTGCCATGGAGCTTCCAGCTAAGGAAATCTATGTCGACAGACAGTTCTTCGGCGAAGAGGAGAATGATTTCGCTGGTAGCATCATGAACAATGGTGCTAGAAAGTTTGAAACTTATGTCGCTCAAGGTGTCTTGCTCAACAATTACGCCAATATCTTTGGTCTTATCATGCAGATGCGTCAAGTTGCTGACCATCCTGATCTGATCTTGAAGAAGAATGGAGAAGGTGGTCAAAATATTCTTGTTTGTTCTATTTGTGACGAAACTGCAGAGGAAGCCATCAAATCTGCTTGCCGTCATGACTTTTGTCGAGAATGTGCCAAGAACTACTTGAGATCTTCTGGTAGGTTGTTCTTACCCTACTGAAAGTCTATTATTAACTTTTTACCAGAATCGCCTGATTGTCCTCAATGCCACATTCCCTTAGCCATCGACCTTGAACAACCTGAAATTGAACAAGATGAAACACAAGTCAAAAAATCTTCTATTATCAACCGAATTAAGATGGAAAACTGGACTTCGTCATCGAAAATTGAAATGTTGGTTCATGATCTCTATCAACTTAGATCTAAGAACTCCTCGAGCAAATCTATCATTTTCTCTCAATTTACTACCATGCTTCAACTCGTCGAATGGCGTCTTCGTCGCGCTGGTATCACAACTGTCATGCTCGATGGTTCCATGACACCAGCTCAACGTCAAGCTTCCATTAACCACTTTATGACCGATGTCAACGTTGAATGCTTCCTCGTTTCCCTAAAAGCCGGTGGTGTAGCGCTAAACCTCACTGAGGCCAACAGAGTTTTCATTGTCGATCCATGGTGGAATCCAGCGGCAGAGTGGCAGAGTGCTGATAGATGTCACAGAATTGGACAGGCTAGACCATGCACCATCACCAGATTGTGTATTGAAGATAGTGTAGAGAGCAGAATGGTTTTGTTACAGGAGAAGAAGGCGAACATGATTCATAGCACTATTAATGCTGATGAGGGTGCGATGGAAAACTTGACGTCAGAGGATATGCAATTTCTATTTAGAGGAAATTAGAACTTACGAGAGGAGTTTGGTAAGAACTGGTTCTCTGTTTCAATTGAAAGGAGAAATGCGTTATAATCCGGACTACAAAATTTCTTGCTTCGCTGTACAATACATTTGCTATATGCATCTGCTCTTGTGGCGCAAAGGAGGAGAGCTGGATCATGGATGGCATTTGATTGGCTTATTGATGTATAGGTATGGCCTAGTGGCGTTTGGAGGGGGTGGAACAATTTCGCTTCTGAATTCATTGTCCTCAGTTAGGCACTTCTGTCAAATCTGATGGGGAAAATTCGCTTGACTACAACTTTGCAAGTTATAATTAATTAAACAATAAAATCTTTGTAGCAGTATTTTCCAATTGTAATTGGGTGATTATCTGTGATTTGATATAAATTGAACTGGGTATAGGTCTGGGGTGCCTCTTAGAGAGAGCACAGTCTTCCTTTTCTTCTGACAGTTTTTTGTTGCTTAGGATTTGTAAAACCAAGAAAAGCTGCATGATGGTGTGGTGACACAAGCTGGGGTTTTATGGCCGATCTGGTGATCCATAGATTGGACGAACTCTAGAACTCTCATGCGGTCTGCACATGGCGATTCATTGATCCTAGTGATGATCCTGCAGATGTAATTTTCCCGTCTTTGATGAGTAGGTCTATACTATCCCCCCCACCTGAGCAAAGCTTGAATTTTTGGCGTACTCTAACCCTAATATTTAAACTTTGCTCAGGGGGGGGATAGTAATACATAGGTGGTTGGGCCAATGGAGTTTACTAGGTTATATCATCTATTGGCCTATGCGTCGTTGCCGATGGCTATAAAAAATGAAGATATACTACACATATACCCACCACATTGGACGCCGCTAGCCGGTGACCCCAGGAGGATTTTAGCTTTGCATTGAAAGTATGTTTTTGGATGATTTCTTCTTCTGGAATTGATATTTTCTGTGATGGGTAAAGATTTGCTCAGAGAGTCGGGCTGTTGCTTTGGAAAGATTTGAGTTGGATTTGCTAGGGTTGTGTATGATATAATAATACGAAGAGGAAGATGGGATATTATAGTTCTGGATTTATCTTGTAGGAAGTTTAGATTAAAGGGTTAAACTTTCTTAATATACTCTAGGTAAACTCAATATTTAACCTTTACTTAAGAAAGGGATGATATACCTCAAACAAGAAAAGCTACATTAACGTTGATAGAGACTCCAAATATGTATACCGGGTTACCGATATAACTTTTCTTTAGAGTACGCCTAGAAAATCAAGCTTTATTCAAACCCAGAATCTAACCTTCATTCGGTAGGGGGAGTATCAAGTACCGGCATACATATCGGCAGCATAGTGAACAAGGGCCGGGGCCGAGATGTGTAATTAGGTATCAAGGGCCTCTCTCATTTGTCATGATCTCGACAACCCCTATCTAGTGATGGGGGATATACCGATACGTAATAACGTAATAATGGTCACCTAATTATATATGTAATAATGCTCAAATTTCGTTATACTACACGTGACAGATACTAGTACTAATCTAGTATAATCGAGTAATCTTATCGTGATGACTAATCGAGAGTATAATCACATGATAATCACATGATAATCCTAGAAATTTTAGCAAATTTGGACTAGTAAAAAATATTTACCACCCACCTAAAAACTTCCTTGAACTAGCTCCACTTCCATTCATTTTAGCGATTCTATTGGTTCAAAAAACCTTGGCATAACCTTGGCGTAATATTTTATCACGCTCAAAAAGCCTTATATTATAAAATTATATAATCATGCCCCAAATTATATAATCCCCCCAACCCTACCCCTATCATCTATGAGAAGAAGCCGGGAGGGATGGACGGAGGCAAGACGGACATATGCGGTGGAAAGTATTGCGGATGTCGTCAAAATCGTGCGGATCGGATGCTGCGGAGTACTAATCCGGTAACCCCCCTTTATCCAACCAAATGGAAAATCTAATTGGTAAAATCTACCAAAACTCCGCATACTGTCCACATACACTCCACATAAAACCCCGTATCCTATCCACCAAAGATTAGTTTAATTGTAAGATCCTGATAGTTACCGAGGCCGATAACGACGATTTTGTCAAAACTCTAAAAATAGATTTTAAAAGTGTTAATATCATAAATTACTTAATCAATAATAACTTTTCAACAAATAAGCTTACAACTTTATAAATTAAAGATTCTAAATCTTTAAGATTTAAACTATATTTATATAATTAAACAATATATTTTATATTAATACTTATTATATAAATAATTGTTAAAAGTATTTATAAAAAAGATTTCAAGTTTTTTTGAAGTTTGGACTTTAAACTAAAATGTTAGGTACGTTTTCTATTTGAATTGTAGTTTTTAATTTTATATTATAAAATTATAAAAAACTA
>NGKG01000001.1:805589-833244 GCA_002162505.1 Myriosclerotinia scirpicola
CGATATATACCCGATTAGAACATCAAAATATCTTTAATGTTATATTAATTAATAACTTAATAACTAATAAGTTTAAAACTTTAAAAATAGTATATTAAGATTCTCCTTAATTGATAATATACAATTACTTAAAATTTAAAATAATTTTATTAGTTAGTTATTAAAGAATATTAAAATTAATAAATTATAAATTTCAAAGTTTATATCTTAACACTACAAAATTTATAAAACTGCACCTTCAAAATCTATTTTTAGAGTTTTGACAAAATCGTCGTTATCGGCCTCGGTATAGTTTCAATCATATCTGATAAACTCTTCTCAATTGATTCCTTTGGACCTTTTCCTAGAATTCTATTTTGTTGGGGCAAATGAAGATTTTAAGTTGTCAACATGGATTTACTTTCGTAAGCAGCATATGCAGCATTATAACATCTTCAAAGTCAACTGCCGCTTGCCGTCCATCACCGCTATTTTGAGGTTCTTAAATCCGCAACTACCCCGATCATATTTGGAGGGCTCCCGTTTGATGCTCCGTTTTCATCTCGTATTACGGGATATACATACTCGGGACATCCGATTGTGAATAGTTCTTGGACTTTTCCATCTACTCCATGAACAAAAAGGCCACTGGCGCATCAAAAATTCAAATTTACTCGGGCGGAAATATCTTTCCTAATTGATATAATCGCCACTCGCATAAAAATTCATTATGGAAACTCCATCATCAACTTCATCCTCAACCGAGATGGTGGGCCATGAGTCTCTCAATATCGAGAAGACAAAGTCTAGACCAGAGGCTACCAATTCAAATAATCTCGAACTTGTTCAAAGCAGAATCGAACATTTTAGTTCTCGCCCAAGAGAGATTATCTTTATAGCGGTAATATGTATGGCTCAACTTATGACACAGGCTGCGTTGGGACAAGCAATTGCTCCTCTACATATTATTGGAAAGAGTTTTGGAACTACAAATGCTGGACAGTTGAGTGAGTTTTTCCATCGTGATTTGATGTTCATTGGTGCTAACATTAGAGTCAAGGTTGGTTTGCTGCTGCATACTCACTAACAGTCGGTACATTCATTCTTATTGCCGGACGTCTAGGAGATCTCTACGGCCATAAGAAACTCTTCATCGCTGGTTTCTTTTGGTTCGGACTCTGGTCCCTCTTGGCTGGCTTTAGCGTCTACTCGAATGCAATCTTCTTCGATTGCGCTCGTGCCTTTCAAGGAATTGGACCAGCTTTCCTCTTACCAAATGCTCTAGCTATTCTGGCTCGAATGTATGAGCCAGGAAGGAAGAAGGAAATGATTTTTAGTCTCTTCGGTGCTACTGCCCCGGGAGGCTTCACGCTCGGTGCAACATTCTCATCGATATTTGCGGACCTTGTTTGGTGGCCTTGGGCATATTGGGTCACTGCTATGTTCTGTGTTCTCCTGGCTGTAATAGGCATTATCGTTATTCCCCATACGCCTCCTCCACAATTCGACCGTTCGGTCAGTATGTTCAAACGTGCTGATGCCGCCGGAGCTTTGACTGGAGTTGCTGGGTTGGTACTGTTCAATTTTTCATGGAATCAAGGTCCAGTTGTCGGTTGGCAAACCGTTTATGTTTATGTTATCCTCATCGTTGGGGTTCTAGTTCTGGGGCTTTTCGCTTTCATTGAATCTCGTGCGACATATCCATTGGTACCATTCGATGCCTTCAATTCTCGGACTGGTTATACGTTAGCGTGTATTGCGGGTGGATGGTCCAGCTTTGGAATCTGGATCTTCTACTTTTGGCAAATATTGGAGGAAATAAGGGGCGTTAGTCCACTTCTCGGCTCAGCAATGATATCACCCACAGCAGTCAGTGGATTGTGTGCAGCATTGACAACAGGAGTTATTCTGAGTAAGGTTCCAGCCAGTGCAGTTATGATGATTGCTATGCTTGGTTTTCTTATTGGATCCATATTGATGGCCACGGTTCCTATCCATCAAACGTACTGGGCACAAACCTTCGTTGCGTGTCTTGTTACTCCTTGGGGAATGTAAGTACATATATAATCACCTCCAAAATGCATTGCTAGGTACTAATAAAAACCAGGGATATGTCATTCCCAGCCGCAACAATCCTCCTAAGCAACTCTATGCACAAAGATCATCAAGGACTCGCGGCCTCACTCGTCAATACCGTGGTCAACTATTCCATCTCAATTGGGCTGGGTATTGCAGGTACTGTAGAGGTCCATGTCAATCGAGGCGGGAAAGATATTTTGAGAGGATATCGAGGGGCTCAGTATACGGGGATTGGACTCGCGGGCTTGGGCTTGGCTAGTGCGGTTATGTTTTCATTGTCTGAGAGGACTCAGAGGGCTAAGGATAGAAAAATAGAGGCGGGGCAGACTGAGGGGGTTTGATTTATCATTTGTTGGGTGCTTTGGTTCATGATGAGGCGGTTTGCATATATACCCTAGAAGTTCTTCGCTATTGTGCTTGAGTAACTTTTGATAGATTAGATTTTTTCTGTAATGCCTTGAATGGATTGGGATTTTTAGTGAGTTGAATGTAGCAAGCGATCTTAATGTATCAAATGGTTTAATGTCTTGAATAACAATAACTTCAATACTTCAAGTAAATCTAATATCTTGAATGTTTTCAGCACTCCAAATGGTTTAATACATCAAATGTAATTTGGCAATCAATCATCAATCATCAATATCAGTAACAGATGCCAATTACTAACACTTCTATCTATTTATGAACAAAACTAATACAACTATATTCCTTCTTATTTATACATCTAGAGCTTAATCCCTTAACATTAGAACCTGATCTGCTTCCTCTTCCTCTCCTTTGAACTGATAATCGATACTATCAACAATTCATGCAATGATATATGAGAGAAAGGATGTTCAAGAGTACTATTAGAGTGATCAGTGAGAATATGACAAGTTCCTACTGTAGTAGGACAAGCTTGGACGTCAGCTGTATGGTGCTTTAGACGAGGAAATTGAAGATTGACACTAGGCAGATCATTTTTCCGGCACCGAGAGGTCAGAGACAAAGCTTGTTGCAGACACTTTCAATCCCACAAACCAATTTATTGTTGGACCGTCGGATTGCATTTCATTAGACTGAATAGTTTCAATCTACCAAAGCGGTTCAACAAATACAGATGAAAGAATGAGAAGATATACAGATCTCTTCATTTACAAATACTAACAACTTGTAAGTATTGTTTTGATGAGGACTCAACTCAGTGGAGCTACCTATTGATGAATCAGATAGATAACACTAGCCCCTTTCCAGCTAGCCCGACTAGAATAGTAACTTTTCCTCCAACCTCAATTCAGGCCTTCCTCATCACATGTTGAATCAAAATGCGTCCATCAAACAATTCATCTCTTCCGATACAGCTTGGTAATACTTCTTCACCAGTCAAATCAATGAGGACGTTCTCAATGTCAAGCAATGTCAGAATCAATCAACGGGCCTTCATCAACACTACCATCGGCACCACCGGATCGTCCAATTCAAGGACGGCAACGTGCCAGGAAAGCTTGCATTCCTTGTCGACAACGAAAGAGAAAGTGTGATGTAGAGATTCCCTGCTCAATGTGTACACGTTATGGATATAACTGTCGGTACTCAGATGAGCACAATCCTCCAAATCCCAATCTTTCAAACGTACGTACAACGCTCCCGGGTCTCATTGAAATCCGGCATGATTTTGCACCGTCCACTACAAATCATAGACATGAGCGCCATGGTATAGCAACTGGTCAATCGCCATCTGCATCACCACAGAATGTCGTTGATCAAGGTATCTTTGACCCTCTAAGATCACGATACATGAGTCAACATTCTGCGGTTGCTTTCCCCAGAAGTCTTGGTGTAGAATTTCAATCAGCGAATCCTCCACCCCTTCATTCATTTGCTTGGAACTGTGGAATTAGAGCTGAGGAGGCTGCATCCGCGCATACCAAACTGACACAGCTAATTTCTTTTGATGATTTTAAGCGGTACACCGATATATATTTTGCCACGGTCCATACTCCATTTGGGTTTTTGGATTGGCCATACTTTATGAGACGTTGTGATGATTATTGGAGTAATCAAGGAAGAGATTTGACGTTTGGTGCTGTTATTGGGGGAGTGGTGGCTTTGGGATCATTCTTTGCTTTTCGACTAGGTCATCCTCGAGAATTAGATATTGTGCAGCACGTGAAAACTGTTCTCGAAGATCCGACATTCGGACGTCATCCTTCTGTCGACCAAATCAATGCATGGATTTTGCGAACTCTATACCTTCGATCAACGACTAGACCTCATGTGGCATGGCTTGCTAGCTGTATTGCGCTACATCTGGCCGAGGCTACAGGGTTGCATCAAGAAGTCCACTCGGTGCTTCTAGCTACGGAAGCAGATACACATTCCAAGAAAATGGATGAAGCAGAAATAGAAAGAGCGAGGAAAACTTTCTGGATGACTTGGTCTGTTCATACTATCATTTCATATGAATATGGAAGATCTGTAGTAATCCTTAACAGCATAACTTGCAAGCCATTCAAGAATACCTTGGGTGATAGTGCTGTTGTCCATATTAAAATTGCTCAACTCATTCCCCGAGACAATATGGTCATCAGTTCTGCAACACATAAGGAAGAACTCGTGAACGCCTTGAAAGAACTGGCCAAAATTCCAGACGACCATCCTTTCCTGTCGCTCTCCAAGGCGGATGTGTGCTTTTGTTTCTATAGAAGACTGAGGCTTATGAAACAAGGACTTGAAAAAGAAGCAATCCAATCCATCATCGATATTGGAAACAAAGGTGCCGAAGCAGCAAATACATTCGCCCGTAACGGCCACCCGTGGTGGAATATCCTATCAACCACATTCCAATACTTCTGTGTACTCCTCGCCATCGACACCTCCGAGAGTCTATCTAATGTATCTTGGGTTTTGAATATCTTCGAGAATATCGTACGCATAGTGGATACGCATTTAGCTCTTGAAGCATTTGACACGGCGAAGGTTTTGCTGAGAGATAGTATGGCGAAGAAGAGGAGGGATTTAGGGTTTTTGGAAAATGCGGATGGTCAGCATGGTCCAGAATTGGAGAGGCAGGTTGATATTAATTGGGATGCGTTGCTGGATCCAACGTTCCCCGATGCGTTGATGGGTGAGGACTTTTCGATATATAATACTTGATGGTAATTCATTCCGATCTCGGTATGAATTTGGGAACTGCGCGAATCTGTTAGAGTGTGTATCAACGCTTTATATGTATGAGCAACACTCTTGACGAGGGGTTAACGAGGGATTGGAAAGGGGGTAGAGTGGAACCTTACTGGTCTCAAAGTTACAGTGTTCTGGGTAGATCTACTCAAGGTTGAAAGTCTGCGATTTCGCACTCAATATGTTGCGCCGAAGATTCACCTTTTTTTCGCTTACGATATTTGCTGTGCTGTCGGAGATTCGAGTCTTTTGCATTTCTCTCATCAGCAACAACACGATCTACCCATCTGCAATTGTTCTTGTTCAGCCATCATTCAGATTTACGAATCCAACGTTTCTGTGCCATACAATCATTTGTCTTGCGAACTCATCTGCAGCGAGTTTTATTTGATTTGTTTACTAAGAACTGCGATTCTGGATTGTTTTGTTTGCTGGGTTTACCAGTCAAACCACCACCACTACCCGCCTTGTAATTGCTCCTGCTTACCATTTGTTTTCCTTTACTTGCTCTTCCCCTTATCTACAAGCTTTCGGTGCCAAGAAAGAATTAAGCTGCAGATCTCTCAGTATCTAGCTCTTTTTTTTTACGAGCCTGTCTTACGAGCTTACCGCCTCTGCGAGGTTTTACTGTTAATCCACGACCACCAAATTAATCATCATAAATCGCCGTTACTCCTCCTCTTCGCTGGCCTAAAGCACCAATACATCGCGACCACACGTGCCTTCCGCCAAGCTCCTTCTCCCCCTTCACGAGATTTCAATCGAAAATCATTGAGTTTAGTCTGGGACTACCAGCTATCCTCCCCCTCCCCCTCACCCACTTTTTACAACGAGCCACGGCTCATTATTTCGCCTACCTGTCGGTCCTCACAAATAACCTACCGAGGTCCAGCAAAGCTGCCTTTTGAGTAGTATCATTCGACATACCTCCTCTTCGACACCTAATTTACACTTTTCTCGAGTTTGTTCGGTTCGATCCCGACGACTCTTCTTTCTACTACGGCATAACTCAGTCCTCAAACGATACCTTACTTTGCTATCTTAATTCCGTCATAATGTCGGACTCCCAGAACAGCCAAGTTGAACCTGTACGTCGCTCCCAGCGTCTTCTCGGTGCTCATGCAGCACCTGTTCCTGCTGGTCCTGCCACTCCGCTCCCATCTGGTCCCGCTGCTGCCTTCCCTGCTCGTGGTCGTGGTCGTGGCCCTGCTCGTGGTCGTGTCTCTGGTCGTGGTCGTGTCTCTGGTCGTGGTCGTGTTTCTGGTCGTGGTCGTGTTTCTGGTCGTGGTCGTGTCTCTGGTCGTGGTCGTGTCTCTGGTCGTGGTCGTGCCCTCCGCCCATGGCAGAATCGACCTGAGTATTGCGTTGATCGCGTCTTAATGTACGAGAACGAGCTTGCCAAAATTCGCCAGGACTATCCTGAGCTCCTCGGCCGCAAGGCCTGTTTCAAGATGCACCCCGGCGTACAAAAAAACGTCGAGATTACGATGACGGAGTTGGCTGCGCTGTATAAGCACCGTGGGAAACTTGCCGAGCTTGCGGCCTACAACGCAGCTCGCGCCAATAAGCGTGAGCATCGCATCGAGGCATCCGATCACATTGAGCGGGTATTGGACCGGTCTAGGGCGAAGGGCAGGGCAAAGAACTGGCCTGCGCAGTTGCCATGGGGGGATCGTCCGGAACGTATTGTTTAATTGGCAATTGCAGGGGGTGGCCGTTGGGATATCGGGCTGATCTGCGTTTGTTTCTGCCTGCTTCTAAATTTGCGTGTTGTGGAGGATTATTTGAGCGTAAATTGCGTAATCTGGATCTGGATTTGGATCGGGACCTGAAATTTTACGTATTCGTGGTGTTTAGGGTGTGGGACCTGGCACAGATAGTCTCATAATGAAATCTCTCTTTACTAAGATGTTATAAGTGATGGTGTTTGATGCTGCTTGTGCTTGTTCTTGATTATATGAATTCCTTCTGTGAGGATTTAACCTATAAAAATACCCATATTAGTCAACGATATCAAGATTGTTATCCCCTAATACCTCTTCTATATTCCTATTATATCAACTTCTTTCTTTCTACACGTTTCTCTGATTCAATGTGGTTTAGTCTATAACCCTTGATGTATTGGTAGGTTTTTACTAGCAAAGATGGGGGATGAGGGGGAGGTAGATGGGAGTGTAAAGGATAGAGAGTTGGGATTGGATGTTTGATGGTCTTGTCGGGGGTGGTGGGGATGAAGGGTGGGTGGTGGTAGGTTGAGATGGGTTGGGACAGGTTGATGTGTTGTTCTCGTCGGGGGTGGTAGGCTTAGAGGACTTGTGGGGATAGGCTGGGACAGACTGATGTGCTACTCTCATCGAGGTGTAGTGGGTTGGAAAGGTTTATAGTGCTAGGTTTAGACAAAGGGGAAAGGGATAATTATTTTGGTTTGTTTCTTGATAGTATTGAGATAGACGGAGTTGGGATTGTATGTATATGACTCTCGTCGAAGTATAATGGGTTTGGAAGCTGTATAGTGTTGAGTCAAAAAACAACAGGGAAAGTATAGCTATTTCACTATGTTTGCTGATAGTGTTGAGAAGTATAGAATAAAGACTTTAATGGTGCTACTCTTGTCGAAATAAAGTGGGTTTGAAAGCTTAATAGTTACATTGTGAAACAAATAAGAGCTTATAGCCATCTATCTACCATTAAAAGGTAGAGGACGAAGATAAAGAATGATATTACTTTCGTCCGGGTATGATAGGTTTGAAAGCTCAAAGCACTAAATCAGGATAAGTAGAACTTATTAATTGTTTAGAGGGATTAAAGAAAAATACTAAAATATAAGGGACGAAGATGGAAAATGATATTACTCTCGTCGGAGTTTGATGAGTTCAGAGGCTCAAGTTATTAAGCTAGAATATGTAGAAGTTGATAGGTATCTAAGTACTTTTATTAGAAGTATCAGAATATGGAGAGCAAAGATATACATTAATGGTTCAAAGTATACAACTAGTCAGCAAGCAAGCTAGCATGTAACTTATTGCATTCCACTCAGATTCATTGGCAATCTCTTACCTTTGCTGTTAAGTGGTACTGTTACAGTACTAGCGCTCTATTTTATATGCAGCTCTTCATATAGGCCTTTGTATATATAAAGGCTTTATTGTTTCTAGTTAGTTCTTAATCTTTAGCTAATCTATTATTTCATTCATGTATTAAGTAATAGTAAACCTAAATAACCATTAGGAATTCAACCGATTAGAAAGAATAAGTAAATGGAATCGATTGAAACGCCGCCTATGTTACATGTACAAATTCATACTTTGATTACTCACCGCTACCAACTGCCTTAAGTAGTTGGCCAGATTTTCTGAAATAGCCGACGAGTAGATGTTAGTAGGTTCTTTTTCATCGATACAACTTATGATGGTATTGTTTCTTTTCAAAACTTCGCCATCACGCATACAGCATCTCGACCAGCAAAGCTTCCCGCGAAAACCGCGCTACCTATTTTCTAATCAACTGAAAATATTTCAATATATCGAATCTGTAATACTAACGTTTGGGTAGTATTTCTTCCTTGATAGGATTTTTTGAATAAGGAAACGAAAGGGAAAAGGAGGAAAATATTCTATTAATTCAAAGTATAACTTCGATTTCAACTTTAGCATTGGGTTTGAACACTCATCTCTAATCTCCTAATTTCAATATACTTTCTTTAAAACCTACCTTGTTCCCATAATTTCCTTCGGACTTGCTTTTCAATTTTATTTTCTAACTTCCCAGTTCCTCTGGCGAATTTCAATATTCGGTTTTCCCTTTAGTCAAGTATACCTACCTAGGTAGGTATATATAATTTCTAACGTTTAGGGATGAGATAATATACATTTAAGCGATTAAAGCTTTCAATTCAGGCCTTGCTAATCCCATTAAAGTTAAGTCACATTTATGTTTTGGGTTTAAGGATAAAAGGGATGATAAAGTTTGGTAAATCCTTCAGCTCAACCGAAAGTAAGGTGCAAGTCTTCAGACAGGGAATATATAATCTTTTCAAATATGCGTAGATGAATAGATATAAAAGTAATCACAACGTCGGAACGGAAGGGAAGAAGAGCTTCTCAAACATATATTCAAACTCCTCATCCCCGATGGTACTACCTTCTCCGTTTCTGCCACGAGAATTTCTCACATCTCCCCTCATACACCCGAATTCGGTAAAAAGTAAACTCGCACCCCAAGAAGATTAAACTCACATCCACCCAGCTTAGAGAAGCATAAGTTTAAATAGAAAAAACGATTGGACCGCCGATTCGGGTTGAAGAAATTGCAGTGAATTCAGAGGACATAAATATAAATTCTGAAAAATTACCTCCACCCTGCCCATCTGTAGGAGGTTAACTCACGCGGGCGCGTTTAACTGGAAATTTTGCCTATGCAACCGATTTGGATTGAAGGGGCCCAAAGCATATACATATCCATGGATGTAGTTGGAATCACCACTTCCATCCCATCTTCACTCCTACCCATCTTATCCATCCTAGTTTCTTACCCATCCCACTCTCCTAGCCTTCTAGCCCCGTAGTCCCCTAATCATTCAGCCCACAATGTACCCATACCCTCTTGATTCCTGGTATCAGGAGCGAATTATTCACTGGATGGACCAATCCAGCTGGTATCTGGGGCGAATCGATCCTCGAATATCTACTCGAATTCTTTTTGGCAAATCTGAAAATTGGAATAGGTGAACGACGGCTCCTTTTTTCTCCCTCCATCTTCTCCCTTCCTTCCCCTATCTTATGCCAGTTATACTGTAATATCCTAAAATATCCTGTTATTTTACTTGAGAATAAATAGATAGACGCTACTTCTACTAAGAACTCAGGCTTTGGTCTCGCCACAGGGAAAATATAGGCCGTCTACCTATTTTAAACCTATATGCACCTAATGGTAAGGCATACCGAGCGCCGCAATAGAGTAGAGAGTCATCTTTGTGATTTGTGATGGAAGAGTACCTAAGGATATATATATATAAGGATGGAAATAGAAATAAATTTGATCGCCCAAGTAGTTAAAGTGGCTTTGGAAGTCACATGACTCTCTACTGCGCCACATCGGAGTATATCCATGGTTATACCGAATTAGGATACGGTCAGCCAAGGCAAGCTCGGAGTAACAGCTCTAATAACTCTGGAGATTCCTTCATTTTTGTTTCATTTCTCACTCCACAACAGTTTGATAATCATGATTTCTCGTTTATCCTATTATTTCAGTTAATACGACTGGACAATTGGTTTACCTCTAGACCGTAACCTTAACCTACATTACATTACATTACATTACATCACATCACATCAATTCTTCTAGACCGCCAGTTACTCTTCTCATCGCTTTGGTAGTGTCAATTGTTGACCCCCAATTGATTGATTGATTGATTGATTCATTGATTCATTGATTCATGACTGCACTTGACTTGTACCTGCAGCAGCGCATACAACAAGCGTGATCTCAATTGAATCCCCCCTAGTACGATCTGCTGCATTGAAATGCACCCCGGATTATGGACTCCTTCTCACCCCAAGAGCAAGAAAGGAATCGAGCTCAGAGGGAATCGTCAATCTTTGGTTCTCCTCAGTACGTGATAAGCTATAATGATGACCATACTCTACATTGGGATCCTCCACTCAAATCCAAGGAACTATCTATCGCTTTGAGTTATCATTTTCCATTAGAATGGGACCTTGAAAGCAAAATGAAAGCGGCAACCAGGAAGTTTCTTCGAAATGAACAACAAAAGACTTCAGAGGACTCCAAGACTAGTGAAACCTCCGAGCATATAATTTTTAATGGTTTGCCAATGCATATGGATACAGAAGAGCAGGTCACGCGACCAGTTATCAAAGTACAGGAGTCACCATCACATGTCAGATCTGGATCAACATCGCATCGTGTATCTATGCCGGAAACTAGGGCTCTTCAATTCATAAATTGGGATGCCGATATGAAGGAATTTAGCCCTAGAATAAAGAAAAGGCGATATGATAAGGATGAGCGTGTAAAAGTTGCAGCCAATAGAGGATTTGCATGTGCTCGACATAGGAAGCAGAAAATGAAGGTAGACGAATCATCATTCCCGATAGTGAGGCTTTCACTGACACTCAACAGTGTGACCCTGAACTATGTTCAAGGAATAAACAACGATTGAGCAGTTTAGAGAATATGGCCGCAAAGGTCAAGGCCCAATCAATTCTAGATAAACGACATTCTTCATTCATTCCAGACCCCGAGACAGCCAGTCAGATGAACTCCACGATAGATACTGAGACAGTTACTTTGAACTCAACGCCTTATTCAGACCCGTCTCCAAGATGGACAACGTCATCTTTTGTTGATCCTGCGACACTTTACAAACTTGAAGGTTTTCATACGAGCGCTCAATCATTAGATTTTCCTCCACCATCCCTCGAATATAGCTCGAGATCACATGACTCTATTGGCTCGGTCCTATCTACGAGCTCAGACATGAACTTTCTCGCGGGCTATGACTATGATGACATGAATTTCAACATCCCCAACTACGAGACATATCCGATGTGGCAGCGAAACGAACAGTTAGAACCTATCGGGCCTACATTCAATGATCTCATGTCATTTGATCAACCTATCGTAATTTCAGATGCCACACCAATGGCGCCATTCCAAATCGAGGACAAACAGCCCTCCACATTTGATCAACCTTCAATAGAAACTTCACAAGAGCAATTGGACTGGTCTCAAGAGATGATGCCTCTATCACAAAGCTATGTCACAGACTCCGCCTCCGCTGTTTCCCTCCGACCATCTTCGAGTCCAATGGAAAATACAACGATTTCCAAGGACGGACATCGTCATTGTCAACAAGATCTAATGGAATGGGAAGCAGGTCGACCGTTGAGTGTTACTCAAGGATATTTCTCCAATACTCAGGAAGTAAAACCTTTGACTGATGAGGAGAGAAGGACACTCATCAAATGGTGGGGTAGGGATAGATCTTCTGAAAATCCAGAGGATATTCGTGGTAGACAGAACTCATATGGAAGTCAACCTTTGAACGGTGATATGGCAGGAAGTGATGCCCAGCCTAGTATGGGAATGGGAAAGAAGGCGAGCCTTAGAAATAAAGTTAAGACAGCTACAGTTCATGTACCGCCGTTTCCAAGAAGCCTGTTTAGAAGTAGGTCAGCAGGAAAAGAGAAGAAGCCGTAGATATTTGCTGGTAGTATGGTGTAATATGCTTTTTGTTAAAGGAAGATCTGGAGTTATGGTGGGAGCGATTAATGGAAAAGCTCTGGTGGTGCGAGGATATCCTGTCTTTTCCAGATTTCCAGATTTTATTGGAACTATCTTGATATCATTTTATAGTTTTGCAATAGCGAGATTGGTCCGATCTTCTTGCACAGTCATTTCCCAAGAGCATCGTCGTCGCTCAGAACAGCTCATTTCGCACATCTTGTTATTAGCAATCAAGTTTAGTTGATCATGCGTATCATCCTTTACTATAACAAATCTTCATCCAAAGCTGCATAAGGTTCTCCGCTTCATTCAAAGTCTCAATTGAGTGTATATAATTCCTTCTTCCTGAATTTTCTGAAAATAAAAATTTGATTTAATAATAGGGGCGGGGTCGCTTATGTCCTTGTCGACCAACTCACAAGCGCCAAAATTGACCTCACCTCCCGAAATAGGGCTAGAAATTCCCCAGGGCCCTTCAATTGTTACAGGCAGTGTAGGCGCGGGAATTGAAATTATGTATTGCGTGATGGGCCGGAATGGACCTTGATATTTCTTCTGGTATATGTTCGGGATTGAACTTGTTGGGGGCGAATCCTGATACAATGTTTCTCTTGGGGAGTATATGATGATTTACGTGCTGAAGAATTGAGAGGATGGATGAGTTGAGTTGAGGTGGTGTGGTGTGGAGTAATGCGGTATTTATCCGTACGTGTACTTCTAGAGCATGGTGGGGTGGCTTTGGAAAGTTATTACAATGCCAAGTTGAAGGAACTTGGAGTTATGGGTGTATGGGGGATGAAAGTACGGCTTATGGGGTATATATTTACTCATAATAAGAATGAGAAGGGCGAAAGGGGAGAGGGGAGAGGTGGTTGTGAAACATAATCTATTGCGTGGGATTTATATGCGGAAGGCGGTGGTGGAGGAGAGTGTTTCGGTGGGGGGAGGGGGGGTATTTTGAGAAAGGATTTTGTTTTAGGGAATGGGCTGGATGTTTGGTTTGTATGAGGTTGGTGGTGGTGTTTTCTTTGATTCTGTCTTCTTTATACTTAGCCAGTTCTTGATGGATGTGTGTTTTTGTTTCTCGGCATATTGCTTGGAGGGTAGGTCTCTCAATTTTTTCCCCTTGTGTATGGTATGGGTGTTTGTGTGTTTAGTTTTTTTTTTGAGAGTTATCTGTATGCAAAAAACAAATGCACACATCTAGTACCTCATCTATACTTTTTGACTCATATCTCTACCCTTTGTATCCAACTTTTGAAAGGGACATATCTACTGTAACTTAATCTTCCCAGCTCTGCTAGTGCTGTATTGGTGAGTCATTTTTGATGTGTTGAACAAATAGTTACAGAATGTTTTAGAATATCTTGAGATCTTTTCTTGACTCTTGTTTCATCATAGTACAGGTATATTATAAGTCTTTCAAGTACGGTTACTGAGTCATCATGAGCTGTAGCAAGTTCTCACTAGAAACTTGACGCTGTAGTAGATACAAAGAATCCAGTGGATCCAGGCCCTACTGTGGTACTGTCCTTGAAATACAGCCATCATCCTCGCTTGTTTAGAGTTATATAGTTTCAAATCATGGTAGACTTATATAATGCTTCACATTGCTTGTGAGAACTGTTGATAATTTCTTTTCATATACATAACAAAAATAAGTCTGGCTGGAGAATACTAAGTCATGGAACAATCAAATCCGTTTCTTCCCCCTCCAGGGTTCGAAGATTCATCATCGTATTTATCTTCCTCCTTTCACAGATTCGAAACTTTCGAAACTTTCCATACCCCACTACAATATCCACCTCTCCGCTTTCAGAATTTCGATAATCCGCAACCATTTTCAACTTCAGCTGGTGGAAGTTTCGGTGCTCCACAACCCAATGCACTATCATATCCAACTCTTCCTATTGAAGGTTTCGGCGATGGAGCTAGGAACCTATTTCCACCCGACTCAATGGAAGAGACCCAAAGAATGATTGCATATCTTTGCCATGTTACCAAGTTCGCACGCGATGTCGAGGGCTGCGAGAAGCGTGCCGGGGGCAACAACAATGTTATTCTGTTCTCCTGTGTTCCACTCTCGGGAAAATACAACGGTCAACGAATCTGCTGCATCTTGCGTACCCGCCGACGCAACTGGTTCAAAACCACACCACCAACCGATGAGCACATGAAGAACTCAGTAGCTGCCACTCACTTCTTCCGCGAAGTAAAAGGTTTGCCCATTCCGTCCACACTGGTATGGGATTGTACCTACGAAAATCACATTCAATCACCATATTTGATCCAAGAATGTGCCGCGGGAGATACATTGGAAGCTGTATATGACAAGTTATCTAGAGGTTTGAAGCACACCAAGCATCCTCGCAATCCACACCTGGAACGACGCTGCAAAATTGCCAGATCCGTGGCCAAGGTTATGGCTGATATAGACAAGACTGAGCTTGAGGGGTATGGAGTATTCGGAGCTCACGTCAATATGCCAAATAAAGGAAGTAACCTATATGCCGATTTTGAGATATGTCGAGATCATGTTCACGGTAACGTTGGTACGAAGATCCCAACAGCGCCTGTCTTTTCTGATTGGGTCAACAACATCTTGAATGCCCAAATGGAGAAATGCTCAGATATCTCCCTGAATTTATCACCAGAAGAAATCGGGAAGATCCAGAAACTTCGCCAAATAGGCACGCAGATGAAGGCACAAGGATTGTTTGAAGATCAGCCTGCTGTGCTATGGCATAATGACTTTTATCCTAGGAACATTATGGTTAAAAATACGAGACATAACTCGGTTCTCACTGCAGTCATCGATTGGGATGAAGCTGTGGCCGTAAGTTATCAATTCCACTACTCCATATCTTCTAATTATTTCTCCCTGGAAGCCTAACTAACATTATTTACTAGTTTCCTCGTATTGTTACACGACAACCGCCTAGTTTCCTCTGGGAAATGGAAGATAGCCCATTGCTACATGAAGAAATGGTGAAAATAAGACTCGCTTTTAAGGCTGAGATGGAGGTGCTTAGGCCAGGATATATGGACGATGCTGATATTTATGTTAGAGCGTTGATCAGAGCTTTGTGCATATATGCAATGTTTGGTCCAAGCTATAAATATCATCATGAGGTGTCTTTCTATGACCTCTCATCGGGGTGGGATACCTGGATGGAATCAGAATAAGGCTTTCTAGAGTTTGTTCTAGATCTCTAAGGGGATGGGGATGGGAAACGATTATGGTGGGTTATCGTCTTGCACAGGAATTTGGGTTGGTTTTTTCTTTCATAGCAGTTACGTGACGTAACTTACGTTACACAATTGATTCAGCACACCACTTCACATCAATACAAAAAACATCTTTTTATGTTGATATACAGTAGAATTCAATTGTGAAACCCCATTACTGTGAAATATTCCAAGAACTCTTAGAATGAGTCAGTCTTCGTAAAAGACCATTAATACCCCGAATTTCAATAGTCATCAATTCAAATGTGATGTTGTTTTATACCGTATGTTTAGGTGTCTTAAGTTATAAAGAGGAACATACTCCATGTGGAGAGTAAAGTTTCCACCTCAACATCATGAATCTTGCCATCTATTGGTATCACTACAATGATACTTCGAAAATAAGGATAGTCGTGCTATTGATTTTTATTATCGATGATCATGATCTATGGAATAGGGTCGAAGCCTATTTAGATATTCCGAGGAAGTAGCCAACGCCCTAGTGCCGTTCAGTGAGCTAGTCACATAAATATTTCAAACGTTCCTTCCTTTGCTGTATCAACACCATTTCCTAGGTAACTCGAAGGGTATTTCTTGTCCTCCTCTATGGATGCAGCATTTTTGGGATTTGGAAGAACGGTTTGGAAGTATATATTTTTTCATCATCATCGTCATCATCGTCATTACATACTTGTCTACAGTCTACGCATCGTCAATCTCACCCATGGCTGCACCGAATATCAAACAGCTTAAGTTCGAAGGCAAGCAAACAAACCCATTTCCACCTTATATATTGAGCGAAGTTACAAGATTGATCTCGGAATTATGCCTAGAAATCAAGTTCGCGAAAGATGTCATATGTAAACACATCAAACAAGGCGGCCATAACAACGTAACAACTTTCACATGCAGACCTTTCGCATCGCGTTACAACGGAAAACGCATCGAGTGCGTTATAAGAACCGCCAGACGCTACCACATCCCTCGAAAAGTTCAAGTCCCAGTCGACTGGAAAGTCACCACGATAGCAGCCCTAACGCACACCTTTGGAAAATCAGGTCACGATCTACTCCTCCCGGAAGTCCTTGCCTTTGATTCTTCATGGAATAATTGCATTCGCTCACCATACATCATACAAGCATTAGTCAAGGGAAAAACGCTGTCGCGTTATTACCAAACGATGAATCCCCATTTCCACCTTCATCGAAGCGAAAAGGAAGATCGTTCAAGCTATGTTGTGGATCGATGTCGAATTGCGACTCGCATTGCTCAGTTCATTGTAAAAAAAGAAGGCGCACACTTTGAAAATTACGGCCTTCTTAAAAACAAATCAGATGTGGCTTCAGACGGCATTATCGTGCACCGATTCTATGTAGACGGCGGATTTATCCCAATGGCATACTCTTTCCCAACTCTCGTCGCCGAAATGATTAACGCGCGATGGATTAATTTATCAAGCTGGGGCAATAAGCGGCAAAAAGTGGAAATGCTGGCAGATGTGTATACGCTAATGCTCAAGAACGGACTATTGACCGACCAACCTTCGGTACTCTATCATCCAGACTTTTTCCCAAGAAATATTATGGTTGAGGAGCAAACTACTGTGTCAGGTGTTATTGATTGGGATGAAGCTATGGCTGTAGGCTTTTACCCCTTCCCCACGTTCCCAAGCGATCAAGCTGACTTTTCTACTAGCTACCTCGTGTCATGACCAGAAAACCCCCTTCATTTCTCTGGGCCGATGGGGACGGCGCCGTGCTGACGCAAGCAGAGTCTGAAATGATCAAAAATTGCTTCGAACAGACCATCGAGGCACTGCTACCTGGATATTCTGAGGATGCTTACTCAAAAGAGAGAATTCTCGTTAGAGCACTGGGTCTTTATGCGTTATATGGCTTTGATTCCAATTATCACTCAGAGATTTCCTTTGAAAACCTGGTATCTGATACGGTAGCACTTTTTCGGGCAAAGGAATAATTACTTAATGATACATTTCTTTATTAAGGAAGATAACAGCGGTGTTCCACTTCAACGAGAAGTTGGTATGAATGAGCGAATTTTGTAATATTTTACCATAAGAGACAATGAAACAGCATTTCAAAATAAACTCTAGATGATGACCACATATATGCATGAATGAAGTATAAATCATATAAATGTAAACTTTTCCCATTTTCCTTCACCATTTAGAGTTGTGGGTTTTGAGCTGACTGTCAATCATATCATGGTCAGTCAGGGGATTAGACTGCTTATCTAGACTGTCAATCTTCAGGATATCATGTTTGGAAGAGAGTGATAGAGGATTATTACCAAAACCTTGATTTCAGTTTCCAATACTTATCGGCCCAATTAAACTTTCGTAAATCAGAGGAAACTAAATTACACTGGTTTAGATGTCACATTGACATCTCAGAATTCTAGTTGACAGACATGAAATGAGTGTGTTATGGCTGTCGCTTAACACCCCCCCTTCGGTTATATTTCCCTTTAGGGATTAGATGCTAAACACAATGTATCTGAAAGATTCGTTGATCTTCGAAACTCTGAAATAGTACAACTACACTATGACTCACACCATTTTAATCAATTTGCGGTATATCTGATATATTAATGACTGATGTTGATTTGGTATCATCAATACACTGTGCTTGAAAGACTAGTTAATATTAATGATCATATCTGCTTTCATTTGTAGACTTGCTTGATCATAAGACTTTGTCTTATTCATTCTGCTTTGTCTTCCTACTTCATTTTACTAATATGTGTGGTTTTCTGATTGCGTCCTTTTTGGCTGTGTCTAGTTGTTTCTAGATATTAGCTTACTATGTACAACGAATTCCACAGCCAGGTCATCTGGTGGATGATACATAGTTAGGAAATACCTACTAGGAGGTTCTATCGCCGATCCATTAAGTCTACAAAATACTTTATTACAGTATACTTAGAGTGTTAGTCTGCAAAAACTGTATGTCTACTACCGTGTCCAGAATCCAGATAAGCTCTAGATCTTTGTTTCCACCCTTTATGACACTAGAATACAGTAGTTCTGTTCATTGATTAGTTCTTTTTGAATGGGTGGCTTTTAATATACTTCCTATACAGCAACTTGTTCTCGTATCTTGGGTTCTTGGCTGGGGCTCATCACTCTAGCTTATATTAGATAGTGTCTTGAGGCTAGCTCCAATTCGTACAACCCAGCTTTTATTTCTATATAGTTTAGAATGTTTGCATTTCCCTTGACATCCAACCTTTAACATAATCTCCTTACAACAATTTATCAACACAACAATTTCTTTCACCAACCCATCTACACAACAATTATGGCATTCCAGGCCCCCTTCATGATACCAAATCTTTTCCCTCCCGAAAATCTTTTAGAAGTCCAATTTATGGTAGAAAGTCTATGCCAAGAAGCCAACTTTGCCACGAGAATTCGAATCCGCGAGGTGAAGGACGGTAAACATCACAGCATCATCAAATTCACCTGTTTCATGGATAATCCCCCCGAAGGATTTGAAGACTGCCGCGTTCCCTGCGTATTGAAGACCTCGAAGCTCAAAGCCCCATCTGTTGACACACACGATCACACTCTGCAAAGGATGGCCGCCTTCTATCATTTAGCATATGATAAAATCAACGTTCCTTACGTCATCGCATATGATAGTACATGCGACAATTTCATCCAATGCTCATATATGATTCTGGGGTTTCTCCGGGGCCAGAGTTTGCCAGAGCACTTGCATAGACTGAGATCAGAAGGACAGCCTAATGAAGAAGACTTTAAAGACTTCGGGGGATGCTTGGCCGTAAACATCATTCAGAGAGAGATGGGATTCCAGTTTTCGCACTACGGATTTTTCGCACCGGGTCGTGAAATGAAAGAGAAAAGTTCAAAGATTGATAGACGTCTGGATCAAATTAGTCTTGCAATTTGTCCATTCGTCTTTGGTTCTCTTCACATGGAAGCAGGTTCCACGGCTATCGATTTTATAATCAATATATTGGATGCTTCAGAACATCGAATTCGAACCCCGCTCCAAGAGGAAAGATACCGCAAACTTGTCGATATTGCCTCGTGCATCAAGGTCTTGGAGGATCCCAGTCATCCAGCACATAAGCCCCAGCCATCCGTCCTCTGGCACCCCGACTACGAACCCCACAACCTGTTGTACAGGACTGAGAACTACTATTACAACCCCGATGTCGGGGCTACCGAGCCCGAGGAAAACATGCCCGCACATTACGAGCGAGAAATTAGGGCTCGTCAAACCTTCCTGCAACTTGTCTTAGGATGGGAGGGAGTTCTTGCACTTCCTCGTATTATGACTCGCTGCCCTCCCTTTTTCATATGGAATGGGGTGGAGGAACTAGATGCAGAGGGAAGAGCAGATGTCAAGGCTTTTTTTGACGAGCATATTGAGTTGATGATACCTGGGTATTGTGCGGATGCGTATGGAGAGGCGGCGAAGATGGTAAGAGCTTTGGGCATATATGCTTTGATGAAGGGCGATTATGAGTGGCCAGAGCTTTCCTGGGACGGATTGATGGAGTCATGGGATAACTATGTTGCTGGTAATCAAGCTCGTGAATAATCGATGGGATAGGAATGGGTGCTGTTGAGGAGATTATGGATATATGAAAGAATACTTTGCATGCAAATGGGTTTCAATTATGGTCTATAGCATGGCAACTAGAGAATTTTAGGGTGAAGGCAGATGAGATTTCTTTTGATGAACCGGCGGAGTTGTGGAAGAACGATAGTACCGGAAGTTAGGTTGCATGGATAGTCATATATCGAGGGGATGGGATATAGGAGATTTCCTTGGGGAGTAGAGCTTGTCGTAACAAAGGCATGTACCACATATCGATGAGATATACGGAAACAAGAAAATGAATCAGACTTAATTCAATTGTTTGTTGATCCATTCATGAAATATGAAGCATATGAATGCCAAGAGCCCCCTATGATATCTCTAGGCAATTCCCCTACTTCCACGAACCCATACCAGGTTTCAAGGCCCGAAGAATATTCAAGTATCTTCAATACTCTGAACGTCGGAAGCTCTCCCCAAAATGTAATTGCAATAGTAACTCTCAACATTGATCAACCCAATTTTCACCCATTATCAATCCAGATCGGCTTCAACCGCGCTCCCCCATGCATATGCGATCTAGAGCTGCCTTAAAATCATCTGCAACTTCCAAGTAAAGACATAACTTCTCAAGATCATCTTGTCTTTCATTGTTCACTTCATTTTTCCCAAAATGTCCCCATTTTGCAAACTTCAAGATATTCTCGAATGCCATCCAGATACGTTCATTTCCAAGTTCAACCAAATCATCGTGCCCATCCTGGCATTGTGAGTAGAAGGAGTCAAGCAAGCCGTCCATATAGATGATCTGGTCTGTAATGAAGATTTTTTTGGTACTGTTTTCCATGGTAGGATCATATACACCCATCTCATCCTCGTCGACATGACCATCCTGGTTCTTCTCAATCAGATCTGAAAAGAGGAGCGAAATTCCGTGAAGTTCGAATCTGGAAATAGAAACGAATTTCGACTGCGAAGGATGCGCGAGAGGTAATTCCGGATTTTCTTTTGATGCCATGATTAGAATCGTACCCGTCATGTGCGCTAGTCTTTGCTCTAATCGTTCCTTCCGCTGAACCTGCGCTCTTGTAGGCGGAGGCCGAGCTTGTTCATCGGCGATGTTCATTCGAGACGGCTGAGATACTTCGTTTCCTTGAGGTTGCGTTTTCAAATGTCAGCAAATTACTCAATAGTAAGAATCGATATAGATATCCCTACCTAGAGTATTGGGTTGTGTAGCATTTCCATTTGAATCTGTGGTACCACCATCTGCTTCATTTCTCCTCATCTCCCAAATATCCACCAATCCAAGCACTTCTTCGGCCATACAAAGATCATTGTCGCGTACTTCCCCTTGGTTGATGTCTTTTTCTATCTGTTGAAGCTTTTTGATAGCCTTCGAAATGATTTGCGACAAGTCGTTATTCATCGTGACATTAACATCTCTTTCTATCTTTTGAAGATTCTTAATAGCCTTCGAAAGGGTTTGCAACAAGTCTTTATTCATAGTGATGTTTTCGAGATGGATTGTGATGAGATGTAGATGGATTCGATAGTGTAGAGCCCAAGTTAACAATTCAGAAGTTGTTTTCGAGAAGCGCACTAGAAAAATCCACAAATTGGTTGAGATAATAAGTGAATACAAGTGCGCGTTAAACATCCTTTGCATGTGATGAGATGGGATGAGATGAGATGAGATAGGATGAGAGAGTCACTGGAGTTTGGCATGTTTGCTCCATATATTTTGTCGGTTATATATTCAAACAGTTGCTCTCTCTCAAACAAAATAGGTTAGTGGTGTAGTGGTATAATTCACACCTCCCGTTCTTGTGTTAGTGAGCGCCCGTCTATGGCGGGAAGTATAGGCTGCCTCGAATTCCTTAACAGATGCGCAATCGTCTATGGCGTGAAGCAACAGTCTGATGGGTGACCTCGTCCCTTTTTTGCATTTTTTTTTTGCCTTTTTGAAACTCCACTTTCCAGTACTCATCCGATCTTCTTTTTGACACCCACTTCGTTCCAGACTACCAGTGAAGCCCATACCAGAGTTCAGAATTCAGAGCCCAAAGAATGGTAAAAAAAAAACATCTCGTAATCGAACCACAACACGAGAATATCACAAGACGTATGTATATATCAGGTAATTAAACTATTCCTGAGACATATCTACAGTCCACGAGACAACGCCCAAGGTCACTCACCCCTTCTACGATGAAGAGGACAATTTTATAAACCCTTTGAAAATCAACCAACCACCAGTGCGTCTACACCATCAAGCCAAAAAAAACACTCAAACAATTGCATACTCTTCCCAACAATCCATGACCTCAAATATCATTTCCAAATTATAACCTAAACGTGGCATTTTGTCATTCAGCCAAAGATGCAATGAATTACTAGTTGGCCAGATTTCCCGACCAGCCGACGAGTATTCCGGATGTTCCAAATAGAACTAGACGAACCCCCTTTTCTCCTTTTTTCCAAGCAGTAGAACGAACACTAGAATAGATCATCAAGAACTTCTAGACTCTAAGTAAACATGCACAAAAACACCTGCAACACACTCCACATATCGTAAACTCAAACAAGAACCCATAAACCCCTCCAACTCCACCTTCGACTCCAACTCCAACCTCAAACACCCAAACCACAAGTAAAGACCACACATATACAAAGAAGAACCATAACAACCATGCGCAAAGCCGAAGAGTCCCACTACCTCGAGCTTCTACCAAGCAAAAGCTAGAACATCAAATAGACGTTCCCATGTTTCATAGCTGGAAGTAGATACTAGATTCTTCCAACCATTCCAGCCAGCAAACATCGGTACCGAGTAAGTACTATAGATCATATGGATGTAACTCTGCTGGACGCATTTTCAAAAGTCATGTCGTGTAATATTAAAACAACAATAATAAGGTATATCAAAGATCAAAAAATCAAACTATTCATCGTCACGCATCACTCCCATAAAGCCATCCACAACTTTGTAGGCCTAGAACAAAGCGTTCCATAAGAACTTCATTTCAATTCGCTATCGTATTAACCGATCTATATACAAGCCAAAGCCAGCTTCCCTTCCCCTAGTTCAACCCTACTCATCGCCCCTACAAAATGCCTCCCCCAATTCCCCAAATGCATTCGCAATAAGCGCGACCAGACCAAACCAGACTACCAGATCGATCCATCAAAATGCTCCAATTTCTCATGCATGCACGCACCACCATTCATTATTAACCGCCTGAAAGGATCAAACCCCTATAATCGTAAACCAACCCTTCATGTTTTATGCATGTATTAGAAGAACGCCAATGAATTCGATCCAATCGCAGTGTACAAAACTATACCAAAGCAATATAACCCCAAAGCCAAATCAAAAAATTCCCGCATCCAAATTAGTAACGCGCAGATCGTCTATCACGTCCTCCTTGGTGTGACGTTGGATGTGGATTGTCCCCTTCGAAAAGATTTTCCAGGTATGCACTCGGTGCCCTAACATTTCCATCCGTTGGCCTTAGATCCGGTGTACTCGACTCGGAATGAGTGCCGTGACTTGGGCTTGAAGGTGGCGAACGATCCATTGGATGACCTCTTGCATATCCTTGTGGCGTGAGATTTGACATACTAATACTTTGTCTATCACCGGGATATGAGCCAGGAACTGCTGTTCCTGCTGCGTAGTATCCGGCTGGAAGATAACTCGAAGTACGGTTCCCTGGGTTATTGCCACCGGCGAGGGCTGTAGGACTGAAGAATAGAGATGTTTGAGATTGTGGTCCATTACCAGTTGTTGGCCCCTTCTTGCCACTTTTTCCACCCAATCCTCCAAGCGAAAGTGTTGATTCCTTGTCGGCATACTTGTAAAATGGTGCTTGAGGAGCTTGGAATAGTTGTTTTTGATCCACATGGTTTTGTTGCCTGGCAGCGCGTTTAACGGATCTGTGTAAAGCCCAAGCAACCATTGTATGCCAAATCAACACAGACAGTGCCAAAAACCCAAGAATTGCACCCACTGCGATGAAAACTGTGCCTTCTGGGTACTTTGATTCTTTCATATATGGTGCATTCGAGGTAGGAGGAACAGAAGGTGATGGAATTTGGAATGCTCCAGACAATGTTGGTAAAGCGGAGGTAGAACTAGCATCCCCAGTTGTTGCAGATCCACCTGTAATTACGGCAATGGACGCAGATGTTGTCGACCCAGCCGACGTTGTGGAACTCGATGATGCTGTGGTTTTCGTCGAAGCTGCAGCGGCTGAAGATTCCGAGGCTGCCACACTCGAAAGGTTTGGTAGATCTGATGTGGTAGTTGCTGCAATAATTGGCATGGCAAATAATGAAACTGCAAAGGCAGCGGACGCTGCTGATTTAGGGAATCGCATTTTGGGTATAATATAGTTCGTATTCGAGTATGAATCCTTCGTTCTTGTGATGATGAGTTTAGGTTTTGTACTCCAATAATCGAATGATGTCTCCGCAACCGATTGACCGAAGAGGCCGAAATCCTACGGGAAATGATTCGAAAATTGAGTTTGTTCGCTTCAAATCCTTTCCAAAAGTCGAATCTTAATTCAATTTGATTCCAAGTTACAAAATTGTTCTCTCGTCTCAGCGAAACATTTCAACCTTGATCACGACCTTAATTCCGTTGTTGTGCAGCAGGAAATTGATGGGTGGGAATGAATCTCTCTTCAGTGGTGCAACGCAACAGTACTGTTTGCAAGGGTATCCAAATCTATGGATATCGTGAAAGTTATGCAAATAAGGCTGAACAGGTGGAATGGAATGGAATTAATGAATGGATATCAAGATATCAAGGTATCAAAAACACTGAAAATAACTATAGCATTAATAACGAGTGGGAAAAGACGTATATTGAATAAATGAAGTTATTCAGAGTTTTGAAGCTGTGTTGAATAAGAAGAGAGAGAGAGAGAGGAGGAGGAGGAGGAGGAGGGAAAGAAGAAGAAATTCGTTTATTCGAATGATCTTAAGAAGTTCGTTGGTATTTGCCTGCCTACCTAATAATATTTGCTCCTTCCTCTTTCTCCCACCCCTCGTGTCTCGTGTTCCTGCATTCCCCAACCAAGAAATAATACAATTTCCTAAAATGACTTATTAGTAATCATTGATGAATCTAAGCTAGCGGACTATTAATAGTTACTATGGGCAACAATAGCAGATTATGTAAGATGGGCTAGTGAAAATGGCTGGATTGTATGGCGGTGAAGATATATTTGGCAGAATTATTGAAATTTATCATTTTTGCTTTGATTGAAGATTCAAGAGTACCTACTTTTACTTATCAAGAACATCACCAACCCGTCGCCTACTATCTTGTCGCAATCCACACAACCATATATTAATTGACTGCGCATATATTTGGAGAGCTTATACCATGGGTAAAGCAGCTAAAACCCGCAAATTTGGCGCTGTATGTACAATCTCTAAGCATTTTTGAGACCTCTTATCGATAGCCAATCTACCAGTATACTGACATCCTTCCCAAGGTCAAACGAGTAATTGGACAACGAGATGCGCGCCTAAAGGAAAACAAAGACAAGGGAGAGGAAGGAGCAAATAAGCCCAAGGAGCTTGTCCGTGAAGCGTATGCTCCCCTCGTCATTCCCCTCCATGCGCCGTTCATAGCTAATGACGTACTACAGTCCCCAAGTCTCCTCTGCCCTTTTCTTCCAATACAACGAAGCCCTCGTCCCACCATATTCTATCCTCGTTGATACCAATTTCCTCTCTCACACTGTTCAACGCAAACTTCCTCTCCTCGAAACCCTCATGGATTGTCTCTACGCCAAATGTATTCCCATCATAACCTCCTGCGTCATGGCCGAATTGGAAAAACTCGGTCCAAGATATCGTATCGCGCTTCGAATTGCCCGTGATGAGAGATGGCAAAGATTGCAATGCGATCATAAGGGTGTTTATGCAGATGATTGTATTGTGGACAGGGTACAAAAGCATAAGATCTATATCGTGGCGACGAACGATAGAGAATTGAAGAGGAGGGTTAGAAAGGTTCCCGGTGTGCCAATTATGAGTGTGGCAAGGGGAAAGTATGTTATTGAGAGATTGCCAGATGCTCCAGAGAAGTAAAGTCTCTAGGAAGATGGATTAGGGTGGCTTGGGTAATGCATATCCGGAAGTCTGGCGTTCAGGAAGGGAATCAAAATGCTTTGAAGATATTGGGAACTGGCTAGGGAAATGCTATGGTACCTTGTATAATCAAGGGCCCTCGATTGTTTATGCATTTCATGAGATAGTTGTATGGAATACTTATTAAAACACGTGCTAGACCCATTGGCTTTGTGAACAAATGATATTGTGATGAATAATTCTGATGGAATGATATATCTATGGGCTGAAGATAGGAAATTGAGTCAGAGGTTTGTTAGTGGGGGAAAGTATGCGTGTCTAGGATTTGAAAGGCTATTTTTCAACAGGGTGGTATAGAGAGACGCAGAATCTAGGGACAAGAGGGGGTGGGGGTTAACATGAGTTTGGCGAAGGGGTATGAATTCGACCGAGAATTCTGCACCCAGCTCGCCCACCGCAGTGACGAGGACTTCTTCTCTCCTCGATGGTTAAGTTAGGTCAAATTAGACGTTGAGTGTGACCAGAAGAATGGTTTCGATAGACTATTAGACAAATTGGATTGACCCTATTCCACCTATAGTCAGGGATGCTAAGTTCAACGTCGAGCTTTCCCTTCCCCTAATTCTGATATCGGAGAACTGCAGCTCTTCATAAAGATGTGCTATAGCTAGCTACTCTAGTCAAGATCTACCGCACAACCCACAACCCCTTCAAAGCTACAACCCCTTCAACTAACTTACCAGAGAAAGTAAACACATCAGGATCATCCATTTAGTGAATTTTCCTCACCCAGCGTCTCGAAATCTAACCCTAACTAATACCTCATCGATCATTTCACAATTCACATACTGCTTGCCCGAAAGCTCCAAAACCCAAGCGAATTAATGACTCCTGCGTAAGCCTTTCGCCCAGGCAATGGTTTGCTGAATTCGAAATATATACGGTGTATGAGTACACTCCTGTTCTGAAATCTCATCAATTTCCTTCTTACACAGAAAAAACAGCAGTCAACTAATGTTCTCATCAATCATCAAGTGAAAGCACCTCAATCCCTTCCCCTCTTCCTCTTCACCCTTAACCATGGTTTCTTGCACTCTCGGAATCTACCCCCATTTCCTTTTCCCTCCCACTTCCACGTTCCCCCCTCCATTTCTTTTTTTCTTTTTTACTTTCCTTTCATTGCCTCCCCAATCTCCCCTCCTCTTCCCTCCCCTTTCCTTTTCTTTTCTTTCCTCTCCTCTCCTCTCCTCTCC
>NGKG01000001.1:833409-904769 GCA_002162505.1 Myriosclerotinia scirpicola
CCCCTTCCCTACCCGTTCCCTTCACACCTCACACCTTACATCTCTCTCCCCCTGACCCATCCCAGTTATCCCAATTATCCCATCATCAAACCCATCCAACTCATCCAACACATCCAACCCACCATCAACACCATCACCTCAATACCTCCATCAACCCCACCAGGAATTCGCCTCAATTCATCCCCGGTGAGCCCCCACTCTCTCGCAAACAAGACATTCAAACCCGTCAATTATCTAAATCTATTGATAATCTTCCCATTTAGGATAATGAGCCAGCTAGATTGTATAAAAGCAGAGAGGATTAGAAGCGTAGTACTGAAAGTGTTTAGGCTGTATTGAGATGAGCGATTGAACAATACTCAACTAAGTGGCTACTCAACTTATTTTTATAGCTAAATGAGGGCTTGAAGAAGATGAAGACGCATCGAGATGAAGAGTCTCGCGAGTGACTTGATCATCTCGATCTGAACTCAGCTCGCCGACAAAGGAAGCATGCGGATCAAGCTATTCTCAGTCTGACCACCGCTCATAACAACGCAGAGCGAAAACTCAGAGTGAGATTAAGAAAGATGGTGGTGCAGGACGCACTCCTTGTTGGCTCGTAGGTTGAAGGGTTCATTTCACATGATCTTGACAATATTTCACCAGAAACACACCAGATTATATGCCGTGCAATGCATTTTTAGAACAAGTAACTCCCAATTATCTATTCTCAAAAAGCAAATTGAAAACAGCCCAGGCCCTACACCCATGCATACTTTATATATACAAATTCATACACTTGATTTGCTTTGCAATAACTCCAGTCCAAACCATTCCATTCCGATCTACCTTCTTCACCATGATCTCCCCCAGCGTACTACTGCTGTTTCTTTTGCGCAGATGGTCCCATCTCCTTATCGAAAGCTCCATATGAAACCTGCAAACTCGACACTGCACTCAAACCGACGTAAAGAATACTGAGTAGGAGGATTCCAACAACCAATCCCATGAAGATACCTGGGGTGAAATACTGATACTTTTCGAATAAAGGTCTAGTATCAGGAGCATTTGTCGAATTATCGGCCCTCATCCTGAAATCCCTCTTCAAATCGATGTGTGCGGTCGCATCGAATTCCGCGTTGTAGATTGATGGCTCGGGAATATCTTGTTGGAGGACAGAGCCGACGGGTGTGGTAGTGTAGATAACGGTGTATTCTGGACCACTGGAAAGATGTTCGTAGAAAACGCTATTGAGCATGACATCTGTTGAGGCATTAGTTATGGATATCCTGCATGATGATCTAAATGACTATGCAGACCTTGATCATTGAGCTCTTCAGCTCTTGCCACTTTCTCGATTGATAATGCTTTGAAGTCTGATACAATGACACCATTTGCATTGCCTTCAGCGGACTCAAGCCTCAAGTTACCTCGTCGTTCAACTTTCTTGCCGCATGATGCCTCGATATGCTCTGCCAATTGCTCAGCAAGATTCCCCCCCTCATAAATAACATCTGTAACACTGTAGGTTGCTTGAACTCTAGAATCTGAGAGAGCGGCTTTCATGTGAGGAACCGAATCTTTCGCCGAGAAGTCTGAGGCGGCGAGAGCGGCTT
The DNA here is from genome assembly GCA_002162505.1 of Myriosclerotinia scirpicola. NCBI lineage: Eukaryota > Fungi > Ascomycota > Leotiomycetes > Helotiales > Sclerotiniaceae > Myriosclerotinia > Myriosclerotinia scirpicola. The sequence goes on from NGKG01000001.1 coordinate 835,008, forward strand.
GTTGGATGATTATGTAGACATCCGAGGGACAGGTGGAAAGGAAGCTTTTGGTATTTTGAAGAACTGATGAAGCGGTATCTAGTTCTTGGCTCTCAATTTGCATCGAAGAAGGTAACCTGCCATTCTTGTGTCAGTAGCTGCACGGTGATGGGGCGGGTGGATGTTGGAAGCATAACTCACTTCGAAGATGAGAATAGAAGGAAAGGTGATGTGTCTCTAAACGCCTGCACTACAGCAGCGCAGCATAACAGCGACCCGGCAATAGAGTACCGCATCTTGACTTTTGTTGTTGTAAGGGTGTTGCGGGATGTTATTTTTGATGAAGCTGTGCCATCAACTTGGATAAGGGTAACCTTGAGCTCTCCCGTGAGGTTACGTAAGCAAAAGATGTGGCCGATATCATGATTTCATTATTTTACATCCAATTCAACGTTGAAAGTATTCAGTTTGTATAGAGTATCAATTTCTATGATTTTACGTTTTGCTTCTACCCAGATAGCTCCAATTATTAGATAGTTACAATTGAAAACGGACACTGAAATGTTACTTTGAGCCATCTTGTGAACTGCTGAAGAGTTTCACCTATCGCTGACTAAGTAAAGGCGGTGGAATCTGCCCAAATTATTCCTTCCCCAGGATTATTTCCAACCTCAAAACACATTCAATTCTCAGTGCGCCAAAAGCAACTAATACCACAAATCAATCAACATGGAGTCCTCATTCATAGTCAAGCCTCGTCCCAAGAGATCAGTTCTACCAGCTCACAAAAAGAAGAGAAAGTTCGACCACAAAATCGAAGAAATCAATTTCGATTTGACGGCTCGCGAGGATTATTTGACTGGTTTTCACAAGCGGAAGGTTCAGCGGTCGAAAAGAGCACAGGAGGAGGCAGAAAAGAAGGCTAGGGAGGAGAGAATTGTTATGAGGAAGCAGGTTTGTTACCTGTTGGCTTGGGGATGTCCATTGGCTAATCGGTCGATGTTTAGTTACGAGAGGAGAGAAGGGCAGAGTTGAATGAGCATGTTAAGGCTGTGAATGCGCTGCTAGAGGATGTGGAAGACAGATTCGATGGCGGAGACGGGGATGAATGGGGGGGCATAGAGGATGAGGAAGAAGATAAAGTAGAAGAAGAAGTGGTAGATCATGAAGAGGAATACATCGACGAGGATAAATACACAACAGTCACAGTCGAGGGCATAGAAATATCGAAAGAAGGGATTAAGAGAACGGCGGATGAAGAGGACAGTGATGATGGTATAGATGAAGCCAAGGGGAAGGTTACGAAAGAAGAAGAGAAGGTCAAGAAAGTTTGGCCCAAGAAACCACGGAAGAAGAAGTTCACATATGAGACCAAGGCGGAAAGAAAGATGACTAGACAAAAACAGAAGTCTGGGAGCAGAGCAGCAGCAGATGCGCGACGAGGTAATAATTAAAAGGGAATCTATTAACAACTTCACAATCAGAACCTGCAGTAATCTTTGGTATGTGACTTCGATATGGATCGAAAAACAAATCATGTAAAAACAGCGTACCATCGCCAGCGCATGCGAGGCTTAACTGCAATTATTCCGCAACCCATGCACCTAAAAAGCTCTAGAACAGAATGTCCACTGACATAAAACCCAATTTAAATGTTGCCAATCTCCGCTTGGAAGTCCTCCAATTCCTTTTGCACAGTGGCATACTTCTTGGCCATCTCCTCGAACTTTGCCTCCCACTGATCACGGTCTTGCTCGAGAGCCTGGACCTTACGCTCGAAGTGGCCGGCCTTGACATCAGTTTGGCGGAGCCTGAGACAAAATAAAATCAGCTTATGTTTCTGTGGATATGAAGATGTGCAAATGTGCAAAACTTATGAACCAAACCCCTATTTTTGTGGAAATCCAAGAATTCATCACTTACTTGTCGTTTGTCTCGCGGAGGTTCTTGTCGGCTTCCTCAGCTTCCTCCTCCAAGAGTTGTAATCTTCTTTGAAGGGTCTCGTTCTGTGTACCGTGTTGACTGCCTTCTTCTGCCACAGCTTTGGCCTCCTTGATCCCGCTTTCTAACTTCTCGACTTCGGTTTCCAACAAGTTGTTCTTGTGTGTAAGGGATGTGATCTCTTGCTCCTTTTGGAGGTTCTCTTGCTCGAGAGCCTTAACCTTTTCTTGAAGCTCTTGGACCTTTGCGGTAGCTTCGTCGGCCTCGATACGGAGGGTGTTCATTTTCTATAAAGAGCAGAATCAGCATCCTTCCTTTGGAATAATATTGGCGATCGTGTTCTGATGGAAAGCGGAATTTCGCAGTCTTGAGTGATAAATGGCGGGGTTAGTCTTGTTCATTTTACTCACTTCCTTGATGCGATCCATTTTGAAGATTTGTTTGTTGGTTAATAGGTTGCTTGAGGTTTGGTTGAAGAAGGTTTGATATCACAAAGAATATCTTTATGGTTGATGTTGATGGTATGAAAGAAGTTGAAGAAGTTGCGACTGTTTGAAATGTTGCAGATGGTAAAGGGTGAGAGACCAGAGAGTGAGTAAGTATTATTGCCAACCGAACATAGACAGGGGTTAATGGTTGGTTGGTCTGTGAGCAAGGGGTGTGATATCAAAAACGGGAAGAGCTCTGAGATGAATCATGGATCTGGTAAAGAAATACAGTTGCCGTAGAAACAAATCAAAATAAACCTCAATCTCAATAATTTCAATAATTTCAATCACCCAACTTCTGAAAATCAACCTTACGTTATTTGGCATTGCTGAAGACGGGACGCGTCGACGAACTTAATAATTCTAATGTAACTCATTTTCTCAAGATAAATTACATTGAACATTCTTCAACGGAAAATCAAGTCAATATGTTTGCAACCCGCGATCAAGAGAATTTGGTTCATGGCCATCAACAAGTCGCCGCATCTAAACCCCTCAATCAAGGCACAAGAAGTTTACAACCCAAGACTCCAGGAAATAAATTCCCAAAGACACCATTAAAGGTTCCATTGAACGATGAAAATGCGCCAGGAGGACTTGGAGGAAAGGGAACAGTACTGGGTACAAAGGGCAAGGGCATGGGAGGAAAAGATACAACTTTAGATAAAAATGCTTTTGTTACACCTATGGGTAAAAAATCTACACAGCACAGCATATGATCAGATGGATAGCTGACTTGTAATAGGTCCTCGCAATCGAGCTCCTCTCGGTATGAAAACTACGAATGCAAAGACCAAAGTGTTCCAGACTCCTGCAGGCCCCGCACCTGAGAAGGAGCTTGAAAAGACTGTATCGAAGCAAACAAGTGCTCGCAGACCCAAACACAAGGTTTCGGAGAAGATTAAGATTGACGTACATGGTGATGAGAGCCCTCTGAGAGATATCGAAGTTGAATACATGCCACCACGATCCAAAGATCTACCATACGATTCAGATGTATTCCCAACCGGCTGTCTTAATTATGATATGCTTAAGCCAGAAAATCTGACTAAAGGAGCCCTTGGCGATTACTATAACACTAATGATAAGAGTGGTAAATCAAAACTTGAGCGAGATCTAGAGAAGTCCTCTATTGAGCGTGCGAAAAAGACGGATGAGCAAATATTGGCATCAATGGAAGAGGAGTGGACAGTTGGTGATGTTCCTGAAACGTTTCGAAAATTGAGAAAGAGAGGCCCAGCACAACAAGTCAAGACTACGGTTCTCACTGAACAGAAACCAAAAGTTTCAATGCAGAGTAGAGGTCCTACAGCAATAGCATCTCGTCGAGCAGCATCTGCTTTGTCCACTCTTCCAAGGTCTGTGGTTGAGCCTTCCAAGAGACCATCAACAGCAATCCCAAGACCAGCATCATCGTTTTTGACACGCAGAAAGACACCCACTTTTGCACCTGTTACAAATAATACTATGCGTGCCACAGCTGCCGCAGCTACCTCCAGAAGCACCATTGGTTATACCAAAGGTAGATCAGCTTCTAACGTTCTCCAAAAGAAGGATGCACCACCTGTTACCTTGAAGAAGAAAGTCAACGCCACCTTCCCGCGCTCATTCAGCAACCTTTCCCATGACTCGGATAGTACCATCACTCCAGCTCGTTTTGCTCAAAAAGAGAATTTGAGAGAACCGGAATACAAAAAATTGGATTTCCTCAGTGCCTTTGATGTCGATGATGAGGATTTAGAGCCAGGACTGAAATGCGGTTTGCCAGAGTGTTCGATTAAGTTTGATGAGGATGAAGAAGAGTTTGTTATGACCATCGGAGATCCTGAATAGGTTTCTTTTGTATCAAGTTTTCTTTCATTTGGTTATGTCATGACGGTTATGGTGTTATGGAGGGTATTGCCCTGGAGTATGGACATGATACCACGACTTGTATACCTACGCGTGGAATGGTATACAATACTTTTCTTTCATCTTATGGCCTACGATTACTATATTTGTACAATACATTGGGTATTCTCTAACCAAAACTTATGGGGTAGTAATTAAGATATGTATAGAACTTTTCTATAACAACCACAGCGATGTTGACTCATGTTCCTGGTTTAGCCAATTTGATTGATGCAGCCATCTCCATCTACCAGCGAAAATTGGCATGGCAATATTTATCTGGGTTCTTCATACTACTCGACTATGTATCGTACATAATCTTTAGAAACCCATATGCGCATACCTCGTATTCCCATTCCCCGATCTTCACAAAGCGACGGATAGTAGCAGGATGGTGTAACTTTCTCACAGCCTCACAGCTTACCCACTAACTATCAAAGCTCTCGGGGTCTTCTATACCTGTCTTGAAATGCTGTGCGAATGGTGTTATTTTAGATGGAGTCTTGCTGGAACGATTGGTCCTAGCACATGTGTTTGTGGTACCTGCTTTGGATTTCATGTGGCAGATAGGTTCATGCTCAAGTCTAGTGTGGTTCCAAGTATACCTACTTATGGAATTCTGGCAAACTCATACTCGAAATTACTAGATTCTTCAACAGAATCATACCTAGTGTTTAACATCAAAGTAGCCGCCGTACAGATTCCTTTGCTGGAATAGAAGCACGTGCTTTGTGTAACATTATTGGACAAAGAAATAAGGAGTTCGTGACTGAGATGAGTTGTGATGAAGGAAATCTGGTAAGTTCGATCACCACTGCGACCACACACCTAGTTATCTTCCCAAACGTGTCAGGAGAACCCCTTGGAATTCGGTAGGTGGTTGCCGGAACTGGTTGTTTTATCCTCTAGGTGTATCATGATGTATGGATTTTAAATCCTTTAATTTTATGGAATTTTGGTGACACTTCCAAGTGTTTTGATGCTTGGAGTAACCCTACGGAGGCAGAATAACAGGATTATCCTGCTCTAAGCACTAAAATATACTAAATCAAGGATTGAGATTAAGGTTTGAGATTTTGTTAATATCGGAGTAGCAATTGTACTAAAAAACCTGGCAATTAGACCAAAAATTAAGAACTAACCCTTTTTCGAATAATCAAGAAACTTTCTTTTCTTTTTTCACTTTTACTTTTTTTTTAACTTTTTAACTTTTCAAAAATAAATAAGTGATTTTAAAAACTTTAAAGATAAATAGTTTTAAAAATAAATAGTTTTAAATGTAAATAGTTTTAAAAGTAAATGGTTTTAAATAATTTTAAAGGTTTTATATTAAATAAGTTTTTTTGCTTTTTCTACTCATTTTCCCTTTTTTATTTTATTTATTCTTTTTTGTTTTAGTAGTATATTTTCAACTTTGGTAATAATGATATAGTAATATAATAATATATATATAAAACTAATTAGAAAAACTGAAAAGCTTAAAAAAACTAAAGAGATTAGAAATGTATATAATGAAAACTATAACGAAAAATATTTTAGCTTAATTTTAAGGTTTATTACTATTTTAATACAATCTTAATTATAATCTCAGTATAATCTCAATCTCAAAGCGCAACACACTAACAAAACGTATCCGGAATCCTATTACTATAATAGGATTATCCTACTACTATAGCAGAATAGGTATAGCAGGATTTTCCTGTTATTTTGCTTCCATAGGATAATAAGGTTCAGCAAGCAATTCCCTAGCAGGCTACAATGTTAGGATAGATGTTCAAGAATTACCTACCTAGATACTTCTGTCTATTTAAGAAAGATATCCCATTTGTTTGATTGTACTTCCTTTCAAGCATTCCATCTACTAGGTAATTACTACTTCAGGTTCTTTTGACTCTTTGGCACTTTTATTATTGTACTGAAAACGGACTTATGACTATTGTGCCTTTCAGGTTTTTGAAGAGGTAACCAGTGCCGTATAGTCAACACCAACACATTCATATTATGAAGTGAATCACGTAAAGATACCTACTAGGTAGGTATTGACCGTAAAGAACAACAGCAAAGAATTTGTATGATTTGTATGATTTGTATGATGATGATGGGATTGGTAAGGTAGCGAAGAGTAGGTATATAAATATTTCTGACTGTGCATTTACCTCACCTGCCATCTCCTTGAATGCTTAGGTAATATACTCTTCAGGTTAAGCGCCGCTATTTTCCTAAATCTAACCTACCACGCCTACCTACCTATTGGGAAAGCGAGAAATTGATATTATCGAACCTCAACCCCATCAAATCCCTCCATTCCAATAACTTCAACTATACATATTCACGACACAACCAACCCCCAACGTCAAAAGTAAGACCCCAAATCTGTCGCACAGCAATTATACTCCATCTGCCAACATTCGCACATCAACTGCGACAAAATTTATCTCATACTTTTATCATTCTACAAAAGGTCAAGAATACTTTGTTCAATCTATTCCTCGAGAACTGAGTCGCGTCAATTTTACCAACCGCTCTTCTGCGCGTACTGGCCACCTGCCATCAATGCTCTTAATGCATGCGGTCGCACATTGATCTTATAAAAAGAGATGGTGGTTGGCAGAAGGAAGGAGAGGTAGATCAATTATAGTCACACGATGTCTCGCGCATCTGGGGCGAGCTTTGCACAATTCTTTCCATCGGCTCCTCGGGCTGCGAAAGACAAAGCAAAGGAGAGGGAAAAGTCAAAGGCTCAGCAGGCAGATTCGCCGAGCACCCTATCCATTGCGGACACCCATATTAATGCGAAAGCTTTGACTGACAATGCATCTATCACCCATCTTTCAGAAGATACATCAATTTCAAATGCGGACCCTCCTACCCTCCCAACAGAAGATAACGAATCTTTGCAAGGCGATATTCTGAACGGTGTAGGCTCAGCAAGCTCACACTCAAGTTCTGGGTCATCCCTTTTCAGCGCCAGCAATCAGCTTTCCAACGGCATGCACCCATTAGGTGGCTCTCGAAATATCAACGACTTAACACCATTGACCAATATCGACTCTTCACCTAATCGTGTTGCAAGTCCCAAACATGCCAAGGCTGATGTGCCTGCCAACGCTGCAACTCGCGTCGCTCTTGATAATCCAAAACTTCAGCATGCCGTTATTATACCCGATTCTGCCCAGGCAGAGCATACTCCCCCCGAGCCACGAGTTCTCGCTCGAGACCCAACAAGAGGTGTAAAGGGGAAGAAGTGCACATATGATCCCTTCCACGATCCCCATATACACACAACGAAAGAAAAGCATAACCGCCGCGCACATTATAAGGAGTTTGGTTTGGTACGTATAAAATCTGCTGCGGGGAGCGTCATCTTATGCATGTGAGAATGTCTGGCTAATGGCTTTTCAGAAAGATGATGCTCCCCCAGCGGATCCGCGATTAGCAAAAGGAAGCAGATTATCGTATATCAATACGGATTACCACAACCCTTTGTCGCGACTGAACCATTCGCCGTTTATGCTACCAAAGTACAAGTACAATCCCAAAAACCATTATGGACCAGGCCCACCTACGGAAATAGTCGTCACTGGATATGACCCATTAATAAATTTTATGAAAGTCACGAACGTTTTTACACACTATGGCCAAATTGCTGAGAGTAGCAACAAGTTACATCCCGAGACAGGAAGTTGCTTGGGCTTTGGCACATTTCGATATCGAGACACTAAAAGGAAGGATGGTTCAATTTTGACTGCGGCCGAGGCTGCAAAAAAAGCAGTTATGAGAGGCAGTAGTGTGGTAGGGTTGGGACCAAATATCAAGGTCCAGTTCGATCCGCAGGGAAAACGTAGTACTCGCATGCTTGAGAATGCCTTGGAAAAGTCTAAACCAGAACCTTTACCCCTTCCACCAAAAGAACCACCACCACCCCCTAAACCCGAAGTTGTCAAATCCTCCGGACCTCCACCGACCGCCCCTAAAGGACCTGCCGCTCTTTCTGGCAGATCCCAGTTCAGACCAGGCCTTGTTCAATCCGTGATTCCCACAAAACCTCGGCAGCAGACAATAATCGAAGATGAGCCAGTTGCCGATCAATTGGAGGACGAGCCGTACATATTCATTTCGAAGGATTATGTGCCAGTTATCCCAGCAACAATCGTTCATCTGAAGAAGAGACTGAAGCAACATTTCCTGGAAGACGTTAGAGTTGATAGAACTGGTTATTATGTGATATTTGCCCCGGGTGATGATGGGAGATACGAGGCAGAAAGGTGTTACGAGTCTTGCAATGGCACAGCGCTATTTTCCTATGAAATGATCATGAAGCTATACAAATGGGGTACTGGAGGCCGTCGACTTGAACATCGCGCACCCGAGAGGGGTCATTATCATCGCACTCGTAGTCCGGACCCGCGATTGACTGAGCAAAGAAGGAAAAGAGAGCTTGAGGAGATTAGGAAGGAAGAAGAGGCTGATCTCGAGGAGGAGAAACGAGAAAGGGCAAAGAACTTCGATCCTGCGCGTGAAGCTATAGAAGTTATCAAACGAGAGTTGATGACACACTTGATGGAAAAGGTCAAAGAACGGATAGCAAATCCAATTCTACGGAACTTTATGGAACCGTCAAACCATGCCGCAAAACGACGGAAATTGAATATTCATGACCCGAACGTCAAGTTGCCCTTTATCAACGAGGAGGAAGATCAAGACAACACTACCGCTGTGGGAACACCCAATTCACGATTTGAGGACCGCAATCATTTAACGACAGGAAAGGTTGATGTTACTGCTCTGCCTAGAATCCGCAAAAGGGCTAAATCGGATAAGAAACGCAATGTCGGTTTTACCGACCCCTTTGCCAGGTCAACACGGAAAGCCTATGTTCGACCTATGCATTTTCTTATTGGTATGGAGGACGAGGATTCGGAGGATGAGAACGAAAATCGTTCTAGGACACGCGGCACTGATGAGCCAGAGTCACGCCCAAGTCGCATGAGCACTGACGATGAAGCGTCCGACGATGACACGGATTCGATAAACCATCATCATGCTAAAGATAGATCCCCGTCAGTGGATACTAGAGATAGTGGATCTGTTAGCGATGTCAACTTTTCCGAGCCTACTGTGCAGACGAAGAAAAGAAAACTAGACTTGCACGTGGAGGCCGCGAAAAAGCGACAGAAGAAGACTGACGAAGAACTCTTTGGTGTGTCTGTGGCGAAAATTGAGCCTCTCCTAGAAACACCCGTTCTTGAGGCAAGTATTCCTGATCTTGATGGATTCCAAAAAACAGAATCTGAGACCGAAGCCGCTTTGGCTGTGGCGGCCAAAAAGAAGGCTGCAAAATCGGCCAAGAGGAAGAAGTCCAAGAAGCAGATATTCGAAGAAAGGGAAGCCCTTAAAAGGCAGCAAGAGGGTATTCTCGACGATGAGATTGTACCTGAGGAAGTCGAGGAGTCTGAATTCGAAGAGAACATTGTCGATACAGCACCAGTGGAGACATCTGTCGAATGGGGCATGTCCGGGGAAGCGCCTAAACCCACTGTTGACGATGACTTTGACAACATTCTCGATATCGACGGACTGCAGAACATTCTCAAAGACGATGAAGACGCTGGACCAGCATTCGAGATTTTCAAGACTGACTACAAACTTAGCGATCCTGCTACATGGGCATGGAGACAAGGGCAAATCAAGTCCCTCAATCGAAATGGATACAAAGGTATCGTCAAGGACGAGACTACTGTGCCTGGATATTATGTGGAGACTTCGACTGGCTGTGCTCGCACTGAAGGTACCAAGAAGATTCTGAACTCCGAAAAGTCCCTTTATCTCCCTCATCGTATCAAGGTTCAAAGGGCACGTGAAGAACGCGAGGCACAAGCGAAACGAGCCGGTAAAGATGTGGCTGCAGAAGCCGCCGAGGCTGCGAAGATTGCTGCAGAGAAGCTACTCGCCAGAACTTCCGGTCGTGCCAGCCGTGTCAACAACCGTCGTTACGTCGCCGATCTCAACGACCAGAAGAAGACTCTTGGTGGCGATGCTGATGTCCTGCGTTTCAATCAACTTAAGAAACGTAAGAAGCCTGTCAAGTTTGCCCGTTCTGCTATCCATAACTGGGGTCTTTATGCCATGGAGAACATAGCAATGAATGATATGATCATCGAATATGTCGGTGAGAAGGTTCGACAACAAGTTGCAGATCTCCGAGAGAATAGATATCTTAAAAGTGGTATCGGAAGTAGTTATTTGTTCAGGATAGATGAAAACACAGTCATCGATGCAACAAAGAAAGGTGGTATTGCAAGATTCATCAATCACAGTTGTATGCCCAACTGCACTGCAAAGATTATTACGGTGGAGAAGAGCAAGAGAATCGTCATTTATGCGCTGCGTGATATCGCACAGAGTAAGTTCGCTTCCTCCCAAAGCTTTCAAGGGCGTATGCTAACCTTATGTTTCAGACGAGGAACTCACCTACGATTATAAATTCGAGCGTGAAATTGGCAGTACAGATCGTATTCCCTGTTTATGCGGTACACCGGCCTGTAAAGGATTCCTCAACTAATCTTTTTTTTCGTTCCTTACTCATACATTTTCAACATCGGCATTTGAGAGCCATGGTTAGTGATTATACAATAAAACGGCTCGATTTGACATCTTGGGAGCAATTCATCTGTGCTTTCAACGATTTGCACATGCATACATTCATGGGGGGCGGGAAGGTTGGGGGTCATAAAAAAAAACATGTACTCTTTTCAACACACCGAGTCGTTAAGGCGTTGATACTGGTTTTCCTTCTTCTCAATTTTCACCCAAAAGAAAATAATGGCATTTCCCTCTGTAATCGAGGGTGGAAGACTAATACGATAGCAACGGGAGGATGAAAACGTGGGGTGGAGGAAGAGGCACGAGATGCTAGAATTGGGATTGGCATCCATGTATTTGTTGTACGATTAGATTTTCCTCCTTAAGAGTAGTTAGCGCAGTGGAGTGGAGTTCCCGTACAAAACGGGTTCAATTCGAGTCGGATGGTTAGTCGTGTGGTGGCTGGTCGGTGAGAAACTTAAGCATATGGATATGGGATGGGCAAATAGATAGTACCATGTCGCGAGATTCTGAATCCACTTTCTTGAATCTAAATTTGATTTTATCTAGAGTGTGTTGGCAGCCTACTAGTTGATGATCAAAAGTCTGTTCAACTGGTGACTAGATAACACAGAAAAGCGTGCACACCCTTTCTGGCACTACATTTCTTAGTGCGCATTTTTTTTGCCAATGAACTCGAAATCTACAATAATCCTCGCACTTTTGAACACCCCGCCAAATCTAGGTCCAACGAACTACTATCCTTTGTATTTTACACTTACGATTTTTCGTGCAATGAACTCATCACCCATCACCCATCACCCATCACAACCTCGCCGTCAACCATATCAGAGGGTTTCGGAAGAATTTTGAATCGCAGCATGTACATGCGAGAGCCCGACTCAAAGATAGAATGGGATAGGAAATGCGAGAAAAGTTGGTCTCTTGGGTATCATTCTATTTCCTCCCCTCTCCTCGACTTTGCAGCGTACCACTGGCCGGCGCTTCTAATCTCTTCAATCCCTATGCTTTGGAGTCTCGCTGCAAGCCATCCCTTCTATCTTCTCCAACACCTCATTCCCAAGGAGCCCCAACCATTCCGCCCCAAGCACAACTCAGTACTTGCATTAATGCCCATTTTCATCATCTATATTCACTCCAATCCATCCATCTAAACCAAATGTCCTGGCAGCAAAAAATTGCCAATCCCTTCCTTAACCCGATACTCGTGTCCGCAATTCCCACACACCAAACTTCCTTCGTCGATCTCGGTTTCCATGAGGAGTGTGTGTAGTTCTTTCATCATCTTCTCGTCTTCTTGAAGGGCTTCGGGGGTCGGGGGTGTGGGGGGAAGCGCGGGGAATGAGAGCTGGTAATGATGGTGTGAGGATTTTTCTCGAATGTTTATTTATTTGGAGGGGATTGAAAGGGGAAAGATAATTAGGAAGGGCAAAGAGGGAATGTAGTGAGACAACGAACCTCGGATGCAATAACACACAGCGCTTTCCAATCGATCCTCGGCAGGATATTTAATAGTAAAGCGGTGTTTAATGGTATATCGTTACTAACAAGGGAACATTCTTTGGGATGTAAAGGGAAGCTTGCGCTGGTGGATTTGCAGGCTTTGACGGCGCAGGTGAGGAAGTTGAGGGTGAGGAGTTTCATTTTTGGGGTTGCGCTCTGCGCGGAAATGGCAGATTGATGGCTCAGTATGTGAGGGAGTCTGAGGTCAGATTTTTGGGGAGATATATCAATTGTTGCGAAGATATGAGTGTTGGGATGTGGAGTTGCAGAGGAGTAGAGGTAGCTTTGATTGCGAGTGGTGAGGTGAAGGAAATAATTTTTTGCGGCTGCGGGGTTGAGATAAGATTAGATTAGATCGGCGCTAGTGACTAGCGTGTAGTTTGACTTCACTTCATGCATGAGCTATCATCCCCCCTTTTTCCTCAGACTTCACTCGGCAGAGATCCCGGTTCATGGGTGCATCGAAGTTTTATGTTGATATAAACTGATTATTCAAACATGATGATTACTTGTCAGTGTCAAGCGAATTGCTCGAAACAATCATTTAGAAGATTGTCCGACTTTTGGAGAAGCATCAAGTATGCTCGCATATATGCATAAAAGTCCTCAAATACCGCGCAAGTATATGTGCAAATCTAGAGGCAATAATGGACCGATCATATGTTAGTTCAGTCGATAGATCGGTGGAGTTCATTGAACAGATGACCTTACATGAGTAGTATATGACCATCTAATCCCGGACCAACAATGAACAGCTTACCACCTTTCTACATTTAGTAAATAGACTTCGGCGACGCAGAACGAGTTCTTACAGTCTCACACTCTTTAAATTGGATTGTTCATCTATCCTTAATTCGGGAGACAACTGTATTGCTCAAATAGCTATCTGCGAAGGTAATGTGCAACGTCTTTGATTAGTGGGTTTAGGGGGTAGAGAGAAAAGGATAGCTATGACTAATTCTGTCAAACCTCACTCTCAAATCGTCGTTCGCGCATGGAAACCTCACCTTCGAGCACTCGGGGGGTGAATTGCCGTGGAGATATTCGCTGCCGTTATTTGCTTAAGCGAGTCATTTTGAAAGACCAAAACAACAAGCAGACCCCTCGAATTCCTGCCCATCCATCAATCATACCTCTTCACAATACATCCACAATTAAGATCAACCATTGCGTCTCAATCATGGATATTTTTGCAGAAGACTCAAGACATCTGCTTGATGCTCCGAACATGGAATGCACATCTGTCGAAGCGCAAGCTGAAAAAACAAAGCGCGAAAACAACAACAACAAGATCCAAGAGGCTTCCTTCAAAATTGAGATGAAGAATTCTACAGTACCCACTGGTTAGTAATCTGAAGAGTGAAGAATCATACCATCATTTTTCTGACGCTCAACCCAGGCAATAGTAATGTGACTGATGATACTGCCATGTCAGGACTTGATTATTCCGTAGACACGATTGCGAACAATTCCAACGGTGTCCTTGATTCAGAGCCACGCTTATCTACCCAATTTGGCCAGACTCCGCAACAACAAGCTAATATGACACGCTTGTTGCAATCAACAATGCGGTCATTGCGATCAAACACTGATAAAACCTTGGATAAAGTAGCAACAGGCGGTACCAAACCACGATCCAATTATCCATCGGGAAATCCTGTCAACAAGCCAAGACAGAGAAATTCAGAGGAAGGAACTATGGATAACAATGCATATCATATGGAACGTCGTGTTAATGACGATATCAGAAAGCTCGCCAAGGCTCGTAAGGCTGGTAAGGCTGCTAGGGCGAATGCAGATAAGGTTGGATTCTCAGGAAATAACTCCAAGCGAAGACAATGGCAGACGCGTGCTTCAGGAATCAATGTTGAGAGCGCTGCTAAGGTGGCTGAGACTAATACAGCTGAGACGCAGAAGGGGTTGGGTGGATCGGACCCAAAGAAATGGCAGACGGCGTCCGAGCAAGAATACCAGGCACGTGCGGCTGATATTAGAGCAAGAAACCTTAGGGATGGCAATGCGTTGATTTCCGCTTTGGATGGCTTGTCACTTGTTGCACCCAAGGATGAAAGTGATGAAGAGGACTTGATCACTTTCTAAGTTTGAAGGGATACTGCTTAACTGGGAGTGGTATTTTATGGACTTGAATGGCATCTCGTTTGCTTTGATTCGGTAACTGTGCAGGAAAGGATTGGAGTTTATGGGCTCACGCAGCTATGGCTATTATGAACGTGGTCTCGTTTCGCGTCAATCAGAGAATGGACTTGTACGTATGTGATCTGGTCATGAACTTCCGGGCATGAATTGATCTTCTCTCTTTGTGGAAAGGCTGAATGACCTCATTTGGTACACTTAGCATAGGATCAATCTCAATCAATGTTACAGTTTTTCTCATGCCTGACTGTATTGCATCTCTGTACTATGAGATTTCAAGGTTTTGAGGCTGGAGATACCTAGGGGTATATAGCCAGAGCGGCAGAACAAAGTAGTCATCTCTATGAGGCATTCAATAATATCTCTACAGTTCATTGTCACTTGACTACAATGGCAGGATATCTGGCGCCAAGTGCCCATATACAAATGCAAGGATGCTGTCTCCGCGGCTGCTGCCGGAATAGTCAGCACGGGGAGCGTCCCCTCCGTCGTTTATTCTGGCACTTGTTTCTAAGATTGTATTTCAAATAAATTGTGGTGGCGGATGGGATACATAGAGTTCAAGTGGCTCTAGTGCAACACAAAACACCGATCTGCATACTCTTCACAGAATAGCAATGGCGCAGTAGTATATACGTACATGTCATAGAAAGGTATACTTTTACCCCTCTCTATCTTGGCTCTGTTCTCAAAGATTCATATCCTATGACATAGCAAGCGCTTCTCTTCCGATGGAATGAATTTGACAGAACTTTCCGAGCCTGCTGAGTGCCTCTCAGTTGGGGCATATCCTCGCGTCTGTCATTTTTCACGGTCGAGCCCTCAATTACTAATTGAGTTTGCCTTCCCTGAAAGTCGGGCTTGAAGCACCTGAATTGATCTGACTTCAGATATTCCCTTGTTGCGCTTAAGTTGAGGTCAATGGTGTGGTGAGATGGGGAACTCAAGTGAATCTCAGACCACATTTCTTGTCAGGCAAGCCTCTTTGTTAGAACCGACGTCATTTTCGCCCCGTCAATGTGAAGTCTCCAAAAGGTGTTTGTCCCAATCGCTCCATAGTTAGGACGACCTGCACACTGACGTCGATTCAGTGAGCGCTTTCGAGCTTGTGGAGCAGTAATGACCGACATGGTGACGAATAGGTCGTTGATGGACCTTAAGATGCTGTTTCGAGTTTTCTGATCTCACAACCATTAGCAGTGCAATCTATTTGTTGGTGCTGCCTGTTATCAGGCACTAGGCCAGTACTTGGAACAAATGGATATTCAAATACATACGGTAAGCAGAGAAGACAATAGATGCTACTGGGCCTAGATACTCCGAATGCATCGCTTCTGATGGCCACAGATCCCATCTCCTTAAGAAATGGGCGAATAGAGAGAAGAGTCAAGTCACAACTACTGCGCACAGTGTAGTAATGGTGTATCTAATTTCCTCTATATCTGTGAAATTGTAGGTGGTTTGTTGGGTACTTAAGCAACTCAAGTGACAACTAATTCTTTAAAGAGATGCCACTTCACCTGTGTCAAATATATACTATGTGTGCCCCTCGATGAATGTTGTCCAAAGTTCTCCTTGGTTTCAAGAACGTTAGCCTGACTCTCAGCAGCACAATCAAAAAACTAACCTTTCTTGTCTCCAACCAGTGTCTTTGCAAAGAGGCCTGGTCTTAGGTAGCAGCTTCATTAGATCTCTCTTTTCAAACTGATTGTTTCCATTTTCCCCCTAGTCTTGCTCCATCCATCAGTTATACAAGTCTAAATATTCTGATAGAAAACATAAGCACTACCATTAAGTATCATAACTGCTGAAAATACTAGTATGAGAAACAAGTGTGCTTTGGAAGCTTCAATGCTGAAACTTCCAGGTCTTTCTTTGTGGTTTTTGTTTTGGGGCTGCAAAGAAAATTGGTTTGTCGAGCTTTTCACCCTTATCGGGACGCTAACCCTGATATTACTCTCCCATTCACTCGGGGGAGACGATAAGAAACGCGACGCGACGAGTCTTGATTCTGGAGTCTGTTGTACTGTCTCCTCTAAAAAAACTTTGCTTCCTCCAAAATTTAGTTCACAATTTCCTTCTCTGCATCCCTTCAATATTACAGAATTTCACATTTTAAACATCTGGTGGTGTATCATACAATCTTTTTTGTACCCTATTGATACTTTCCCAGATAAGATCATAATTTCTCCTTCTACTCTACTTATATTGCAATATGGCTTCTGATCTCAGTCTTACAATCAGACATCTTCACATAGAAAAGAATTCACCTGCCGCGATGGAACCAATACCAGAGTCTGTCAATCATTCAGATATTGTAGCTGAAAATCCTACCAAATCCGAGGAAACACTAGAGGCTGAGGTATATGATAGCTCTCCAAGTTTCACAGCTCAACCAGTTGCTATGCCACCAGCTATGGGCTCGGAAATTTTGAGTCTTCTTCTAAACAGCCGGCGAGTTGATACCGAACGTCGCGTTATATTTCATTTTATCAGACATGGAGAAGTAAGCCCTCTCTCCGATACAGAATCAATGAGAACCTTAAGCTGACTATCACCTGGTAGGCATATCACAACATTGGGGATGATCCCAACCGTTATGAAATCCTTGACCCTGGCCTCACACCCAACGGAGAATGGCAGTGCGAGCAATTACGAACTATTCTCCCCGCGAATAGTAATATCCAGCTCATTTTTTGCTCTCCGATGACTCGTACGATCGAGACCGCATTGATCGCTTTCAGAGATGTCATGAAAGGTGGTAGGGCAAAAACTATAGCTTGGGCTGCGCTTCGAGGTAAGAGAGTATAGGTCTTCAATCACATCCAACGCATTGACTAATGTCAGGTTCTCATAGAGTGGGGCTCTGGAAGGAGTGGCACAGGTTCTCCATTGCCAGAACTCCAGCAAAGATATGGGGAGCAAATAGCATTCACTCTAGTACCTAACACAAACTGGGAGATCAATACTGAGAGGAGGGGAAATAGACGCAGAGCCTCGAAAGTCAAAGATTATCTCATCAATTTCGCCTTAATAGTCCAAGGACATAGTCGAAATGGAGTGCTTCAATTCAACACAGACCAGCCATATGAGATTGCCATCGTCTCTCATGCTGGATTCTTAGAGACTTTGCTGGAAGTAGAACTGGGTAATTGTAAGTCGATTTCCTTTTATTCTTCATTTTATTTGTTGATTTTTGCACCAGAGCTCAGCCTGCAAGATTGCAATCATTTTAATATGAGGCTGGAAGCTTAGACATTCCACTTCATCTCATCTATTAATCTGCTTGAAAACAATGAGCTAACCACATATTGTAGCTCGCGAAAATGACGGCAGATTCAACTGTTTCCATAATGCCAACATGAAGTCGTTCTCCTTTGATACCATCGATGGTCCGGGCGGGGTTAGATACGAATTTACGGAGACGGAGGAGAGTATGAATAGACCATTTTCCTCGGGCCCCATTTCTCGTGTTCCAGAGGATATCCCCGAGGAAGATTCTGCAGAGGAGCATGATTGAGCGTTGTATAAATGGGGTGTTACTGCGTAATACTCGGGGGTAATGAGGTCACTTTTTGTACTGATGTGATAGTTCATAGTACTTCGGGATATTGAAATTGGTTGGTAATGGATGGAGGAAGAAAGTCTTGTGCTCATGTGTTCTTTCCAAAATCCATAGCATAGCAGGATACTATTATCGATGTTATTTAAAACCAATAGGAACAAATTGACTGCTATGGTTGACTTCAACACTGGAGAAGACCTCTTGTTCTATATGCCGCTAAATTTGGTTCTTTGCTCCGTGCTGTGCGGGTAGACTACAACCAATATCATCCTTCAGAATCGGAAACCGTGAAATACTTCAATTGGGAAATGGGAGAGGGCTTCAAATCTTTATTGGATGAAATGGAGAGATGTTCATATCTAACTTTACTCCAATCTAAGCCTGTGGTAAAATAGGGACCCCCGAAAATATCTCACCATTCTAAAATCAGTCTATCCCTAAACTCCTCACGCATATCTCATATAATCCAATTCAAAAGACAAAGTTATGCCATGTACATAACACCAAGCAGATTTCATAAGCTCTTGAAGTGAGAAGACTTAAAGTTCCAGATTCCCATAAGGCAGGGGAGAAAACTCATAATGAACATTGCGACCATGGATAAATTCCGATTAAGCCTAGAAAAATAGAATAGCATTACCATAATTTCAACAAGTCGTGACATCCGCACTTCTCAACCTTTATTTTTGAGACCGGTGAAGCAACAAGGCTCGCTGCACGAAGATGCCTGGACTAACATACTAGACTGAGAACCAAAACTCCATCCGATGGGTATTTGCATCTTATTCATCGATCTGCTCGAGTAGGGGCTCAGGCGGGCGTGAGTTACCTCTCTCGAGGGCGTGAGTTACCTCTCTCGAGGGCATGAGTTTATTCATTACCATCTGCTAGGGATAAGCCACCGAATACCAGCCTCGTGAATTGAGGCTCACAAAGTAGAACTATGTACATTTACATTTACATTTACATGCATATCCAATACCGTAACTTGAGGTCATGGTGTCCAGGTTGGGGCACACTACATAGAAAAACATGACGTACATGTAGGTCAGAACAGTTGGCCTCATGGATTGGGATATTCACTTCCATTTCGTCTGAGAAGCTCTAACTTTTTTCTAAGAAAAAAATGTGTACAGTCGTTGTACTTTAACAGAAATAAGCGTTTTTTTTGCCATTGTTCCCTAATATATCTTACCACTTCTCCGCTACACACTTCCGATCTGTCGTTAATTTTCTCGTATGGAATGTAGTATATCAAAATTAAAATCTGGAGCACCATTTCTGGAAATGAATAAAGTAGAGCGCACCGATTAACCAGGCTGGTTAGATATTCTGTGGACACGATTAAAACTGATCGACACCGCTGTATTCGAAGTATATGAGACTATAACTATGCACCTACTGCTTTTCCATAACTAACTATATCACTAATTCCTCGAGGCACTCTCAACAACGTAACCCAGTTATAGTATTTTTAGTCCTATGAAGCGACGTATGGTGCCTTCTCACGTTGATGCCTTAGGCAATTAATTACCGAATCGCGCATTTTAGCCGAGCAGCTAGTTCCGATCTAAGGCTCATCGCCTTCATGAATACCCTTTTCACGTCATCATTAAAAACTAGTTAATATAATAGTCAAACCCATCGGTTTTATTTATTCTCGTTGCATATAGACTTGATACTGAAGGGGTAAAAGGACGTGTAAGGTAAGGCGCTAGACGGTTGCAATGTAGACGTCCAATAGTGCAATTTTCGATTCGAAAAGTACAAATGGTTCGCGATAATGAGTTAATTAAAGAACATGATACAAATTAATGGTATAAAATGTCAGTAATTAGCTATACAGAGCTCTGGATAGCCTGTCAGGAAGCCGCGGCTAGCTTTGATTGTAAAATTAGTTGTGAACCGTGGAAAAATCCATTTTGAGTTCACTTCGCACACATTTACAGTATTGTTTGAATCCAAGATGTAGGTAGAGATAAATCTATTTTAGAGTAATTGATTTGCTTGATCTGTAACAAAAGAGGCCTGATCTATTAACATATACTACACTACACTCTGCTTCCATGTTACCTCATCACCACCCCTCAATACCCCGCAGTTTTCCAACCTCACTTACCTCTCTCGAAACCATCGTCTCTCCGCTGAAACAACTTTCACGAAATCTCAACCAAAAAATAATATAATGAATAAAATAAAGCAAAATCATAAGTTGAAGTTTGGAACTCTGAGTGCAGAAGAACTCTTCTGCTTCTAGTACAAAGAGATCGAGGATTTCTTTTATCTTGCGCTTAGGCGCTTTTTTAACTGTATTACATTAAGATTCTATTCTAGAAGATTTTCAAAACAAAAAAGAAATACGCTGAGACAAAAAAGCAGATTAAGCTGAGTACTAAACATAAACTAGAAGCTCATATGTATACAAGAATGGAAGAAGAAAAATGTAAAAAATATTTTGAATATAAACTACTCGCCTATATGCTGGAGCTTGACGCTCTGGATCCACTCCATATATCTTTGCCTTTAGATGAAAACGTGAATTTATAACTTGTAATACCCACTGTTTTATTAAATGCCTATTTAATGAATATAAACACTTACAAAGATTCACTTATACTTTATCAATACATATATGGGGCGAATCCAAAAAGTGGGTACTTTCGATACTCGCAAGCCTTGCTTCTTAAGCAAACCCAAACCCAAAATAAATCGAGCTTCCTTCTTTATATAAAATTAGAGAGAGAGAAAAAAAAAGGTGGTGAAGCGCAACGCTTCTTGAAGTCCGAAGACTGGGTTTGGCTTTTTGACTTTTTGGTTTTTTGACTTTTTGGTTTTTTGGCTTTTTGGCTTTTGGAGGGGCTTCTCAGACGGTTCGAAGTGCAAAGTACACTTCTTACCACTGTACCAACCGTCCGACAAAAGGTGAAGTTACTTGGCTTATATACCACACCCGGTCAATGGTGCTGGCCTATCAACCACGTGATCCTCACAAGTTCGGCTTGTCTGACCGCCCGTACTCCACGCCTGCCTTGATATGCCTGGGTCTTATAGCTGTATACCTACCTAGGTACCTAGGTAGATATAGGTATATGAAACAAATATTCCATTAAACTGCGAGGACATGCTTCAATGATATTACCACGAAACTTATACCGACTCCAAAGCCAAACCTAGTGAGAGGGTTACTAGTAGACTATCGCATCAGCAATTAAAAAGGTACGTTGAAATGGCTTCACAAGCTTGAAGTATAAAAGTTATAATTCGCATTGAATGGCCGCACGGGTGATGATAGAAAAAGTTTCTCTATAAGCACATATACTACTACCTTCACACTCAAGCATACATCATCATTCATCAATGCAAACTGGAAACCCGGATGGTTTCACTTTTATGAATTCATAATGGATTTTTTTATTACAGTGGCATTTGCAAGTAATACAACCATCTGATACATCATAAATCATAAAGCTCCCTCATTTTACTCTAGCCTGCTAGCACTGCCCCACAACTCGTCCTCCAGAATAGATGCACTCATCTTACAGAGCTCTCACAGTGATGAAAAACCAAAGTATTTCTTCCCAAAATCGATTTCAGTCACCAGATATTCGTCGATTATTAGCTCCACCAAAGCCCTCTTTTACAACTTGCGTTTTTTGTTCGCGGCGTCAACACCAAAAGGAATGAAATCGCCATTTTTGTCAAATTCTTGCTTATGTGTCTGGCTCTCAGATGTAGAAGTGGTGCTTACTGCTGCTAGAAGTCTCAGCATTGGAAAATGAACAATCGAGATAATTACTCACCCTCCTCTTGACCGTCACCCCTCAGAAACTTTTGGATCGCAGCCTCTGACATTCCCAAAAACTTTGCCATTCGCACCATCTCCTCTTCAACGACAGCTCTAAATATCTTGCGATTTTTGGATCCTTTCAAGCCAAAACCAACATTCTTGATAGCCCTCCAGACCTCATACTCATTGAAATCCTTTACGAGGTGATATGTATCTTGGCTCTTGACAAATTCTGACGCCATGAATCTTGGAATATGTAGGCCCACGCCACGATAAGAGAATTTTTTGACCGTTGAAATGTGCGAATCGTATGCTGCGGTATCCTTGGCGTCTTTCATCGGATAGAAAATCTCGTTGAGAAACCGCAAAATCAAAGGGCAATTGCCAATCAGCTGAGTCCATTCTATCTTGAGATATTTTCCTTTCATTGATTCTTGCAAATAAATGGGGGGGCCTGGATCTTCATCCAATACAAGTAGGACAATGTGCGTATGCTTTTCTTGGATGTTACCGTCGTTCCTGTTGAGACGATCAATTAGTAATTGATTTAATTGATTTGAAATGAAGATACACATATTAGCGTGTGCAATGCTTACAGTCTTCCATCCTCTTGATATATCTGTCTGACAGAAGCCGCTGACTGCTTAGGAGTTTCAGTTTCATTTGAAGCTTCGATCGCACCATTTTGAGATTCTGGAGAACGGCTGGAGAGCGGCGCTGATCTTGATATCGTGGTAGCCTGATTGTTGAGCGTTGCCATTCCATCTCTGATCAATTCCGATGCTTTTGCAAATATCTCAAGTGCGGGGACGGGGAATTGCTGATCCTGCTGATGATGCAACTGCAAGGCAGTGGTTGTGAGTCTGTTGATCGCCTCTAATAGTAGGCGCTGAGTTTCTTGAACGACCCTCGGATCCATCATGATGAGAGTATCAACAAATCTTTTTGTCTTGTGTTGAAGAGGAACGTGAAGGTCCTTCGTCGGGCTCTGAATTTGTGTTTCAATATTAGAAGAAAAAATGTGGGATTTGGGATGTGGGACTACTGTGTAGTGAATATTGCGAGATTAAATGTTTCTTTTGAGCAAGGCTGCTGTATTAGTGAATATTCTCCAGATATTTGTTTTTTGTATACGGGTTTGCATACATGATAAGATATGGATTAGCGATTCGATCATGCTATAGCTCTCAAATAAAAGATAGAATTTAAATATGTTACTCATTTTTTTTGGTATCAACAGCTCTCACTAATCGTGCCACATTTGCACCGCGAAGAGCCTCAATCTTTAATTCTGTGAGCATAACTTCAAACTTGTCGTCCAGAATAGACGGTCCTCAAAGGCTTTTCTCAGTCAATGAGGCACGGAATTGACCCTTTGTTAGGCGAAACCAGGATGGTATGGTCAGCAACAGTATAGATGATGATATTGGCTGTTCAAACTACTACAGCTCAGTATCCATGTTCAATAACCAAGAGAGCGCCAGGGATATTTTCAAATCTTTATATTTTGGATTCGAGAGCAAAGATTCGCCACATGGGGACTCCATGGAAATGGCGAAGAAAACTTTCTTCTACCATGAAAGATGCATTGTTTAAATATCACGGCTTTGTGGGAATATTGGTTGCTCAAGGGTCTTGTTGGTTGATTTATCCTTTGCGTTAGGGCAAATATTCATTTGTTAAGATCAATCGAAACCTGGAAGCTTTTCTTCACGCAGAATCTTTGCAAAAGTCTTTAGCACAATCGGCATAAAAAAAGAATATGACAGGCGGGCCCCCTTGACGGGGAAAAGAGATGGGGATATCTTTACTGCGAAATCGGTTTGTCAGCTTTCAGTGGTATTTCGAGACCAATTTTAACAAGATACACCCACCAGAACGAAAAACTGTACGCAATTTACGATCTATAGCTACAAATTGGACCACACTGACCCCTGACCCCGTTGAACAGAGCATAGCGCATATTATGGCAAGGCTTGTTGTTGAATTGCCTATTACTTCGTTTCAGTAGAAACCAGAGCAAACATCTTAGGTAGAAGGTGGAAGAGAAGCAGCGATATAAGTAGAGTCCCCTGCTGCAGTCGCACTTGCCAGAATTCAGATGCAATCACTTGATCTTTGAGTCGAGCATGGGGTATGTACTATATATCGAGGTTTAACGAGTCAGTCTTTCGAATCGGCTCACAAAATGCTGGATAGAAACCTTTTGAAAAATACGACAAGAGTACTATGGCTTCCCGGAGGATTAAAGCAACAATTGCTGATAGGGGAGTGTCGTGCATATGCTAAGTATCAATACTAGTATGTTGTACAGAAAGTTAAAAATAGTTGTATTCATTGTTTGATGTACTAGTCATAATGATAGGCCAATGTAACATCTTACCAAACCTAAGATGGTGTTTTGTGAAAGTTGGTAGAGCCGAGTGAGGTGAAGTTTGAGTTTGGCACTTTGACGAAGATGACATAAGCAAACTAATCAGCAAAAGTACGAGTGTCTCGATCACGTTTCACAGCTCGTGACGATATGTTTTCCAAAATTTTACACTCTAGATTTATTAGGAGATAGTCAAGCTTATAGATTAAGAATCCACTAATACAGATAGTCTGATGCCTAGTACTTCCATCCATGGCTGTATACTCAAGCAAGATTTTGAGTCTATTTATCACGTGGTTATGATCATTCCTCAAGTACTAATGTCGAAAATAGTAAAGTAGATCAAACCTTCGAGATAGAAGCGACATGTTCGGTCTTTCTTTTACTCTCCAGCTCGCATAACTCTTTATATTGGTACTACGTACGCGTCAATCATCCTATCTCAAAATAACATGAGTAGCACAGGCTCATATACTGTGGGGGTAAGATGTCATATGATGCCGGTAATTGTGACATGCCTTCGGATCAAAATATTAAAATATCGGTACTATAGACCTTCACACCATGTTTCTCCCTCCTAAAATTCACGAATTGACTTGCTTCCAATCCGAGGAATGTTAAAATGTCGAAAACGATCCTCCCTGAAACCACTGTGGTTTGGCATTCCATCCACCAAAGTTACCTGACTGCCCAGTGCCAACCCAACGCTTATCACGATGAAAGACATCATCTCGTGGAACGCCGACCTGACAAGATTCATTACTAGGAAAGAGTTAGACTTTCTCAGGTTCCACGCGTACTATCTACATATCTACTTGCTATCTGCTTATCGCAAATACCTGTTGGTGAAATTAGATCATTCATTTCCTTCGGTAGAAGTCTTCTGATCGAAAATGGACAGATTGAAACATTTTACATATAATTCTTGGAATTTCCATCAAGGCCTGACACGACTTCACAAATCTGCCTGATCAATGATCATATAGTCGAGTAACGTTGCAACAAGCTTTTTTTTTGGATCCGTTTTATTAATTCTTTTCGCGTTCAATATCTTTTCTCCTAACCGCTGGGTTGCAACTTGCACACCATCATTATTTTCCTTCCACCCCACCAAGTGGCTTATCGCCAATCTTTCACCCCTGACGATCGGCCGGGCATTTTATCACCCAAAAGAAGGTTTAACTTCCATATTTTGATTTCCAATAGCTTGCATGTGCCGGGAAAAGGTAATTCCATGTGCCTCTGACATGCACCTTAGCCACCTTCATTCTAGATTCCACTCCTTAATTTCTTCAATTTCCGCATCCATGATGACTATTGGAGCATGTCTTGTTCCCGAGGAGAGCGTCATATCACATCTACAATCCAAAGAAAAATATGAAGTTTAAACCTCGCGGATATCGAATTTCCTCATCGAGATGTCATTTTTGCAACCCCTTACTTCCTTTAGCAATGGCTTGTGCGAGTCTGGGCCGGGTTCTAGGTGCTGGAATGTGTGAATCCTGGTTCTAGCAAATTGCCAATATTGTCTTTTGACCTCTTGCCTTTCAGGATGTTGATAGAGGTACCATTCAATTGACGTGTTGCTGTTGGAAAAACTCAATCATCTGAGTAACGTCTGGTCACAGGAAGTACTACAAATCACTGTTCGATAGACGTCCAATTATTGTAGTGGATAAATATAAGAAGGTAAAATACTCCGTCTCAGATGAAGACGACTCAAAATTCATTTACCATCGCTTCCCAAGATCACTGGACTTTTCGAAGCTCCTAGATCTTAATTAGTCTATAGAGTACTTTGCAATATATATTTTCTTATATCCATTCTTTCCTCATGCTTTCACTCTCTAAGCTTTCTCCTATTGTGGGGATCATAGCAAGTATTCCTTCCGTCATTGCGGGTTTCGATTCGACCTCACAGAGCAACGTTGCAGTCTATTGGGGTGAGCCTACTTCAGCTTCTCTTTGATGATGAACTCAGGACTCGAACTTACACTGAATAGGGCAAAACTCGTACGGTCAGGGAACTGGAGCTTTCGTGCAGCAACGACTCTCATATTATTGCGCAAGTAAGTTCCAAAGCTGCGTTTCATGTAACGACAGAGCTGACATAGACTAGATGCGGAGATCGATGTACGTGCATGCTCTCATCTAAATTTTCATGAACCAATTTAACCGGGATCGTAGATAATTCCACTGGCATTCCTATATGCCATCAATACCCCAGTCCTCAACTTCGCCAATCAAGGGGATGTTTGCACGGCAATTTCAGGATCTTCTCTCTTTTACTGCTCAGAGCTTGAGTAAGTATAGCCCCCAATCATTGAATACAGTACACTGTCTAAATATCTATTCTAGAGCCGACATCACTACGTGCCAGAAAACATACGGCAAGACTATTCTACTTTCTGTTGGTGGAGCTACTTACAGCGAAGGTGGTTTTACTTCCACTGAAGCTGCGATCACCGCCGCAAATAATGTTTGGTCATGGTTTGGGCCCTACAGCTCAGGTGTTGTCCGACCATTTGGAACCGCCGTTGTGGATGGTTTCGACTTTGACTTCGAAAGTACTGTATCAAACATGCCTGCATTCGCAAATCAACTCCGCTCATTGATGAATGCAAATAAATCCAAGACCTGGCTTCTATCCGCCGCTCCTCAGTGCCCCTATCCCGACGCTGCCGATGGACCCATGTTGGCTGGAGCAGTATCATTTGACATTGTCTGGGTACAATTTTACAACAACTACTGCGGAGTCCAGTCCTATGTCTCTGGCTCGTACACTCAGAACAACTTCAACTTCGATACATGGGATAATTGGGCCAAAAACGTGTCTCTCAACCCAAAAGTCAAAGTTATGTTAGGCATACCCGCCAATACGGGTGCCGGTGCCGGTTATACTTCTGGGACTGCTCTTGCAGATGTTATTGCATATTCGAAAAGCTTCTCTAGTTTTGGTGGTGTGATGATGTGGGATATGAGTCAACTTTACGCCAATACAGGATTTCTCGACGCAATCAATTCTGATCTTGGGAAACCGGCGGCAACCGTAACGGTACCGGTCAGCACTACTACCAGCACTACTATGACCAGCACTACTACGACCAGCACCACTACCAGCACTATCACTAGCACTACTACCAGCACTACTACCAGCACGATCCCGGTTACTTGTACCCCTCCTCCTAAGACCAGCACTACTAAGACCAGCACTACTAAGACCAGCACTACTAAGACCAGCACTACTGTGATCAGCACTACTACGACCAGCACTACTACCAGCACTACTATCATCACGATCCCGGTTACTTGTACCTCACCTCCTACTACGACGACGAAGCCAGGCTCAACACTCACCACTGTGAAGACTAGCGCCAGCCCGACCTCGACAGGCGGTAGTGGACTTGTAAATGAGTGGAATCAATGTGGTGGACAGGGCTGGAACGGTGGGACGGTTTGTGTGGCAGGAACAACTTGCGTCGAATACAGTATCTGGTATTCGCAATGCAACCCCTCTTAGCCTCTTATCTCGTGACGAGAGTGAAGATGCCTGGGACTGAGGTTGCATTAGAAGGGCAGCAAACCTTTTGTTGAGTGCTTTTGAATTTCTTATTTCTTCCACACCGATTCGCATCCCTTTACTACATTTCATTTCTTTGTATATATATGGAGATGCGCTTCTTATTAATCTTCATGGCTGCTTTCCAAGCCCTGTCGTATATATGCATTGAATGAGCAAAAGCGGAGGATATTTTCGGTCTGTATTCATTCTTGCATGGAACGTTAGACACCGGTTTAGTATGTATTGAACTTTACTATATAATGAGAGAAGGGAAGGAAATACATAGACAGCTTACTATCAAGCCAACATTCTCCGGATATATTTTGTTCCGCGTGCTTCTAGCTATGATTTACGACTTGGTCCTCGCTTCTCTCCCTCTTGTTGCAGAACTGAGACCGAGCACTGGCGGCGACACTAACATCTTAAGCTTTTCATATTTGGGGTAAAATATTTTTTGGGCCTAGAGTTCTAGCCACAAGAAGCAGTAAAGCGTCTCCTAATACTTTACCTTGTCATCATTGTCGGTAATATCATTGTGAAATATATCTAAGCACCCTCGATTCTTCCCCCCTCCTGTACATGCAACAGCGCAGCTCTCAGTATCAAATTCATGGACTCCAACTCTATCTGGAAAAAACAAGAAGAGATCTCTACTATTTGGTTGATTTTCTTCATTCATTAACCCTGCATATCCCGAGATTTCCACCAGCGCGGAGGAAAATAAACTGATCGGCGAGATAACAAGTTCTTCCTGTTTCTTAAATACATGTCTTGTTCCTCAGTAGCATAGTTGCTTGATCATGAATGTGTGAGGCTGCTAAATGTTTCTTCATGGTATATGCTGGGAGTATCAGAGTGCTCGGTATGCACAAGACCTAGGAGCTAGGCTAGTACGTATGGTATAAATACAGCTTTCCTTCAATAGCTAGGTAGTTTTTAATTCTTTATAGTTTACAATCTCAATTGAAATACCATTTGATCCCTAAATTTCTACCTCTGACGCCAATAGCCCTCGTCCTCCAACCATTCGCACATCTTCTCCTTCCCAATCCATATCATCGTCGATTGCTACTCCGCGTTGGTTGGGCTTTACCGCAGTTTTGCTTTGGACTGGCTGTGGTTCCTCCACTGCTGATGGTTCTTGGAAATGATATTCTCGATATGCTAGGATTAGTATTACTTTCTTTCTTCTCTGCATGTGCTTAATATATATTTTGTATGGGATTGTTTATTTCGAATGGAGCAAGCTTAGTAGTGCCATTTCCTGCACTCCAGCTAATCGATATCTGTATCTGGGTGGCCGCCCTTTTCTTTAATATTAGTGCAATACTTTTCTGTAACAACAAGTTGTGTTATTTCGTTGGTGGTGTTTATTTCCACTTATTTTTCAAATCCCCCCGAACGCCTCATTTAACATTGCGCCGCTCTTCTTCTGTCTGCAGTTATGTGACATCTGCTCCGCTGTCAACGCTCCTAATTCATCGGAGTGATCTTGCCGAAAAGTAGGGTGGCATTTGTTTTCTCTAAGACATCACAGTACGGGTAAGTAAGTAGGTAGTAAGATGATATTCTACAAAAAGGGTAAGAAGATTCTAGGAGTAGGACCGATTGTTATCTAGAATACTGTGAGGCATCTTTTATGTATAGTTGTAAATCTGTTGATTCTTGATTTAAGCTAAGAGCTACTTAAAGGTTTTTAGCGCTATTTGACGTTTACAATATTTGGTAGCGCTTAATAGTGCTCACATCTTCCCTCGACTTGAAAAATACGATGCTTTTGTTATCAACTTGCTGTTGTTGCCGTTTTTTACTAGTTCCTTTCTCTATATTTACAGCTCTGCGCTGGCTAAAGCAATCATATCTATCATTCGACCAACATTTTCTACAGCTACTCAAAGCATTCGTATTATTACGCCATTCATCTTTGTAAAGTTTACTGTCAGGACGGGATTCTAAATATTGAGGTTTTGAATTAGTAAATATCATATTCAATAAAGAGAAAAATAGATTTTACAAATCTATTTGTTTATTCCTAAATTTAATTAAGCTAACGATACTTGGAATCACATGTGAAGCCCCTGCTCCCTGACATTGTCCCCCCCTTTGCAATCAACGCCCCGGTGATTCCTGATTTCGTTGTCCTATAAACATTGATATTAAAAAATTTCCTACGCAATACCGCAACTAATAATAAGCAATAATAATAAACGATTACCCTATAGTTTCCATCGCGCTTCTATCTCACTGCAGGGATACCCCAATCCATCATATATACTTGCCTTCTTCCTCCAACTCCATTTCTCCAATTTCATCATCAGGGTTGGGCACCCTATCCTACGCGCAGGTATTTGGCCTCAACAGGTAGTATACCTTATCTAACGAGATTTTATAGGGTAGTCACCCGGACTATACAACGGGTACCTGAATACCTAGAGGTATATATCATATGATCGTTCTATAGTTATCGTTTAAAATTGAGGTTATTCTTAAGCATATAATAACATCAGAATGATCATATAACCGTCCTATAGTTGTCGTCTAAAGTTGAAGTTATCCCTGACTACTAAATAACCTTATGTGTGCTATAACCTAACATACGCTATACAACCTTACATATGCTATATATTCACATGCTATATACCTGTGGGTACCCCAAATACCCAAAACATTTCATAAATATTATACCCTACCCTATAGAAGTAAAGCTGGATATTATATTGTTTAGGTTATACTCTGGGTTACTTTGGGTATACTTTACCTAATGCTCAACCCTGTGAATCATCATCATGTAAATCTACTACATCTCTCTCCATTACTAGCTTGATATCCACGTAGCCTTATCTCCCTATAATGTACAAT
The DNA here is from genome assembly GCA_002162505.1 of Myriosclerotinia scirpicola. Classification (NCBI taxonomy): domain Eukaryota; kingdom Fungi; phylum Ascomycota; class Leotiomycetes; order Helotiales; family Sclerotiniaceae; genus Myriosclerotinia; species Myriosclerotinia scirpicola. The sequence continues at coordinate 865,713 of NGKG01000001.1, forward strand.
ACCACCTCTCCGATTAAGTAAAACATTCTTGTTGCATTTACTCCATTTGCATTAATAAAGTTTCTTCTAATATCCAACGCCGCCACGTTTATAGCACTAATACCTATTTCTAGTCCATACACTTGCACACAAATGCGTATTGGTATTAACGGTATGAAAATTTGCTCATCCAGATTGATAATAGTTCACCAGTTATTTCCATGAGACTGGGGATTTGACCGTGGTGGTACGCCGTTGGTGTGAGTGTGATTGTCCACTCCTTTCAGTCTGTGTCCAATTGAGAAGGCCCAAAACAAGTTTAATGATCGAATACTCTGTCAGAACGGGATTCTGAATACTAGGGTCTCGGAGTCGAATTGGTAACTGTTGTATTCGATAAAGAGGAAAGTGAATCCTATAGATCTACTTGTCTATATCTAGATTTAGCTAGGCTAGTAATGCTTGGCATCATATGCGAACCCCCTGCTCCCTGATATGTACTACTGTATACACCATCTTCACCATCTCTCAATACTACTTGTAACTATTACCTATTATGCTCGCTCTACTCGCGCTTAATATAAATGAAGTATCCGAAAGCTACAGTTTTCGTTTACTGGCATTTAATTTCCCCTCCCAGAGCTGCTTAGTCCGAACGGTTTTCCGGCATATAAATACTAAAAGTTAACTCTAATAATGATTTGTATAAGTATTTTAAATAATAAAACCTAATTAGTTAATAGTACTCTCTATTAATAAAATTAAAATATTATAATAATATAAAATTGATTTTGTATAATAGAATAAATATATATATTATAATTTTTTTAAAGAATTTTAACGATCTAATTAACTAATAAACTCCCTATTAAGCGATGAAGTCAAATTTCAATATTCTAGAGGATATAGGAGTAAATTCCTAAGGCAACGACTTCGGCTAGCTAGGAACCACCCGTGACATTAATTGAAGAACTAAATATTGTTAGTTATATAATATCTAATTAAGAAGTCTTGAAAAGAAACCTGCTATCTTCATAAAAGACTATTATGCGGAGAAGACAAAGTCTAATGAGCTTGGTGCTATAGACTTAATTTCTTTTCAAACTATTAGAGTATCAAAAATAACTTATATTAGATTCTTCGATAGAATAGCTATAGTGCCCCAGAACGTATAGAATCTATATTAAAATAGTAATATTATCTTTCAATTATAAATAGAAAGTATATACAGCTAATTACAGTAACCGTGCACTCCTATTAGCCGAAACACATACTTTTAAAAAACAACGCATCGTCCCCTTTACCACCTACATATTATTTTATCAATTATGCTACCAATATATACTCCATTAAAGTCAATTAACTATAATAATATTCTTGGGATACAACTAAGCTTATACAACTATAGTAGAATTGTAAAGATATCTAATGAAAAACTTAACATATAAAAAATATCAAATGTTTTAAAAGTCCTTTGTAATACTGTATACTATACTATTGAAAAACCTATTGCGCAACGATAGCAAAACCCTATCCAAAAAGCCTAAAAAGAAAGTATATATAGAACAAAACGAATAAAGAATATTAAAATTTGTACAACTTTTTTTAAAATCTATTTATAAAAAAACAATTAAGAGATTATAGAAAAGATACTATTAAAAGGATTTTGAAGAAGTATAATATAATCAATTGAAGAATTAGAAAAAAACTATACTTTATATAGCAACATATACTAAAACAGTTTATATAATACCTATCTATAAAAAGCTTTATTACAAAAGAATAAAGTTTAATTTTTTAATCCGATAAATATTTTGTTAAACAAAAATAAAGAAAAAAGCAACAATAAATGTTTTAAATTCTTTTTCAAAAATGAGATCAAGAAATGATTCAAATTTACTTTATAGATAAGAATATAAAGGTTATAGTTTGAAAAAGCTTTTATGATATTGGAAAAAGCAAACTTTATATTATAAATCAAGATTTTGAAAGCAAAAAATATAAGTATAATGCAAATTTGTATTTAGAAATGTTTAATAAAGAAATCATTAGCATTTTTGAAAAGTTAGATTCAGGGTATTAATTTATGTAGGATAATATACTTATATATTGTATTACTAAAATCAAAAAATAGTTTTAAACTTAAAAGATTCCTTTGGTGAAAGATTAACTTTTTTATAGTTTTAATTTAAACCTTATTAAGTATATCTAATAGCATTTTAAAATTAGGGTATTTAAAATGTTTTCTAATGTAATTATAGATAAAAGCAATTTAGAGTATGTTAAGCAAAAGCTAAAGTTTTGTTTGCAAATAGTTTAAGATATATTAAATAATAATTTATTTCAAAAATTGAATATTAGTATAAAAGCTAGAATAGAAACTTGTATTGCAACAAACAACTAGCATATTAAATATTAAAGTATTAAAGTGTATATTTTTGTATCTTTTTTAGATTTTATAATAGTATTGATATTAAATATAGATTGTTTCAATTTTGGTAGTATAATAATTATAAATTGATTTAATAATATTGATTGAAAAGGGTGATGTTGATAATAAGATCCGGGCAAATTCCGGCTCGGCTAATAGAACATCCCTAGTACTGTAGACTCTTAAATCTTATTCATTTTCAAAACTATATTGAAACAGCTAAAATCTCTATAAAGAATTAGACTATGCATACTCATCGTCTAATAAGCTATATTCCTATATCTAGCTTCTACATCAGAAAGTTAGATCTTGAATATTGGTACATTCCAGAAGTCTCGATGAGACTTATACAATTCTCCCAGATATAGCAGGTATTCAGCGATTTATCCACCACAATCCCACGAGAACAAATTGAGCATCCCCAAAGTGTTGATAAATTAAAATCTATTAGTCTTTCAACTAGTGCGAGAGAGACAAAATATTCCATAGGCAACTGAGATACTAGATAGTATTAACTCTAGAAGTTTCCGATGAAAAGATCATAGTTACCAAGAGATTCTGGGTACTTGTTAGAACCAGGAATAACAGGTTCCGAAGATATTTGCTAAGAAATTGTCTTGAATTTGGATAGTCTTGAAGAATAATCTTAAAGTTTTGTGATATGATACATAAAACAGATATCTAAGGATGAATTATCCTGCTAGATTAGTCTCAAAAAGCTGCGATATGAGATTCACAGGCGTTTCAGGCATTTGGCTCTTGGTTTGTACTAACTCAAACAGTGTCCCTGAAGAGAGACAATTATTCTATAAGAATTGATACAATTCAGTTGTTTATACTCAAGAGCTTCCGACGACAGGGCTAGAACAATATGTACGAACTGTATCAATGAGAATAACAGTGTGAATTGTTGTGCGAAGAGGGGAAAAACATGTATAAAGAATTAGCACTATATATTCCAAGAATTTCATGAGCACTCGATGATACAGTAAACACATGATCTGTGAAAAGAAGAATTGAGAACTATCACATGAATAGCTCTATCAATAGACAAATAGTCATGATTAGACGCTACAATCCAGAGGATAGACGCCTCAAAGCTTTTTGAGAAGATACACAAGGTGTTCAAAAGAAGTAGAATCTCAAGATGACTTCAAGAGGACTTGCCTCACAAGCTTTCGACGATATATTCACAGTATTCTTCATTCAATATAGCCCTGAGGACGATACTTTGAGCAGCTCGCATGAGATATGCACAGTTTGCCGGGGTGCTAGGAGGTTAAAGGACACTAGCCTCAAAATCTTCTTCAAAACTGAACAAAGTTTTTACAAAAGATGAATCCTAAGATGACTTATCTCAAGGGTCTTCGACGATATTAAGAGTTATTTCAAAGAAAAAGACATATTATAACTACACTAAAGGTAATCTTGGACAAGATAGCAAACATGCCTATGGTAGTGTTTAATATCTGAGAAATCCCTCCCCTCCCCCCCTTATCAATCCATTTATTAGCCCCACCAAGGCCCATTCTCACTTACTATCGCTTGGATGGCCTATCATCCTGTCCAAGGATATTTGAGACAGCCCTCATTCTCTTCCCATTATTTTCATCTCCAAAATGTGGAAGCTTATCTTTCCATGATCTCCTACCGTTCGGAGCTCCAAATGCTGTGATATCATGTTGCCTAGCCCCAAGAACCGACCCCACCGCACGTACAAATTCCCATGTCACTCTGTCCTCTTGACGGATTATAGGAGGATCCTGTTGACCGTCATGATCGGCCCAAAAGAGCCACAGCTTGACAGCTATCCATAGCAGATCCTCTCCATTCTTCAAGTCTTTGGTAAACACCATTACCTCATCATAGCCGTTCCAACCCTTCATTACAACAGCCGAGACTCCGTCGAAAACGATCTGCGGAGGCTGATCAGAGTCATCAGACTCGAGAACACATGTAGTATCCAGCTTTCCATCAATGCCCCGCTTCAACAAATCATGCATTCTTGGTGCTTTTTCCTTGAGAGTAACCTCCAAACATCGAATGTAGTCTGGGGCCCAAAATGAGCTCCAGTCGCTGCCAGTTACATCCCAATCTTTCAAGACGACGATATGTTTTCGACCAATGGCAGAGCCTGGTGCGGGAGCTGAGGATACGCTTAGTACCTCCTCAGTGGGTCGAGATCGATAATCAGAGGGGGAGTGTTTCCTAAGAGGTTATATTAGCAAACTAATCTGCAGGAATCTATGATTCCAAGATGTGTCAATACTTACGAGTGAGAGGGCTTTTCATTTCCAGCTGTTGTAGCGGGAATTCTTGTTCTTTTACGATCAATGCGGTCGCTATGGTCTTCCTTTCGAGCTCTAAGCTCATATTTGGTCGCGGCAAGATCCAACGAAGTCGGGCTTGCTCCAAAGAATTTTGCGACATCATAAGTTTGTTGTCGCTGCGCCAGTGTGCAAGAAATTGGAAGTCTGTTTCTAGATAGCCATCTCTGCCAATAAGTGAGATGTTTGATGACTTGCGATGTCTCGAGCTCTGCGATAGCACTATAGCCATCACGATCGACAATGAAGGGGCATTTCATCAACTCATCGAGGTAGATGCATTTATTTTTGATGGCAAATTCGGAATCTCTGGTGTTGTGCGCGGAGGGAGAATATGCAACTACGTCGTCGCGATCGAAATCGGCATCCGAGGCCTTAAGATCGAACACCTTAGAAAACATAATGCAGTTATCTAAAAGATGTTGAGTGCTCGATAGGACGAATTTAGGCTGTCTTTCAGCATCGATAGGCCTGGTGTAATCTTCGTGATGCTCCAGAATTATAAACTTGGCTTGTGCCTTCAAAATAGCGGTAATGGTCTGTTGTATTGTTGATATTTGCTGATTCATGAGGTTCTTAGAGGTATTGTCAATTGCTCCATCGTTTTCAGGAAACTGCTCCCATAAACTCTTCAACTTCGCTTTAATATCGGAGGAAGTCGCAGAAACTGACGCCATGTTGTATTTGGTTACGATATGTTGTTGTGCGAAGAAATCGTGGATGGGAGGAACTGTGACAAAACACGTGGAACTCAAAATTTAAAAAGCGTGTAATGAACAGGAACTAGACGCGTAGCAAATAGGTGTACATTAGATGAAACTTGAGTGGGCAAAATAAATTTTAAATTTAATTGAGCTACGACAGTGAATGAAATTTTACAAAAGCAAAATATAAGACTATCCAATACAATTATATGTAACGATTGGCGAAGACCTTCACTCATTATTGTGGAGCATTTACTTCTGCCCCCATAATAAACGATAATCTAATGCTACCTAGATAGCAAAAAAAACAACCATTTGGCCATCAGCCTTCCAAAAAGGCAATTCAAAAGAGTAGTAAAATTAAAAAAATTAAAAAAAATCTTTTGTGAAAACAAAAAAGAAAGGTGTATCGAAATCATCTCTTCACTGGATGTCACGTTCGGTTGATCACAGGTTAATGCGAGAACGTATGAATGACGGTTAAGCCAACAGCCAAGTACCTCAAGATGATTTGATGGAAGAACAGGGTTTGTTCAAAAATATATAGATAGGCGAATTTAATACGCTGGTTACATGTTGCTCCTCTTAGCGCTCAATGCATCCTCGTTACTCGTCAAATGAGCAAGCCATGTTGAAGCTATCCGTATAGCAACGCACGATACATTTACAAAACAATCTACAACAGCAATATGGCGCAAGTTGATGAACAGGAAAACCTTCTCACCACACAAGTCGCCAACCTTACAATTAATTCCGCACAACGTGGTCTTCTGTTGCGGAAGATTCGATGCTGCGGGACTTTGCGCCGCGAGAACCTTCAAATAGTAAGTTCTTATCCATCACCAGTCACTTGCCATAAAGAACTCTAGATCTGATAGCTTCTATAGTCCCCGAGCTACAGTGCGCAAATATTGATGTTCAAATGGCCGAGACCAACGACGAAACAGAAGAAAAAGTGCTGGAAAATGCAAAAATACCCAGACCAAAATTCGGCTGGACGAAAGGTGGCAGGAAAGCCTTCCGTATTTACGTAACAGAAGAAAGGAAGCAAATTGCTATGGGAACGCTGAGCAATGCAGAGATACCTGCAGCCGTCGCAGCTGCACTGCGGGAAACGAAGCAAAGGTCAAATCAGGAACGTAGGCAACGGAAAAAACTGGAGCGACAGGCTAGCAAATACAAAGCAAGTAATGAGCCACAAGCCGGGACTTCTATGGATACATCTGGCAAGGACGAGGACGATGGCTTGCAATGCAGGTGATTAATTTCTTCCATTCCTTCTGATGAACTGTGCCAGTTACTAATAGGCTCTAAAGTTACGATTCGCAGACACCCTCGCAAATTGAAGACTCTACACTAGATCAGGCTATCGAGATGGACTAGGAAAGTCGAGACAACTGGTGACTGGCGTGTGAACGGTGTTAAAATCTGCAATCTAATAATTGGNGGGGGTGGAGGACAAGCGTACAGCGGGGAGCAAGTCATTTCAGAGGACCTCAGTATCAGGAATACAGCAGACATACTTTTCTATCATAGAGATGCTCCTTCAGGCTGCTAGTAAGGTCAATACAACGATAGCCCATCAAAATTACCAGATTCTTTCTGCCACTGCATTTGCTCGAGATGGTGGTTCAATGCTTGGTCCCGGTCTCTGACTTTCAAAATGGATGCTCGAGCTATTTTTGATTAACATAATGTCATGGAAATCATGGAACGTCAATATTAGCTTTGGGGTCAACCGTGATCCAATTGCAATGAGGTTTGTGAAAGTTGAGAATGGAGTGAGGTGAGGTTAGAGTTGGTAAGCTAGTTAGATTAGTCATACGGGAGCTTGTTGCATTTTAGCCACACCTGTGGCTTGAACAGCTAAGGTTAAAGTCAATTCAAACATACCTGATATAGCATATCATTGCCCGCCAGTCGACAATTGAATACTTAGGATCGGTAGGTGAGACTGAATTATATTAACAACAACATGAACAAGAATAGGAATATCACGATAACCTTATCATTCAACGCTATTTAACGCTACTCCCAGGCAGGCCGTCTCCGTCCTTCCCCCATCATTTCGAGAAAACCACCTACCTAGGTACCTACCTAGTAGTATGTACCGTCCATCCACAAAGCCGTATTCCTGGAGTCGAAAAAAATAAACGTATACTCTCATATTCCAACCATATCAGCCATCCATAGTAAAGTAATCCTCAAGTTTCCAACATCCCCCACTCGATAGAACAATGGAGACAAGGAGTTTCAAAAGTAGATCCGTCACTCCGAGAAAAGCTAGCCATATACGCGCTCCAATGAATCTGTGCAAGCATTTAGCATGGCTATGGTCGACTGATTCCCTTGCCTTCAGCAGGCATTCCTTTGTTTGCATTCTTTCTACATGCATGCTCATAGGGACCCAACGCTCGTTTGCCTATCAGGGAGCCATTTTACTTACTTTCATCTATTTGTCTCCAACGATGGTATGCCTACCTCCAATCAAATCTCCCCTGCATAAATCCTCAAGGAGTGCACCAAGAAATTGTGCACCTTTCCTTCTATCTTTACGCGGTAGTAGATCATTCATTCGAATACATACAACTTCTGTATTGATGACTATCCCTAATTCTTGACTTCTTCATTTCTGGACCAGATGTTCGCTAAAGACAAGATATGATGAAAGCCGATGAAGCTTATGCAAATTGGCCAATGTCTCCCTCCTCATTGGCACCGAGGTACTCTGCGAGGAGACAGGCGTTTTCAATATCTCCAATCTTCCGTGACGAGAAATTTGAATGACGGTTGTATTTTTCACAAACCTAGCACAAAGTAGTCCGACATCGAAAGCTCCCCGCCTCTTCGCGCCAAAAGGGGATCTTAAACTCGTAGACTCTAGAACAAAGTTTCTGGCACTTTGTTTTCCACCGCGGCATGTCTCCATGTATCCTCGTTTCACCGGTATGACTGAATAATGAAATTCCTCGTAGAATTGTAGCCTACACCAGCCCTTCTATCCATTGTATTTGCAGTAGTTTCTGGTTTGATATCTCGGTTATGGTAACACCTCCCTGCTAACCCGCGTTTCACGAGGGTGGCAGTTTGTTGGGTAAGCAGACTTTTGCTCTCTACGTTGAAAAGTACGGATACTCCAAAAATGAAAGAAAATTTAGTCTTGTCAATCTATAATCCTACAACTTCAATGCATCAAACATTACTCCCTCGAGATTCAAAATTACCGTACGGGTATAACATGAATCTAGATGAACCCCCTGGATGCTGGAACACCATCCTATATTCATATTAGTATTCCCAAGTATCTACATTATAGCAGGCCAGATTTGCCCAAGATTTCACCACAGCTGGATTTGACCACGGCAAGACGGTACAACTGTATCACACTGAACTTTCGATAGTTACTATTTAGAGATGCCTATAAACTGCCATTAACACATCCAAAGCTTGCTAGCCTATCTTAACGTCAGATGCACCAACACGAGCCTTTACAAAGGTATCAAAATACTTGGCACGCGCTATATCCTCCCGCGACCAATCCTGCCACAAAGCCCGGTTTACCTGGCAACGCTCAACGAACATCACCAAAGGCGCCCACCGGTAATCCTCACCCCATGAAAGCATCGTGTCTAGGATGTTTCCCGGTGATCTGTAATACCTCAGTACCTCATCCCAAAGCAGTGTAGGTTTACCCTCACGACTCTTCCCAACAACTTTTGACATTTCTCCGGTAGCAAAATTTCCCGCATGTAAATCTCGCAGAAGCAGACCCATAAATTTTGAGCCCTTCGCTGCCGTTGCTATCTCTACACGAAGGAAGCGTGGGTATGCCTCGTTGAGCTGGATATATACATCTTTCGGCATAGACGAACCATTCTTGCGAGTAGGTGTCGATTTGGTTTCTTTCTTCAACTTCTGTGGAGGGTCGGCTGGCTGAGGTCCCTTCTTTGATTTCTTTGAAATGGAAGTGGACTGGGTTTTCTTCTTCAAACTCTGTGGGGTAGGGATATTGTCTTCTGTCAAGTCAATGATCTCTCGTTTCATAGCTTTCTTGACCTGGGATGCTTTAGCTTGCTTTGGTGTTTCTTTTTGTCCATCCAAACTACTCTCTGGATTGGCTGGCTGAGTGGCAGGATCCTGTCGCATGTATGTAACCAACGCGCTGCGCACAGCTTTGTCTTTGAAATCCGTATTTCCGAGATAAGTTGCCAGCGACTGAATACCTGCCAACTCGATTGCCCAAAGCTTTTCTGAGCGCCCAATCTTGGAACTTGGTTTCAAAGCACGTCCCTCTAAGAAACTCAAGAGACACTCCATCAATGTCCAAAGCGTTGAGATATTCCATTTTGCAATCTGCTCATACCCGGGGCGATGATTTTCAAACTTTGACTCGACCAAGTCGAACATGTATACTATCTTTCCAGGGATTCTCGGGATTGCTGGCTTTTCTGTATTGGCATGCTCCGGATTATAGCAGATTCGGTCATTCGTATCTTTCACATCTCCACTGAGTTTCAAATCAAATAGTGAACGAATGATAGGCAATTTCTCGAAAATGAGTTTTTCTGGTGCCTTCATAAAGATAAATCTTCCCTTGTCTTTCCTTGGAAACACTGACTGGAAAGTGATTAACTTAGAAGGGTTTTGGTCTTCCTTGTTGATACTAAAGAAGAAATCTTATTAGCCGTTGAACCATCGTTTTTCAGTACCAATACTTCCTCTTTTAACTCAATGGAGGGTCATTCCAAATTCACAAACAATAAATCATTACTTACACATTCTTTCCGACGTTCGAAGCTTTGTTCAAGGTGGAGTTATTCATCTTTTAAGTAAGCCGAAATCTTTTGATACAAGCTTTAGTTGAATCCCGACGGATGGATGTGCAATCATCCTAAAGTGAGTTTGAAGAGGCTAAAAGTTGCAGTTGGTCTCACGCAGCTTGTCGAAAGATTTTTTGGAAGGAAGCGACTGCAATGTACAGTATTGCTGAGGTTCGGTTGACTAGCGCGTGGTCGTACGGCTCAGTATCCTCAGCCTTGCTACTAGCAATTCAATTTATTTCCGAAATTGGTTATTGTGTGAAAGGCAGATTGGTTATAATAAAGTATAGATCCAAAAGGGAAGAGGAGAACGCAGATTGTATTCAATGACTAAGATAAATGAGCTCCATATGTACGGATGAGAAGGAATTCAAATGCATTAGCGTCATGTGTGTATTTAATAGTTATAAAGGTACTCAGTAGTCTTCATAAAGAAAGCAGAAGTAAATGATGCAATATATCAACTAAGTACCATGAGTTACAGTTCTTTCATGACCACAGCCTTATTTAAGATCAAAATGCTACATGATAACTTATTGAAGAGAAAGTTCATGATGACTTCGAAGTTGATCTCTCGCGCCCTGGTTTTTGACCTCTGAGCTCTCCTTTGAAGACTTCTCCCTGGGACAAAAGCTTTCCGAAAATGGAAAGACACGTATAGGGTGAAACTTCGATGGATTGCACGCTGAATTATAAGGGGATACAGTTATTCTAGCATGAATGTAGTGTACCTTATATGAAACCACTTTCAGGTCATCCCATCGTGAGCCATCTTTGTGGGATATCTCAATTTCATTTTGATCAGCTGCTCTGTGTGTTGAATTCCTTTGTATATGGAATTGCCTAGTTCAAAGCCCCTGTGTCACCTCATATGCGTCGTTGTTACCGCATGTTGAAGATGAGCTTACCCAACCTCATGCTTGGGTCCCCAATCAGTAATTAACCAAGTGAAGTTTTCATTAGGCCGCTCAATCAGGTTATCCATATACGTAAGGATAGAAAGTTGTGAGTAGAGAGAACTTATGCGTTTGTGATCTCGTTCGGTCGAACGAAAATGTATTTAGATGCCATTCAGTGTGTGAATGAAGGAACGAAGAAGCAGTTTTAAGGCATATTGGTTCAAATAATCCAGCGAACCGCAGGGAATACAAATAGCCCTGCAAGTCCAAGTGGCACAGAAAACATTCACTTAAATTGGTTACTCCTCATTGAAATGGACTGAAATCTACTGCTGCATACTCAGCTAATCATACTACAATCAAGTTCCATCGACAAGCAGACCTTGAGCCCTTGCAACAATAGATCATTTACTTTCTTTGCCAGATAGGGGTAAGAAAGCTCAAAGAACCAACGTGGGTGCGATTATATTCAATGAAGACCTGGAGTTGCACAATGACGGCGAGTTTCAACCAATACATGCCCGACGAAGCAGGTATGTGTTATAGCAGATTTCATCACGGCTCCAACCTTTGAAGCCCAAATTTGCAAGTACTGAAGGCTATCATTACCGTAGTGCCCTCTTCCAATCCTGATAATCCTTTCAAATGAACATAATAACCGTAGTTGTCGCAAACATAGATGGGGCTTTCGAATTCTACGGCTGAGCTCGCTAATTCCAGCATTGGTTCATCAAAGCATGATCGGAAACAACAAACCTCCCACTTCCACAAGTAAAAAGTGGCTGGAAAGAGAATTCCAGTAATAATGGGCACAGCTATCTCCGAAACCTCCATCAAAAAGAACCCAAGGGTCTGCGCCATGATGTCCAGTGTTCTTGGCTTTAAAGGAAAGCTACTAGTGCCCAAGTTGGGGACACGCGCATAGAAGAAGTTTGAAATTCTGTAAGGCACGAGAGATAAAGGAATAAAAGGCTAAGGATACAACTCCTGCGGGTGCTAATTAAGCGAAGAATTCAGACATGAAAGATGCATTGTGATCTTTGCTTTAGGGGCGACGGCGCAAAGCTGGGTGGCTATTGTGAAGTATTCAGTTATTCATGTGACGATCATATTGAACAAGCAAATTCTCGCCTCTCCGTTAATGGAGTTGTTCCATTTGAGCCTCATTTCCATGATATGCAAAGGGAATGACGATTCCACTTACTATTATGCTGTAGGTTTGATATTCCTGTCTTAGAGTCTGGTATTTTCATATCAGTCCGTGATACACTAAGGTGACAAAATTATAATCTCCCATAAAGCTGGCTTAAATTAAACCCCGTCGAAAGCACTCCTGGCTACAGTAGAGTTCCTTCAAGGATTGCCATCAATTCCTGAAAATCCCTCAACCCCCGTGGTCTTCCAATCTGCAGGCCGAGACGGAAGCCTCTTTTCTCTCCATATCTCTCCAAAAATGAACCAAACATATCGCTCTTCTCCCATGCGTCAATATCTATCTCAGCCCCAACATACTGTACGAAGCAGGCCTATTAGACCTAACGATGTACCATTCGGATCGGGATTTATGAAGATCCTCGGGAGTCAAGACCAAGGAGCGTGCATCATCGCATAATTCTTCTGCGATGGCGGCTATTATTTGTATTCTGATATTCCCTTTTTGCTTCCAGTGAGGAATTTAGTGATGTAGTGCAATTATTTGTACCCATTGGTCTGCTTCAAGGGCGCTGAAAGAATCTTATTCTTTCGGACCGTTTTTTTCCAAGAGCTTGCATTCTTCTTGGGTGACATTTTGGTGTATATCGTGACCAGAGAGGCCATCTAGTCTGTGGTAACAGTGGAAACTTCTGCTTTGAGTAAATCGTCCGCAAGATTATTCGATGTTATTCGAACAAAAGTTGTGAGAAATTAGTCGTGGTACCGCCACTGCCAAAACGATACATCTGGGAATCGGATGAATTGGTCTGAGCCTTCGTGCGGATGTCACCATGTGTATGTCATCAAGTTTTGTGTTCGATCCTTTGAGATATGACATCAACTTGACACCACAGCAAACATCGAGACGAAAATACTTGTTACGAAATAATCCTTCGGTATGGCAGTATATCTTTGAAAAATTTGGCCGTGATTTCGGTATGACTTGAAATCCTAGAGCAGGCTTTGAGAATGGAGACAAATTGCCACCGACAGATATGAATGATGAAATACCAATCACATTGCTGAGAATGGTACATACATCTTCTGATCGATCGACCGTCCGTTTCGACTTCTCTAACTGGCTGAAAGACCGGGCTATTATCTTGCAGGGCACCGTCGCGAAATACAAATCCAAGGGCAAGTTTTAGGAGGTCAGAAAATATAAGGGCGGCAGAGGTGGCTCTAGCTGCATCCCAAACAGTACACAGAATGTACTCTTCGAAGCGGGATATGTAACCCCTGAGGATCTGCGGCTTCGCATTCGAAAACGTTGCACAAACGAATCTTCAATAGTCATCAGTGAAACTACAGGTGCATTAGAGGTTCAGATATCTCATACTTTACATCCAGGTACCGACTGAAGAAGATGCGAATTCTCATCCTCAATTGTATCTTCCACGATACTTTTCACGCGTCTTTCAAACACACTAGCATCGAAGGTCGCTCTTCTCATGGCGCTGTGAAGGCGATATCAACCCAAGGTCTTTCAAAAGTAAAGCACAAAGACCATCTGTAACAACTTTTCACAGGTATCTATAGCTGGCTCGATATCTAATTCTTATGAGCACATTAGCTCAGTTCATCCTATTAACTACTAAGATACCCACACGTCTACCAAGTAGAATCGCCAGTAGCCCACCCATAAACAACTCAGCAATCACATAAAAAATCTCACATCGCTTCGGCGGATTATAGAAATCAATAAGATGGTATTCGCCTCAAGGCGAGAAGGCTCAAGAGGGAGCGAATCCCCTCCACCGTGTAGAAAACTTCAGTACCCCGGCCTTTCTATGAAAACTCCAGACCTTTAGACTTTGAAGCTTGCCAAGTGCTAGTAAAGGTAAACCTTCTGGTGGTATCAATCTTCAAGCCCTTGCAGGTATAAGTGCAACTGGTATTCTCACCTCCTGCCAGGACGGGAGGCCCCCATTGCTCAAAGAGTATGGATATAACACGGAAGTATCCAGACTGCAGTTCCCCGGATCAGTCACAGGAGCATCAGAACTTTACTTTCGCAAGTCATACTTTGAAATCTTACTCGTAGGAAGCGTATTTCGGGATATCATGTTGCAGTTTGCAGCTGGGGGCGGTATTGAGATGGCTAACTAAAGGTTCACACAGTTGATTGGAGGCCAACGGGCTTCTAGATGATGCAAAATCAGAAGTCAAAAAGAGCATAAAAATGTTGATAGGTGAGGAGGGACCCAGTAAACTAGGTAAAGAGTGATTTTGAAAAGGAAAGCTATGTAACTAGACGATTGACTTTTAAAATCTCTTGCTTCTCCGGTTCATTCGCACGTAAATGGCCACACATCCTAAAATGACAGCCAAAAATAATCCCTTCTGCATAATAGTGAAACCAGCTTCATCAGCATAGCCGAATTCCTCTGTCTCTGTCTCTGTTTGTGGGGTACCAACAACTGGAATAACTGCGGTGGGAGCAGCAGGAGTGGGAGGATCGATTGGTGCAAGTGGAACTTCAACCTCTTCCATACCGGGTTGAAATTCAGCAGTACCGTATTCATCTACATCAAGCAAGAGAGACGAATCAGTAAGTCCTCCCAATCACGCTTGCATGTACGCAGGAGGAGACTACTCTAGAGTTCCACATGGATACCTTCTTCTGGTACTGGTAGTTCACCACTGTCGGTGATCTTGACGGCCTCAACCGGTTTGTCTGATGCTCCCTTCTTGACGTTCTCAATCTTCTCAATGATCTCATATCCCTCAAGGACTTCGCCGAAGACAACGTGTCTACCGTCAAGATGGCTACAAAAGAGTTAGAATTGAGACAGCTCCACATCAAAGATTTTTGGGGTTTAACTTACCCTGGGGTAGAAGTAGTAATGAAGAATTGGGATCCGTTGGTATCCTTTCCGGCGTTGGCCATGCTGAGGAGACCTTTCTTCGAGTGCTTCAACTTGAAGTTCTCATCTGGGAACTTGGCTCCGTAGACTGTCGATTGTTAGGACTCCGCATATCGTTCGCAGACTATAAAACGTACTTGATTTGCCTCCAGTTCCATCACCCTTTGTGAAATCACCTCCTTGGATCATGAAGCCCTTGATAACACGGTGGAAGGTAGAGTCTTTGTATCCAAAGCCCTTCTCGCCAGTTGCCAAAGCTCTGAAGTTCTCGGCGGTTTTAGGAACAGTCTTTCCATAAAGACCTAAAACAACTCGACCCATAGGTTCATCGCCATGGCTGATATCTAAGTAGACCTTGTGGGTAATCTTTGGTCCTTTGGCAGCTTCCGTCGTTTGAGCAAAGAAGAGGAAGGTGACGGTAAGGATAAGTAGTGCAGAGACTACAAAACGTTGAAAAATGAACATCTTGGCAGTCAATTGGATACTGACTTATTGAATTGTAACTTTAGAAATAAGGTATTGTGTCGCCCAAGTGAAAGACTTTAGAAAGACGAAGTGATGTTGTCCAAAGGTAAGGTGTTTCGGAGAGGTGTCGATTAAACTTAGCGTCGGGCGGGTGGCACGTGCGAGCCTCGAAACAGAAGGTCGCGACCTCTGGTCCGTGCATTATCAAAAATCGTCAACTTTCGCAACCTCATAGAAATTAAGGACGGCAAGAGACGCTCAAGGCACATATACCATCCTCAGTTGGACCATATAAACTTCTCAACATGGTATGTTTGTAATAGTCATTTCCCATATTACAGTGCTGACCTTGCTTGAAGGTTTTCATCCTAGGAAACGCATTTGTCGAGAGAACTTTGGTGAAAGTAAGACCTCCCATCACCTCCCATTGTAGCTCTACCTTTAGTACGCATACTCATGGCACGTAGAAAGCCCTGGAGTCGTTTTATGGTTTAGGCAACCAATCTTCCACTCGCATTATGGCCAAATATTATATTCATCCCACGGCAAACGTTGGTTCTTTATCAACTAAGACAATCACAGCTCTAACTGCCGAGCTTTCTACCATGCCATTGGAGTCTGAATTAAAGCGAAGGCTTCAGGATAATCTCGAAAGATTGAGAACAATGGGTAGTTACCGGGGGAGAAGGCATGCTATGGGTCTACCAGTGAGAGGACAAAACACAAAAAGTCAAGTATGTACAATTATGTGAAGCGGGGTATGTAAGGCTACAGATGCTAAATCATGATAGATATCGACGGCTAGAAAGCTCAATAAAGTATTCAGAAAAGGATGAATGGTTTATATTGGGAAGATTGTACAAACAGGATTGCATTGCGGGCGCATCTACATGGTTAGGGAGGCGGCTCGTACGAATAAATCAACAACACCGATCACAATTCGGCCTCAAGGCGTATGGTTACAAATTTTGGGACAAGGGGAAACACTATATTCAATCAACAAGAGGCATTAACCTTACATACACATACAGGTATGATCACGCCACTTTCAGAGCTTCGCAGCTGGCAAAATGAAGAGTGATTCTTGAAATTTTTAAAGCAGTCGCCACATGTCCTTTAATCTAGTAGTCTGTCTAGCCTGATCATGGTACCCATAGTTTTGAGCAGATCCCCGGTCCTCTCCAGTGGAAAGCATACTGTTTACCATCATTTCCAACGGTGCATATTTGTCAACAGAATTTTGTCCGAAACTGAGACGATCCTTCTGTGCAGATTAAGAGCCAAATTTCCATTCATGAGTTCGTTCTTTAGTACTTAACGTGGCTCCAGCAAATCTTGTTACTGGGAGCTAAAATGTGATTGACTGATCATTACCTAAAATTTGATCCATTGCTAAAACATTTTCCATTCGACGCTATTCTTGTACATCTCTCGTGGCATCTGAAGTCCGGTACTAGTAATTCGGGTATCAGTCTACATTCAACTCAATATATGTGGTGAGATTCCTTACCCATTTGAATCGCTTCTCGTTGTTGGGGAGGAGTGCATTGGTAGGTCAAAAGGCGTTTCATTGTGGATGACGATATCTGTACCTTTTTGTCCCATGTTCATATTCATCTCCATACATGGACCAGGTGCAAGTTCTTCGAATTTCGTGAAATCGCAATCCATTGCCGGACTATAAATGCCAAGGCCTGTGTTTACCGCTCCCTGGTATGAGTTAATGGTGATTGGCAATTTGTCGTCCCAGTCTGTTTGCGAGGTAATGGCAGTTTCATTTGGATTGAACACTGATGAATTTCTGTTCAAAATTGTCCGCGGAATTGAGGCATTATTGTTGACATAATCAAAGCCTGACAAGATCGACTCATTGGTTTTGTAAGACTCTCCGGGAAATCCGAGGGCGCTGGCAGGGGAGACATTGCCTAAAATACTGGGTGAAAATGCTGAGTCGGGTGTGAAGACTTCATGTTCAGTAGATACTGGCTTCTGCTTTGGCGTCTCACCGCCTATTGCTTGTCGCTTTCGCCTCCGTTCGCTCAAAATTTCTGCTGAGACTTTCGTATATCGTCGCTTTTTAGGTGTTCCAGGACTCGAAGCTTGTGCAATGGCGGGAGATGATCGAAGTATTGAATGTTGAGTTGGCGGAAGTAGTGGCTCAAAAGCTCCCTGTTTTTGAAGCCGTGGAATAGCAATCTTTCGAGGCGGGGTCATCGGCTGGAAAAATGCATTCTGCTTATTGGCAGGAGTTTGAAGTCTTAGACTCGGATTGGGTGAGGGTACGAATCCTTGTTGTTCTAATCGAGGTGTGGATGGCATACTTAGTGTAGGTTGTTGCATGACTGATCCTCCGTGCTCATTGCGACCATTGTTCGAGAACCTCTGATCAAAATCCCCAAGTGGAATAAAGTGCGAGGTAAATCTTGGTTCAGCAACATCATTCCAACTCGAAGGAAATCCGTCTTCCATCTGGTGTTCATTGAAAGATGCCGCAGCGGATGGATAACTGGAACTTATGGAAGCAGTGTATGGACTTTCGTGCTCTGTGAAAGACATTGCTGGGGTCGGTGGAGCTTCAGATTTGCCCAGTTGCGAGGGACTCTCTTCGACGGGTGATAATGGTGGAGGCATCGTGAATGCGCCAATATCTCGGCCGAATATTGTCATATCCGCCAACAACCACCATCTCTGGCACTGCATGTCGACTTGGAACAAAGATTCTGCATTGAAATCTGCAGCGCTGTCAGATTGTTCTCTTGATATGTTCAAAGTTTAATGCTTACCATCAATGTATTCCCATGGCACGCCGCGTTGATCGTGGTCCTCAACCCAAGTAGTAATGTCGTTTGTGTATCGTACCAGCAATTTCAGCATTTCGATAAAATCCAGGTCGCTAGGTATCCTGACTAGATTAATACAAAGGTTAGCACTCGTTTCCTCCTCCGCAGATTCGTCTCACAAACCTCTAGGATCAATCCATCCACCTCCCATTTTTGTGGTAAAAATATTTTGAATTATAGAAAGATAATTCATGAACATGTAGTTCAAATTCTTCACCTTCTCGATCTCTGGGCGACATGCGAGAAGTCCTCTTATGATCGCTTCATTGTCTGCAGTAGAGCGTAGGAGCTCGCCCCATGCCTCTTCCAACATAACGTTTGCTACGTTCATTATATGCGTTGATGTAAGGCTAGCCTTATTGATTTCCAAGGTTTGCTTGTTGATTAAAGGAGTATTTGGAAAAGTTGTCAAGTTATTAATGATAGATGGTTTCGGTTCGGCTAATTTGTAGGATCGTGGAAAGATTCACTTGGTGGACCTCTCTATTCTGCAAAAGGTTGTTGAGGGCACCGTTCCTTAATTCTTCCCTATTGTCAAGTGTGTATTGTTGAGGTTTTGAGGAAAACTACCTCTGCTAGATCTTTGAGCTACCTTATAGGGAGAACGATTAGATTATATCCGTCGCTGCTACAAAACTACTGTTAGCTTACTTGTACGTCATATACCAAATGGTACGGCCATAACGAGGTGACTTGGTGCCGTAAAGTGAGGGGTAAGCCTTTAACTCTGGTTAATAGATCCATTTTGCTTCACTTTTTATTGTTAAAACACTCGATGAGTGAATCTAGTGGAAGCTCTGTGCAATAACTGATGTCATCTCTTGTCAGGCCCAAGGAAAGCAAATACTATGTCGATAAAGTTCGCCCATCTAATAAGTACCAGCAATCACCTATATTCGGCCTAAGTGACATCATTATCAGTAGTCTATTGTAATTGGCACAACCTTCCTCTATTAACATTATTATAAGTAGAACTGAAAGAATAGTATCTACTTTGGCCATACTAGGGAAGCTAAGCTTCTTAGGAACTCCGGTCGTCGGTCTTAAAAAGTTCATGCATACCTTATATTTCGGACCATATGATTCACACTGGAAGTTATTCACTATCCCGACTATAGTATCTTTTTTTGTATTATCGGAGCGTTGTGGCTTTCATCACGGGAGAGATATTTCGAACGGTGAATTTGAGTAATATTTGATTTGCCCCACTAAGGGAGAGGATATTTATTATTACTGTATCATTCATGGATAGCTTCGATATGTCCAAACGACGCCTACAAAGAAAAATCAAATGACGAAATTACCTACTCCATAGTCAAAAGTGACTAGCCGGTTCTTCTGTCTTCCATGCACTGTTTTCAACGCATGACATCTTTAAAGTGTAATTATGGCAACCTTGGAAGCCTTTTTATTATGGATTAAGCTCATGCAATCTTAAATTGGTTCGTATTTATTGAAGAATAGCACGCTCATATTAGAAAGAAAGCGCTCTGTATCGATCCGTAGGAACTACTCGTCGGCTAATCAGAAATCTGGCCAACTACCTTGGGTAGTCGGCAAAATTTATCTAGTAGCCGGCGAGTAAGCCAAGCCCCCCTGAGTGCCTACCTAGGTACCTACTCTTAGCATTTACTAAGCGATGGATAGTCAAAGGGGGGGAATCCATTTAGATTGATAGCCAAAACAATCGACAATTAGGTTCTTCCATTCATGTTTCCTGTAGCACACAATCTCTTGAAATGAATTCATGATGCTGGAAGTTGATGTTCCTATCATTTAAGCAAATAACTTCTATAACTATCCATCTTAACAACTATGAGGAGCTGCTCGAAAATTCCCATCGAAGGCTCTAAAGCCACTACTATGTAGTTTCTGTGTTTCTAAACCCTCATCTTATCAACAACTGTCCGTATAATAGCTCACTAAAATGATCTTTGCTGTATTCCCAAGAACACCAAGCTATATGGCCATGAGCTTCGTATTACAATTCAAGGGTTTGCTAGTCTTGATGTATACCCGAAATAGCATGCAATAATACCTTGCAATCTTAACTACTCCTGTAATAATCTTTGTTTGATATTCACTATCAAGTGTGAAACTCTGCATAACACTAGTGCCCTTATCACTCCGATCTAGCATGCGGAGGTTCTCCTCTGATATATGATTATCGCCTCTTTCAAGTGAATTCGTCGATATGTTCCCATTTTACTTGCCGCAATCGCTTCCTTTTCAATCCAACCGTATTGTTTATATGGGCTCTGCACCGATCATAGCCAATTAGAAATGACCCTAGCGATAGGCTGTATTATAAGATTTGGACTTAAAAGCGCGAGCGTCGAACTTTTCATGGGCAAAAATTATCAACGACTCCATCAACCAAAATGGAAGAACCCAAAATCAGTGATGTGTCGAATCCATTCGCACGATCCAAGGAAGAAACTCCAGCTATGACCCGTTATAGTATCACTATCTGGGCCCACGATATTGTCAATGAACTTCAGCAGCTCGGTGTTCTCGATCCAGGCAACGAAAAGTTTGCAAATGAGTTGTACCGCGTGTACACTAATTTGCGGCATTTCTTTGCATGGATTGCTGAACGTCCTAGGCTTGTCCCTGGCCCTATTCAGCGTCATCCCTCATTCTATATCGGAGTGATTGGAATTTTCCCCAATTCGCATAAACTCTGGAATGACCTTGAATGGGAACTAAGACCTGAAAAGGATGGTGCATTCATCGACCAGATGCTTGACCATCTTGGCTCGTTTTGGAATGTCAAGTTCAATTTAAAGAACAAACTTCGTCGTCAAAAAGGTAGGTCCTCTAATCCCTGTGTTTTGGGTTATATACTAATGTTATGATTAACAGGTTATGGTCCTACGTCACGCATAGATACATTAGCAGAAGCAGCGGAGTATGCCGCACTTAAGGCCCCCAGTCTATCAAATAACACTCAACCCCAAATCACAGTGTCTGTTTTCTCGAGTGGTCCCTCGTTACGTCCTGTGGCACCTGCGAGCAGAAATAATCCAAGGAACATACAAGATATGATTCCAGGACCCAGTAGACTGCGGGAGCAAACGAGCAACAATGGTATACAACCGGGTTCAGCATCTGGTTCAGCATCTGGCTCAACATCCTCCGCGCAACACGTCAAGACTGGTCATCTGCAAATACCACAATATTCCCGTTACAATCAAAAGCACGCTCGGGCTTCGATGCGGAGTGCTCCTCTTTCAGCATCCAATTCACAGCCACCCATGTTAAACCTAGGTGTACGTCCACAATTACCTCTTTCGCTCGGCGAGGCATCACACAACCCTGTTGGTCCAGCGGACGATCGCAATGGTGATAGAATTCCTTGCGTTCCCATTGGTTCTATTCTGCCTGCGCCTCCAGCTAAAGATGATAAACATCCAAATCGAGCACAGAGTTTTGCCAGCACATCGACGCGTTCTATGGCTAGCATGACATCTGTCAGGCTGGCTCTTGAAAGTGTCAACAATGGAGCATCACTCAGCGCCTCTCAATCTTTCAATAGTGGCGTAAAACGCTCTGTTGATGGCATGAAGAATCTGAGACCAGGAGATCTTCCCTCTAGCAGTGCCTCCCAGATGAAGGACCAAGGTAGCTCAAACGAGAATGCGATTGCAATTCTAGATTCTCCATCTCCGGAAGGCATTGCTACACCTACCGACAACCAAAAATCTCAGGATCGCAGCACCCGTCTTAGTTCACCTTCTAAGTCATCCCATGACTCGGGATTGCTACATTTTCCCATTGCAAATGCGCCTCGTACAAATGCCAAGACTTACAGTCTATCCAGACAATCTAGCCCTCTGACTAATTCTTGGACACCTATCAATGGCCATGATGGTCACCGAGAAGTGAAGTCTGCGGAACCAACCAAGCCAAAAGGCCAAACTTTGGATCGAGGACCCTACGACCAGGAAGGCACGAATAAGGGAGAAGCGAAGGCTAAGAGACCTACTTCCGCCAGTGGCATCCAAGAAGGTATCGCAGGCAATCCGACTAAGAAGATGAAGATGAACACAACAAATCCTACAGCCCCCTCCTCTAACAATGCTTCTACGAATCTAAACGCATCGAACCAGAAGCTTTCGAGTATCCCTAAGGAACCTACACCTTTGGGTCCTACTCAAAAGCCTACTGAAGATGCCGCCGTTTTAAAGAAGGCTAATAAGAGTGCTAGAGATAGATATCGGGCCTTTAGCATTCGATATAGTGAGTAAAGATGGTTCTCTGGGAGGAAAGTAAAGGTATGAAAAAATTGAATGGGGGGAGGAAATCAACGAAGTCTATAGCATATGTACTCAGAAACTGATGTTTCAATCGTCCGCTGGGAAACATTCTGGCTTTCTAAGTCTAGAACCCTTTTCCTCCGTCTCTTCGGCTTTGGACTCTTCAGTATCAAAGCCCCGTGTTAGCAAACATCCAAGAGTATTAGTTTCCTACTGAATCATAAGTCATTTCTGTCTAAAAAGTCCTGTGTAATGCACAAAACTATTTTCTAACGTGATGTTACGGTCGGCCATGTAGTAGGTCAATCTCAAATCGCTTTTATCCCTTTTATCCCTTTTATCTTTTTTATTTCTTTTATCCCTTTTATCTCTTTTATTACTTATATTTACAAAACTTTATACTAAAAAAAGAGTTTGATATTTATTCTAAATCCAAAAAAATGCCATTGTTTTTATTGTTTTCATTTATATCAATATCATCCTTCTTTCTTGAATTAGATTCCTCCTTTTTATTTACAAAATTATCAAAATCAAAAATATCCTCCCTTCCTCCTCTATATCTTTGTTTAATTGCTTCTCTTTCCTATACAACTAGTATTTCTATTCTTTTATATACTTTTAAATCAATAGTTTTTTTTTAATATACTCGTTTAATTTATTTGTATATATTTTACAAAAGTTATACTTTCATAAAATTATATTCCTGTAATTTATTATAAAGATAATGATATATTTTAATATATAATTGCTATAAGCCAAAAAGAAAACAAATATATCTTATTTTAAAGTCTCCTTCCTTAAATATTAATTTATAAAGTTTTATTTGATTTTTTATTTAATAAAAATTAGAATTATAATTTTCAATTTGTTTTTTAAATTCATCCATTAATTGATATAGAAAATTAGGATATTCTTATTTTATCGTAAAATTCCTTACTATAATATGATAATATAAATTATTTAACTTATTAGTAGATAAATAATAAATTCAAAACGATTACTTGTAAATATAATAAATATTATAAATAATAATGAAATAGCTAATATGTTCTTAAATAACAAATATAAATAAAAAGCATAAAACAATTCGATTTTTTATTATTTCTTAAAACCAACTATTATAATAAAAAGCATCAAATAAATCTATTTATTAGTTTATCTATTATTTAATTAACTTTCCTCACCATTTTTTAATACAAACATTTTTTATAGAAAATCTATAAATCCAACATTAGTAAAGTAATACATTAATCTTTATAACCCATCATAAAACAACTTAAATTATAATAGCAAAAATAATTTCAATACCCATATTAAACTATATTGTTTTAAAAATACCATATTCTTTAATAATTTTAAATATCAAACTCCCTACCGCAACTTATATTTGATTAAAAATATTAATATAATATTTAAAAATCCGTTATAAATAAATATTTATTATTCTATATATTTGAAAACTATACAAGGATAATTTATTATACCTATTAATACTTTAAACTCAATTAAATCCAACAACTTTAAATCTTATTCTTTTTTTTTTTTTTTTAAATAAGTTTAGATTTTAATTAGATTAATTTTTTGTATAAAATCTCGGATTCGATTTTGTAAAATAAATAATAGTAAAGCTAACCATACATTCTTATAAATATAAACAAAACCTTATTATAAAAATTGTTCAATAACAAATTGATTTCACATATATTTTTCCGCTATCTTTATTATTTTATTATAATCTTTTTAATTTGTTAAACTTATTCTATTCTTTAATTTAACTTTTTTCAAAATTTAATTAATAAAATTATAATAATTATAAAAACTGTATAAAATATTAAGTATTCGTTTATAACTATAATTCTAATATTATAATTTTTAAACAATAATAATAAGTTTAAAATCTTTTAAAAGATTTAATATTTTTTCTTTAACACCCCAAAATTTTAAATATTGAAAATAGAAGGCTTTATTTTAAAAAAAATTAATATTAAAAATGTTTAAATATTTAAATCAAAATCTACAAGGCTTAAAATCCCTTTTTCGCTATTTATTCTAAAAGCTAAAATATAGTAAAATTTTCCTTAAACTAGAAATGTAGAATTAACGGTTTATAAAGATTCTAATTAACAATAATAGGTAATGCCATACTAATTAATATATAGTATTAATATTGTTATTGTTGTTATATTTGTATTAAAAAAGATATATAGAGAATTTTAGATATAAAAAGACTGTATAATTAAGCTAAACATTATTATATTTACAAAATCTTTAATTTTAGTTTTAAATCTTTAATAATCTATTTTAAAAGTATATCTTTTTTAAATATTCTAATATTTACAGTTATAGTAAAAAAAGAATATTAATTATAATTTGATTATAGTACTAATAAGTATTAAACAAAATTCTATTTTGATTTATTAATCTTTTTTATCGTTAAAAGTAATACAAATATTTTTAAACTAAAGAAAACCTTTTTTACAAATAATAAAAAGAAAAAACTTTAGATTAAAAAAGATTATTATAAAAACAAATTATAGTAAAAATAGAGCATAACATATTTAAGGGATTCTATATTATCTTAATAAAGGTATAATAAGCAATACGTTTAAACCTTTTTACTTTTTCTTTTTCTTTTGTTATAAGCTTATTTAATAGTTAATATTAGTATAGGATTTTTAAAAAACTTTTTGTTAAAGTTTTTATTAAATTCTTTGTTATTTATAGGCGGATTAGATAATTCAGATTTCTTATTTAAATTGTTGTTCAAATTGCTTTTTTTTTTTTGAAATAATTAGCTCTACAACAGTTATACCAATATTATCAAAAAACTTCATTTTAATATTTATTTTCATTAATATTATCCCTATATTATTTACTAATTCAATCTTAACCTTTTTTCTATTATTATTTATATCAATAAAAAGATTATTTCTACTTACACATCCTCTAATTCGTTCTTCAATTTATCCTCCACATTAAATACACTTCGTATTCGTAGATAAAATTAAAAAAGTTTCAATACATAAATACTTATTCTTAAACTCTAATCATACTTTAACTTCAAATTCCTTCTCTTCATCTCTTACAATCTTCAACTATTCTTTTAAAAACTTTTATTGTTTTTTTAGTTTTGCCTATTTTTTTTTGTTTAAATATCAAATAAAGATCATAAAAATATACTACCAAATCTTATCATAGTATTTAAAGATGTTTTGTAGTTCAGAACCCTCAAACATAATTTGATATAACTTTCCAATCGCCTTTATTTAAACAATATAAACACAACAATAAATTTTATACTCAATTAGCTTACCAATAAAATAATCCTTTGTTTTTTTAATTATAATTGGTTTTGTATTAGTAATAATATCCATTATATTAATATAACTATTCTACACTTTAAATTTCTTAAGCTTTTTTATATATTATTATGATAATTCATATATATTGTAGCAAAGTATTGTATATAGTATAATTATAGATTGATAAACACTACAAAATTAAATTGGATTTTTTTTATAATTAATAGTTTAAAGATTAAACAGAATAACCATATCTTTTATATTAGAAGGGTTAAAGTTTGTTAAATTAGACGACTATTTGCCTTTATTTTGATAAGTTTTAAAGCTTTTGTTATATTTAGTATTAAGGATTTTTTTACAAATATTATTAAATTAACAATCATTAGCATTATTTTGCTTTTTTTATTATTCACCAATAATTTTAACAACAAATAAATTTAATTCTATACTACTGCAATTACTAAAAAAACAACAAAGTATTTTTAAAAGTTTAATAGGTGTTCCTATAAACTTATTAAAGTTTTTTAATATTTTTGATTTATTTGGGGTAGGGCTTTTAAATAGAAAAAAACAATATTTACATTGAACTTAGTTATCTAGCTACTCTTTTCCGCTATTAAAACAGTTTTTAAAAAAGCAAAAGATCATAATAATAGAATATTTAATAATATTTTAAATAATTAATACCAGGGGCCTGCGAGCCCCCGGACCCCTTACTTTTCGAGAAAGTCTAATTTAAGTTTAGTTTTATTATAAATTTTATTAAAACTTATATTATTTATATTAATTATATTAGTATTAGAACAAATAAGCAATAAATCAATGTAGTACATAATAAGCCAAAACTTTTTATTACTTTTTAAAAGGTAGGAATACTTAAGCTATTAAAATACAATTGTTTGCAATAATAAAATACCAAGGTTTTACTAGGGAATTATATAATCTTTGAATTATAAAGTTTTTTTAAGGATTTTACTAAATATATTAAATAAAAATGCTATACTGCTTTTTTTAATTTGTATTTTTGGTTTGAAACCAAATCGCTGAATCTCCAAGGTTGATTTGTAACAATTAACTTACAAGCTTAAAATCAGCTTGTTTTTTATTATTATAATATTTAAATTATATTTTATAATTTTTAATATTTATATATTAGTATATTAGTATATTAATATATTAATATAATAATATAGTAGTATAATAGTATAATAATATATTAATATATTAATATAGTAGTATAATAGTATAATAGTATAGTAATATAATAGTATAATAATATAATAGTATAATAATATAATAGTATAATAATATAATAGTATAGTAGTATAGTAGTATAATAGTATAGTAATATAATAATATAGTAGTATAGTAGTATAGTAGTATAATAGTTTTCTTAAAAAACTTCTAAATCAAACCTGCCTCAAGCATACTTAATAATCTAATATATAGCTAAATGTAGCTTTAATTTGAGGCTTTAATATTGAAAGCTTTAACAATCTTATCAAAGCGTACAGTTTTCATAATGATTTTAATAGTTTTAATATATATTCAATAATTCTATTTGTACCGTAAAACTTATTTTAATATAAATTATATATTTAAATAACTAATATTAATATTAGTATATATAGATTTTCTTTTATTATTTTATCAATTATATTAAATTAGTAATATTGATTTAAATAAATATTAAAAAGAAAAAGCTCGAACTTTTTTTTAGATTCGATTTATAACCAATTAAAAGGCTTAAATAGGAACTCATTAAGCAAACATGTGTAGCTGAACAACATTTTCTACTTTCTTACACTAGAAAAACGTTATTGCGTACCCGGACAGTGAGAATATATATGTCGGACAAGCCGACAATAAAAAAAAAAGAAAAATAAAAATAATTAAAAAAATAAAAAAAAATTAGAATGAGAATAAAAAGAAAATAAAAAAACCCTTTTTTTATTTGTTTGTTTATATAACTTATACAGCATTAACTTTAATAAAATAGTTTTTACATAAAAACCAATATTAATCTTTTTTTTTAATTTTAGAGTTTTTATTAATAATTAATTATTTATATTTATAAAATATTATTCTAAATTTAAGTTTTATATTTAAATTTATATTTTATATAATAAAAAAGTTGATATTATATAATGTTTAGTTTATTCCTATTTGAATCTAATAAATTATTTTAAAAGCAAATAATTTACATACTCAAATTTTATATCTTTATTAAATCAATCTATTTTAATAATATCAAAATACTTCTTATATCACAGTAAGTATATACGAATTAATAATTATTTTAATTCTAATCTAATAAAATAAAATAAAGCTTTTATAAATCTTGATCCTATAATTCAAAATACACTAGAAAATATATCTCCCAATCAACACCCTAAATTGTTTTATGTATAACAACAATTAAAAGCTTTTTGTATAAATAATTTTTAAAAAACATTTTTAAATATGTTAGATTAAAATATTGAATTTATACAAAAAAATTTAAATTAGAAAATGTTTTAGGGATAGCATCTGTTGAACTTATAAATCACTCAATAAGAGAAGGGTTCAAGAGTTAATGGTTCTTGATTAAATTGGTTGATTAAGGGCCTGTTTGGGAGCAAAAAATATACTACCATTAAAAAAATTTATAATATTTGACTACTACAATATAAATATAGTATTCAACTACTACAAGCCAAAATACTAATGACTGTTTGGTAGCAATTTATATACTACTATTTAAAAGCGGTATATTTTAAAATTAATTTCCGGGGTATCGTTAAAATCTAAAGGGGGTGAATCATTATTTGCTTTTTTGAAAGTATTTTGATATAACAACTTTAATAAATGTCGCATAACAATAAAATTTTAAGGGTACTATTCTACTCAATTTCCTGATTCTTTTGATATCAAAAAAAGTAAGTTTTATATCTTCAAATTTTTAAATATTATATATTGTAGAGTTGAATGGTCAGAATATCACCTATTTTCTGCATTCTACTATTCAAAAATTTTGTATGAGGATAAACGGTAGTATTTAAATACTACCATTCGATATCTACAATCTAAAATGCTACCAAACACCTACAAGGTCAATATCCAAATACTACAAGTTGGATATTTTCAATGGTAGTATATTTTTTGCTCCCAAACACCCCCTAAGTTGAAGAGGACAAGAGAGTTAAGCTCTCTTGTACAAGCTTATATGCTTGATTCAAACAAAAAAAATACTAGATTTAATTCGACTTAATCTCTATACAATATGATTATTAACTATTTTTAATACACTTTTTAATCAATGATGTAAGTGGTGTATAATCATAATAAACAAAGTCCTTTTTTTCCTAAATACCCTTTATTTTGTCTTTTAAATTTATACTATTTTAGTACCCCTTGTTTTTACTAATACTATTATATCCTTAAACTCCTACTATACCTTTTAGGTTTAATACAATTTATTGATTTCGGTAATTGTGGTTGGAATTCAATGGGAGGGGAAGTATATTTATTAATTGTACCAATAAAAAGAAGTATACTATTCGAAACTTTTGCATTTATTATAGGTGTACTAATATCGTACTTGTAGTTTTTTGTGCTTTTAGCTGTACTTGTAATAACCATAATAAACACTATTGTTATATTTATAGTCTCTACGCTTTTAACTGTATTTGTAATAATTATGATTACAAAATTATTCCTTAGCTTTAATAGACTTTGCTATTCCTTTTGTTAAACACTACTAGCGTTAGCCTTAAATTTATAATATTCTACAAAATCCTCTACAAAGTCCTTTACAAAGTCTTTTACAAAATCCTCTACAAAATCCTTTATAAAATCTATTTATTCTTTATATTCATAGTATTTATAATATTCCATAAAATCCTTTATAAAGTTTGAAATACCCTTTTGTTTTTTATAATATTGATTTGTTATTTTGAATTGAGTAAATAAGTTAAACTGTTCAATTATTGAACTACTCTAAGAGTATTTATTATTGATCGATTTATTGAGCTTAAATAAATAGTTGATAATGTTAATATCATAACTATTGTTGTACAGCTTGAAATTAATCAAAAGTAAGCTTTCTGTTATCCCGAACTAACAAGGATGTATAATTGGGCTTATAACCTGTTGAACTTATAAATTACTCAATAAAAAAAGGGTTCAAAAGTTAATAGTTTTTAATTAAATTAGTTGATTGAGTTGAAGAAGATAAGAGAGTTAAGCTCTTTTGTATAAGCCTATATGCTTGATTCAAATAAAGAAAGACACTAGACCTAATTCGGCCTAACCTCCATACGATACGGTTGCTGACTATTTTCAACAGCATCTATCAAATATAAATAAGATTTTAATTTAAAGTCGAAATACACTTTAAATTTTAATATACAGGAGATGCCAAACAATAATATAATTAAATATAATAAAACCTTTTCCTAATTATTGGCGTGTATTCAATTATTTTAAAGGTAATTATAATAATTATAAATTTTAAGATTTTGTAGCAAAATATAATTTTACAGAAGTTTAAAAAATTTATATAATATATAATCCTTTATTTTTTGATTTTAATTTGTTAGTATTTGGATAAGGTAATCATAATAAACGCAATAAACATAATAAATATGGTATACATGGTGAATATAATTTTTGTGCTTTTGATACTACTCCTAACATTAATATTCTTCAGCCATAAAATCCTGGCTCTAATTTTATTAGTGGGCTATTAATACAAAATCAAGGTAATCTTTGTGGATATTCTTGTTAATAACGAATTGATACTTTTTTATTCCAATAGTTTCAAATTATTAATAACAACAATACTCCTAAAAAAACACTCCTTGAAATTAATAGTAATGCCTTTAAAAAAAAATCTCGCGAAGAGAATTTTGAAGAAGAAATGATTATTAAAAAAATAGAAGATAATAATAATATTATATAAAAAGTAGATTTATTTTTTGTTTTTATATTTAATATTATCTTTTTTTTTATACTATAATATTAATAATTAATTACTCATCGCGCATTAGCTTTAATTACCTAATCGACGCCAACTTTTTTTTTTTTTTTGNNNACTTTTTAATTGTTTTTTTTTTCGAGCCTCTCAATTCAACTTTAATCTTAATTTTAACTTTAATCTTAATTTTATAGCTTTTAATTGTATGAAATAACTACCTGCCTTTTTATTATATGAAACGATTAGATTTATATTTTTTAACATATTCATATCGTGTTTGTATGAAATAAACAATTTGCCTCCTTCCTTACTGTATAAAAAATCTTATTTCATTTTTTTTTTTTTATTGTATAAAAAATCCCATTCCTCCTCCTCTTTTATTATACAAAAAATCCTATTTTTTGTTCTTTTTTATTATACAAATAAAATGTTGGAGCAAATTCCTTTTATGATGATTAAAAAAATGAGGTGGGAATTAACTCATATAATTCTTTCAAGATTAACTAAAAGAATAGTTAGACTAATAGTTAAAAAAACAATGAAAATTATGATTATTGTAGGAATAATAGTATCAACATTTTATACTGTACAATAAATATTACAGGAATTGTATCATACAATAATCAAAATAGCACTAATAATTTTAGGGATATTAGTAATAGTGGTGGTAGTGGAATTTTTAAAGAAAAATATAAAAATGGGTATAAGGAAGGTTTATAAGGGTATTTTATACTTTTTTAAAAGATTTTAATAATTTATATAATATTATAGTTTATTTGAAAAAGTTTTTTGTACAATATTAATTTAAATATTATTTTTCCATACAACAATTAACTGACTAATATATTATTATTTAGTAATATATAGTATTATATATCTTTAACTCAATAAAGCTTTAAAAAATAATTTAAATAATAAAAGGGATAAAAGGGATAAAAAAGATAAAAGGAATAAAAGGGATAAAAGCGATTTGAGACTGACTTACTACATGGCCGACCGTATGATGTCCTTGTATGAAATCTATTACAACAGCCAGGTCGTTGCTATGCCACCAATAAGTATACGACTAATTGTTTGCCGTCTAACTTCCAAAGGACAGAATTAATCCAAATTTCAATTGATCCTTTCTAAAATACAAACTCTGATCCCTGATACGTATAATTCCACGAAGTTGTAAAGTCTCCAGAAAGATACCTCCAAAATATTCTTATACTCAACTTCACGTCTTTCTACGAGCTCGTACACCCACTGGTATGCCCTGTAGAGGATACTAGCCTCTTACTGCTCTTGGCAATGGTCATTATTGCTTTATCGGTCTTAGATATTGAGCGATGTGAGGTCCCATATCAATCTCTCCGGTCATTATCTTTGCTAAATTAATCCTCGAATTTTGGCACTAATACCTTACTCCTTTTTGTTCTATTAGCCTTTAATATTAGCCGATGCTAATCCTCTATTACTCTCCCCAGTCGTAACTATTGCTGAACCAATCCCGAAATATTGCAAGGTCATGACACTTTACTACTCACCTTAGGGTTTCCTTATATCCGGTTATCAGTTATAAGTATTTTGTCACGATACACACATAATGTGGTGTATAATGATGATGCAGATTGAAGGGTGGCTAGAAGTAGCTACTTATATGCGTGTATGGTGGGTGGCTCCTGCCCTAACATATTTATTTATTCGAAATCAACTACTAGAGGGCTCAGTCTTTCCTATCTAGTTACCTCTCGCTGTCTATCCATGGCTTCGATTGCCTTCTGTTCTTCCCAATGCTCTTTCTTTGTTATCCATTCGCAATATAATCCCACAGATTATTCCAATACTCCACAGATGAAGATCGATACCAGAGGGGCCTTACTGTGGTTGATAAATCATGACTGTAGGCACCGCACTGCTTTATCTGGTTGGTTGGTTGCTTATGAAGACTACAGCCTCTTCCCCTAATCCATCTATAATATGCTGACTGGTCAAAAAAGTGATAGTACGGTAGCTTCAATCGCGAGACTGAACTTGCGACCGTGTACCAGTACCTGGCCTCATTTATAAGGACTCGAGATCTCCCCCGTGGAACCTTCTTTTCCATTTTATCCACAATACATCGAAATTTTCGTTATGTCTTACCCCGGGCAGCTACCCGTTTCGCACATGATGCACTTACAAGATGAAGCCCCTGTCTTCGTCCGGATTCTTGCAAGCCATCCGCCCTCTTCATCTCAGCTGCCGACAGGTGATCACCAAGGCGCATCCCTACCCCGTTCTTTCATCTCCTCTTATCCTTTTACACTGCAAAACTTTCAACAAGTTCGAACCATATCTCGCCAGTCGCTTTTCGTTTGGGCCAGAGAAATCATCTATGAACTGGATTCATTCGGCCTTAGTAGAAACTATCTTCCATCCGAATCCTGGGAAACTCTTTTTAAAATTATCCGAAATCTTTATTTTTTGAAGAATTGGATTTTCTCCCGCCCTAGGCCTGGCCCCATGGGCATTCTTGTTCTTCTTCCAAATCCGAATGCTCTTTCTCTACCGCAGCCTACCGCTGAAAATGCACTGATTGTTCTTCGCGAGATACTTGGTCATATCGAGCATGACATGAATCGCGAATATGCCAATCGCTTTTTGGGTGATCTATATCAGCAGGTTATGGAAGTCTGGCATTTCAAATATGCTATTAGCAATCGTATTAGGGTCTCAAAAGGTATGATAGACCAGATCACTCATTCACCCATTATCTTGAATCATGCTAACGGTTTAGGCCTTCCATATATCACACATCAAGATATATTGGAAGAAGTATCGATTTATACGAGTCGTCGAATAACTCGAATTATGGGGGCGAATGGCCACCACCCCCTACCAAATCCAGTGGTAACAAATGATGAGTAGCTCTTCTCACAGCCCCAACGCTATCCAAATGACTGGCAATCAAGTTGAGATGAAAAGTTTTACTATGTTTCCTTAAATCATGCAAGAAGTCGACGATGAGCAGAATTGTGGACAGCAAGTTGAAGTTCCAGATGGTTTAGGAAGACAGCGCGGACAACGAGGGTGATACACCTCAAGCATAGGCGAAGCATACTTTCGTGTCTAGATAGATAATAAACACTGATATATCAATTTGCCATTGTTTAAAGCCGAAGTTCTGAGAGTACAAGTGCTGTTCTGACAAGACTCTAGGTGACTTTGGCCAGCATACGTTGATTGCCTAGATGAACGTCAGCGGTTGATGTATTTTGGGACAGATCTTGTAGAATGATATTTTATCTTGCATATCACTTACCAGCTACATGAGTGAAGAAGGTTCATTAGAGAAAAAGGCTTTTGATGCCTTGATTAGCTTCATTTAATTGTCTGGTGTACTTTGAAAGCGTAGCTCGCGGAGGCATTCCACTCCTGTTTTACACAGCATGAAGCTTCACCTTGAATCGCGATGATCTCGCAAAGGGAGCCTTTGTGGTATATTTCTACTCAGCCTCATTCTCCTGGCTCGAAAAGACAGTTCCATTCAACAACTGTAAGGCGAATGGGTGATCGCTGAGCAACCACCCTGGTGGCATCAATTGTCTGTCATATTAACCTTATCACCATGAATCTTACCCGACCCACCATCATTTCAATAGCTTCGGGTCATCATGGAGATATCGAGGGCTGAGAAAGATTATAGCTTTCATATCAGGGAAGGACGTTCTGATAATGGAGATCGGTTCCGAAAGATGAGGTCCATGATTGGTGGAGTTCGACATGCTTTGTAATTAAGGTTGATCTGCGCCGCTCACCCGCATGATCTGTGCCTCTTTTTATTTCATACCTTGCATTTTTTCAACCTTCTCCTGACTTTACTTTTTTCCTTCATTAAAAAGCATACTTGACCTTGAACCCAGTCCTTTCTTCTTCTTCTGGTACATACTTGGTCATAGTATAATATTATACCGCATATCTACATGATTTGCATCTCAAAACTTCGTATTACTGTGACTACCCTTCGCGGTGCTTTCCCTTTTCAATGAAAAGATCTGGCTACCTCGCCGCAAAAAAATCATATCAGTTATTATGAGTTTGCCTCGGATCCGATACTCGGCGATTGGAGGAGCTAGCAACCCTTGGAAGCACGAAGGTACCAATGGACTTTACTCTTTCTATGAAGTACCTGGTAGTCCCATAACCAGATGAGTTGCCATGGGTGTTCTCGGTAAAGTCACCGCTGCCTATTCAGAGCGCTTAATTTTTCAAGTATATATTGAGACGAAATCACTCGAAGCTATGGTCTGCAAGTGCAAGATTGTTTCTTCTCCGTCAACAGTCCATTTACTTATAGTAAGATTACGAAAATGTTGTTCTCCACATCTTCTATTTTGCTTCTCGCTACCCCCGCACTTGGGCAAACACTCAACTCTTGGAGACAGACCGTCTACAATGGGTGCTGCGGGATAACTGATCATGAGGTCCCCCAGGCCGTAGATGGAAACGTGACAACCTATGATGAGGTTGATTCCCTACCAAACTCACTTAGTCTTCTCTTCAATTTTCCAGCCGTATACCTCGGCTTTTACGTTCAATCTTCCGGTGCTTACATCACCGACTACTATGTTGAAGCTGTCGAAAGCACCACCGACTCAAAGATCATCGTTGGGAAAGTTTCCGGTGCTACCTCCAACTTTACCATCATCGAATTTTACAGTTCTGCGGGCACGGCTGGCGTTGAAACTGATACGATAACCTTTCAAATCACTGGAGTCTCGGATGGGGGTAGCACCGCCTTCACCAACGAGATTTATCCAATCTACCCAGGCGACACCATTGTCTATCCATCTGGTCAATCCGCTCAAGCCTCACCAGCTCAATCCACCACTGCTACCCCAACATCAACTACAGCTGTTGTCATCCCTACACCTACAATTCCAGGCGTAACTCTTAACGCCTGGCCTACTGTCAGCAGGACCAAGCCTTTCGCGAAAGATGATGCGTACATCGACGGTAACCCAGCCACGGGTTCAAGCTCATCTAGTTATTTCCTCCTCTTTAACACATGGTCCACTTATGAGGGATTCTATATCCTTTCCCAATCACCCAACTATATCACGGATTACCATGTTGTCGCTCAAAACGCTAGAACATATGCGGATTTTGAAGTTTGCCGAGTCACAAATGCGACATCAAATTTCACTCTTTGTGCATTCCACGATGAGGAGGGGAACCCGGGGTACAGGACTGATGTTATAAACATCTATCCGGATGCGGTGCTAAATTCAGCCGCTCCAGAGTTGAATGAGGTGTATCCTATTTGGCCTGGTGATCATGTTGTGGATCCAAATGCTTGAATTTTACGAAGTGTTATGATAATGTTAATGTCTACATTTGGGTTGGGAGACGAATTGATGTCGAAGCTTTTGGAGATTTAAGTGGTATGAATAATGTTTATGCTAGAATGAAGGATGATTGTGCCGTCAAAAATCAATGAATGCTTTATTTCCTGGCCAATGTTATAAGTTTCAACTCCTCGCTCTTCTCTGTGACGACAAGCCATTTCCTTGTGCAAACTCACATAAATGGTTTTTTACTGATCCCCCCACTATGATGCCTATCACCCACTAGGATGCAAGAAATAATTAGATTTCAAAGCAGCATCCCCTACTCTTTCCTTAAATACCTTCTCCTCCCCGTCTCCCAAACTCTATAGGTTTTCCTGCCAAAAGATGACGTGGGCTCGTAACAAGATACATAGAATCAATTCACCTAACTTGTGATATCTCTTTCAGTGGAAGATTGAAAATTGCCGACAATGGAAACACAATGACGGCCTTGAAACTGCAGTAAGAAGGGAAAATGACGGCGAGAATCATCGGAGAATGTCATTGCATGCTACAGCTTTAGACGACGGATACCCATTGGCTAATCTTATTTCCCTTGTGTGGAGTAAACTCATCCGTGGGTACGAGTTTTATAGTCGATTGATATTCAAAACTTAGATTTGGCATGTTTATGGGAGTAGCTACACACTGCGTTTGATGCGTGACAGAGTCCCAAGTACTGCTGACTCTCCTTGCTGCCTATATGTGTGGAATCGAGTCAAACGAGCCCTGAGCATCCATTATCCAACAAATTACTAACAGCGAAATCAACGATCATACCTATACAAACCGACAACCGAAAATGAAACGACAGCGAATACATCACAGCATCTCGTTCCTCAGCCCCCCACTATGTATTCCTTCAAAACTCGCCTACCCATACAGTATTCTCATACCCCATCAAAACCATCCTCCGAGCTCACCATAACAAATTCCTGGACAGTCTCTGAGCAGAAGGATGTAAGCCGTATAGATGAATAAAAAACCCATCTCAATTTCTAGTAGATTTATATACAGTACTCACAATCCCCAAATAATCTCTCCATCCTATCTCTCCCTTATCCTACCCACACTTCGTTTCCTTTCTCTCGAACACCATCTTCCCATTCCAATCTCCCATTGTCCATTACCCATTCCTCATCTTCCTATACTAATTCTCTATTTCCATTTCCATTCCCTAAATCCTAAATCCTAATCCAACAATACATAACCACACTCACCACCCCATCCCATCCCAACCTCTTCCCTTCCCTTCCCTTCCCCTCCCCAAAGCAAACCCAACAACATACAAACAAGAACAAGAACAAGCGCACCAAAAAATCACCTACTCTCTCAAAATTTCAAAATTTCAATGTCTTCCTCTAATGATCTATCTGCTGGATTTCGTATTCAGTCTTGCTCTTCCGACATTTTGAATTAGGGCAGATGGCAGCGAGTGCTCAGTATGGTAGTGCGTTATCATTGTTGCGTTGCGTTGCGTTGCGTTGCGTTGCGTTGCGTTGCGCTGTATCGTGAATTTGCAAGACTAAAGCAAGAAACTGGTTAATCTGAATGAAGTGATAGCGGAGTCAAAGTAGCAATGATGAGAAATCCTATGCATGAATCGACCTATCAATATCTCTTTTCTACTGTATTAGTACTTGTTTCTCCCCCAAGAAGAGTCAATGCATCCCATTGTACCTTCGGTACCAAATACCTCCCTGAGATCTATGGAATAAAAGTCTTCACAGCCTTCATCCTTATATACCCACAAAAGAACATCAGAAGAACCCTCGCATCCACAGGGAGGGAGTATTACAGTATCACAATACCACTGTAGTCTCAAATAGAATCGATAACGATTCATCACCGCATCCTATACCTAAATAATCCCCGCATCCCACGAAACCAACCAACCCAACCAACGCCCTCTCCAAAAATCCAAAAAAATCCAATAAATCCATTATAAGAAACAGTAAAAACAGCCAAAACAATAAATAATAGTTACAAAAACCCATCTATCCGACTCTAAATCGGGAATTTTGTATTCAGGGGTTGAGAGATAATGTGGATGAATTATGAGGGGTATGTAGGATTACTAGGGAGGGGTGTGAGGGATTGTTAGGGGTGTTTGGGTGGGGGTATTTGGGTGGGTGTATTTGGAGAGTATTGGGTATATATGCAGTTACTGATTGATTTACTGTTATACCAGCGCTAAACTGGTATTGGTATATCAATTATCCACCTCCCTATCCATCCCTCTCCCTCTCCCTATCCATCCATATCCCTATCCATCCATATCCCTATCCATCCCTCTCCCTATCCATCCATATCCCTATCCATCCCTCTCCCTATCCATCCCTCTCCCTATCCATCCCTCTCTCTATCCATCCCTCTCCCTATCCATCCCTCTCCCTATCCATCCATATCCTTATCCATCCATATCCCTATCCCTCTCAATACCCCATACTACGCTCTAGCAGACACTCATCGAAAGCCTC
The DNA here is from genome assembly GCA_002162505.1 of Myriosclerotinia scirpicola. NCBI lineage: Eukaryota > Fungi > Ascomycota > Leotiomycetes > Helotiales > Sclerotiniaceae > Myriosclerotinia > Myriosclerotinia scirpicola. Next base: position 904,591 of record NGKG01000001.1, read on the forward strand.
CCAGCTTCTCTTCTCCATTCTATTATTTGACATCTGATATACTACTAATGTGCATAATGCGTATTTAAGTTTAAAGTATGGAGGGTATTATATTCATTACTCATTTCATCTAACCATTACTGTTTGGTATCTAGTATGCCATTCATGCCATTCATGCCATGCAGCCAGTTCATCTCATT
>NGKG01000001.1:940175-959522 GCA_002162505.1 Myriosclerotinia scirpicola
GGGAGGGGGGAGATCTGAAGGGAGTAACAATTTTACGAGAGAAGTGACGTATTCCGAGTAGACTAGGTAATTAATTTTTTATATCCTCGGTTAAGTAAGGTAGGTAGGTGGGACTAATTGTGAATGAATAAATAATAGGTAAATACCTAGGTAATACAGTTGTTGCAGAAATCAAGAATTGAGAGAGAGGTGAGAGGTGAGAGGCTCGAGACTCGAGAGAGGATCGATCATGATTTGATATCTCTTGGTCCTCGGAACAATAATGAAAGCAAAGGCAAGAGCCAGCCGATTGCCAAGAAGGGTAATAAGGGTATTTGATATTATCCGAATAGGTAAGACTTTATAACTTTAGCATTGATGAACTAATTCATCTCATCTCATCCCAATGATCCCATCCCCCATCTCATCTCATCCATCTCATCCATCCCATCCATCTAATCCCTTTAAAACGAATTAAACAAGAACCTCGCAACAGAGTTACAGAGTTACAGCACTGCCACATGGGTTTGAAGTATAGTCTGGACAGAATACTAGGTACGTACTGCTAAGTATTGTTAAGCAAGCCTTGCGAACGAAAACTTTAAATATAACCTCAAGTTAAGGATACCTAGTACTCGGTAACTTCATCGCATTATTTCAAATCTCATGTTTACAAACAATCGTCTCATCCAATTCAAATGATACCAGATGGGTAATCACCATCAGTCCGAGCCGAGATATCTCAGATAGGGGACGGCGGTAAAAGCTACCCACCAAATATATGAAATTCACAACTCCGAAGATTTCAAACTCTAATTCCACTCAGCTCCCCATATCAAGGACGTACGTACTCTGTACAAAAATCCATTCATCTCTCGCAGCCTTTACCCCATCTCACCTACAATAAATCGATTCCACTACCGGTAACTCCTAGCTGTCTTCCCTCTCCTCCATCCCCTCCATCCCCTCCTTCACCCATCCATTTCCACTCTAGAAATTCTACCACGCACCCGCCCATTCATTAAATTCCAAGAACCCTTAATCCATCTATCCATCCATCCATCCATCCATCCATCCATCCATCCATCCATCCATCCCCGGTTAACGCGGGGTAACCCACCCACCCACCTAGTAACTACTAGGTATCTACGAAGTACTATAAGTATGAAAACAAAAAGTCCCTCCAAGTTATAACAACACTCTAACTTTCTTAAAGTCATTAATCTCACCTAAAACCAATCTATCTATCCATTAAACCCCATCTCATCTCATCTAAACCCCCAATCCCCCCTCTCATTCTCCCATTCTCCCTCTTTCCAAACAATAAACAAACGAACAAAAATACCCCAACCCAACCCAACGATCGCACAAATCACAAACCCAACCATCGGTCCGATCCCCACCTTTCCCCACCTTTTCCTCCATCCTCCATGCAAAGATTACCCCAAATCCTCTCTCACTCACGCACTCAGCACGTGCTCATCCCATCCCATCCCATCCCTCCCCTCCCCTTCCCCTCCCCAGAATTCGTGGAGGAGAGGGAAGAATGGGGGGAGTAGCTAAACAGAGATACCGACACACCATGATACTCCAAGCCTGATATCTAACCATTGTTCAGGGGGGGGGATAGCCATTGTTCAGGGGGGGGGATAGGAAACAAACACACCAACCGACAAACCACCGTAGATATCCACAATCAATGCCACCATGCCACTATTCCCACCATATCCACTGTGCCCAATGTGCAGGTACTGTACTAGTACTACTCTCCCCCCCCCTAAGCAAAGGTTATTTGGTGGGCCAAGCCCACAATAGTGATATGAGTAACTTGGCCTATACAAAAGCTTACCGCTTTCCTAACTAGACAATAGTACAGGTTTTGATATAGTATATCTTCATTTTTTTGCCGTCAGCGACGACGCATAGGCCTAGCGATGATGCATAGGCCAATTGAAAGGTATATTCTAGTAGATTCTATTGGCCCAACCACCCATATACTATAAATTGCATATCAGTGGATAAAACCCACCAAATAACCTTTGCTTAGGGGGGGGGAGAGTACTGTAGAATGCAGATGCTGCAGGTATAAACCATATACGAGTAGATTACATCCTGCAGTCTGCAGATAGTAAGTATATTACTCTCCCCTCCCCTGAACAAAGGTTAAACTTTTAAGCGTACAGCAACTTATCTGCAAGCTAAAAATCTAACATCTGCTTTGTGGGGAGACTTCTAACTTCTAACTTCCATAATCCATCGTATCAGAAGTGGGATGAGGGGAAAACGTTTCGATGAGTGGGATACCTACAGTATGTTACTGTATGTAGTATGATATCGCCTACTTCCTAGAAATTTAGAATACTGTACTGTACTACACTGTAATGAGCAATTAACTTTTTCTCCATCTGGAAATGTTTGGCGGTGAGGCTCGTGGGCTTGACATACTGCGGCGGGTGGATCATGATTTTCGTTTGGGAAAAGTTTAAAGGGTTCAGAGGTTTCAAGGTTTATCTTTGATTTGATGTGATTTGATTTGTATGGTATGGTATTGTATTGTGAAGTACTATGATGTACTCCATTCCGTATAGATAGAAGGAATGAATCATCCACCCATCTGCCTTCCAGTTCTCAAAACAAGACGAGACGAGACGAGATAATCTCACATCTCAACATCAATATATACATTAAACCTCGCCTTCCAGATATATCTACCTTCCATAGATATCAATATCAATATCAATCCCATAAGGGGTTACCCACCCAATACCCCCCCTTCCCCCCCCAACCAGTTACAAAACCCATCCATCATGAGATATCTTCATCATTTAACACAGCATCCCAAAACTCCCATCTCATTTCCAATGGCCCATTCACCTTTGCCGTCTTGCAAATAAATGGTACTGTGTAAATTGCGTGCGTGATTCATTCACCTCCGACTCCGACTCCTGTACGCATTATCGCTATGTAATGCAATGCAATGCCATTCTTTCATAACCCAGACCATAATAGTCTCTGGTTTTCGCGGCACGTCTTTCGTTCTACCCGCGTCCTTTCTAGACGTGTATAAATTTGTTTCCTTCTCCTTTGGCTTTTTCCATCATCATCATGTGCCAATTCAGTCCAGTCCAATCCAATCCAGTCCAGTAGCGCAAGTATAATCCGAAGGAGTCCCGATATGTCGGTCATATCATATGATTCCGTACATTCCTCCAAAAACCCCTTGCATATATGTGCGATGTCCTAATAATCCCTTAACCCTGGCTACCACCCAAGAAAAAATCCAATTCACTTGGGCCGCCTCTCTGTTGTTCATTTTCCGCCAGCTGCTCCAACAAGCTAAGGAAAGGATCCTTCTCCTCTCCACTTGTCCCTGTACTTCCATTATTTGACCTCCCTCCCGGCGTCATACCCTCTTCTCTCATCATCCCAGCACTCGCTCCACCCATGCCTCCGAAGGAAAAATTCCCACCGCTCCCGAGATGTGGCATACCAAACATGGGATCGAAATTCGACGCTTGGTTGTGATTTAGGGGGAGTGGTGGTGAGAAACTGTATGCTTGTGATTGGGTCTGACTCGGTGGGGAAAAGGGAATTTGTGAAAGTGTGGGCATCGAACTTCCTTCATTGGAATATGATGTGGGATCATGCCCGAGTAAGCCGTTTTGTGGGAGGGGTAATTGTTCAACTGATCTCCCATTCGGTGACATTAATGGTCTGTCCTTTAGACCATTGGTAAGAGCACGTTTGCGTGCAGATGATGAGTATTTGCGTTTTGAGGCAACGATAGCTGAATCATTGGAACCATTCGAACCAGCTCGTCCACGATTTATAGAGCCGTTCCTATTTGCTCGCGTTGGGGCATAAAGATCATGCCCTCGATATGCGTCAGGGCTGGGCATCACCACATCCGCAAAATTAATATGCGCTCCATCAAAGTGCTGACCTAAATCACTATACCTATCAAAAAAGTCCTCTAGATGAAAAACTGGACTAAAGCGCATTGGATTACTTCCAAGACTCTTTACCAAATCAGAATGACAACTATATATTGTCTGCAGGGTCTCTCTTTGATGCTGAACGGAAGACCATGCATAGAGAAGTTCAGAAAGCTGTTGCATTTCTCGGGAAAGGAAATCTGCTGATGCAGAAAATACTTCGCCTTCGCGACCCCCTTTGTAATGCGTCCCATGGACATGTACGGTACCGGCGGTGCAGATACAATATCCCACAAATGCAGGCCATTCTATCGATGGAGATTGTTTGCCAAGCTCAACCAGTTCGGCAATCGCGTTTGCATGGAGGAAACAAAGATTCGTGGCTTCAATTTGCCAAGATTGATGTTGACCAGTTCCAGCCAGCTCGGCAAGGTCAATGGGGAGGAAGGGTCGATATATCAAGCAATGTATGAGATGATAGATAAGTTTGCTAAGGACGAGAGTCGTGCTATCTGGTTGTCCAAAAAGTGTATCGATAGATGTAAAGACGTCCTGTGTTCCACTTGCCCATACATCCAGATCTTGACGAATCTTTGAAAGATTTGATAATGAATGCCATGGAAAATGAGAGTCGCCTATTTTCACAAGATGAGAATTAGTATTCGTATAGTGAAAAATTGTTGAACAAAGGTTATGATTGCAAAACCTGCCTTTTACTCCGCCAGCTGCGAGATAGCGATTAGTAATGCCTAATATCCTCACAATATCTATGAGCATTCCATTACTTCCTTGGCTCTTCTTACCGCTACCGAAATGAAGATTCGATCCATTTTGGAAGAACTCTCCTTCGACGGGAAGAGTGGCCGGATTGGGTGACCATGATGGTAATCGTAATACAATAGATTTATCAGCGATCAAAGACGGTCGTTTGGATCCGCACGCTGTAAATCTGTCCATCAAATAGCAAGTCCAGAAAAGCCTTCTTCGTAATTCTCTCTCCACGGGAGCGATTCGTAACGTGTGATCTAGTTCGCGGTGGAGCTCTAGCGCGACAGCCATTCCAACCGCATTGGCTAATTATAATTAGTGACATGTTCGGTGCTTCGAAATATTGAAAACACATACCAAGCATCATGTATGCCTTTTTCCCTCTCCCAGATGCAATATACGAGACACCAAGGAGTAAGAGAGCCTGTAGATTATCGATTGTTGGTTCATCGATGTCCACCTCCGCCCTTGCTCGTTGAGCATAATCTTCACCTAATCTCACTGCAGCAAAATAGCCATTTGGATGAGAGGTATATCTTGAGAATAGTCAGTAAATTTATATGTTGAGGTTGATACTTCCAACATACCTTGCACTAACAGCATAGATTGCATAAAGTAGGTACGTTGGGATACGATTTGCCTGAATCCGTTGCCTGATAGAAGTTTCATCGAGTATATAGTAGGACTTTCCATGACATCGAATGAAGTAAGTGTCCAAAAGGACATCTTGTTGCACTGATGGGGAAGGTTCACTGAAAATGTGTCAATTTACAATCCAATAGCACCTAGAGGAATCTCTCACATACTTTATGGGTGTTGGAGAATAGACAGCTGATTCATCAGCAACAGTCAAAATCGTTGTCTCCAGATGAGGTCGTTTGGCTTTAATCTCATCGTCAGGACTTTCTTCTTCGCCCCCACCAGAGCCACTCCCCTCATTGTTTGGAGAGTTTGATTTTTTTTCATCTCTCAATTTTCGTTCCAATCCATCGACTCTCTTCAACAAAGCTTCCAATACATCCGTTTTTGGTCCACGTTTTTTAGGGACAGCATCTATAAAGAATATATTAGGGTCAAGTAATTTGCGATTTCTAAGTGATTATCCCACCATAAATACATGGGCATTGGAAGACTTGACAAGCTTCGCAAGTCGGTCGCAACCGATTGCACTTTATCTGGAAAGAATCAAAAAATTTAGTATTTTGGAAGAAATTTGCGGAAATAAGAATTTACTAACCTTCCTCTTTCTACACGATTTACAATTCATTGATTCTCGTGGTTCGTTGCTCATACGTCGTGCTGGTAATCGTTCAATTCCAACTTGCGCTGGCCGTCCAGACATGGTATCGAAATGGAAATCAAACGGGAAAAGAAGGCGAGACAGAAAATTCTTGTGTAACAATAATTAGACTCGTCACATTATAAAAATTAGTCCAGGCGCAAGGCGCATAATATCACGAGTGTGTTTGACGTTTGAGGGTCCAAATAATTCCCGACCGATGCAGAATTCGCTGGAAAATGTATGTATATCGTATCTTTTTTGGACTTGGCTAGATATTCGAGAACCCTCGCATCGATGTGAGCTTCCCAAAGAAATGGTAACGGTTATTCGTTCGCCAATCGCAGATGTAATCCAATCGTAGAAATGATCGGAATGACGTTGACCGAACTACTTCCCCCAGGTTACATTCCAGGCCTTTCTCGTTTATCAGTCGACAAGTTGACCGTCAGGTTGGCAATGAGATTGTATAGTGTACAATTTTCGTGAGATTGATTCTAGCTGTCAAGATGATAGAAAAGAAGTTTGAATTTGGAGAAGACGTGCGTGGCGTTGTGTGTTAATGTAAATAATGGGCTGGGATCAGGAGTAGGTGAGATGCTTGGTATCGGTGAGTGCTCAGAAGTGAGAGATGAAGCTTGGGTTAAGAACGCAGCCGGACACCACCATGTCTTTGTTTCAACAAGGAAAGAAGATGAAGGGCGTGATCACTAATTGGAGCTGCACCCCAGGGGAAGTATAATACCTTGTTAAAAGTAAAATATTCTCGAAGGAGATGCAAGCGAAGCACGGCAGAGGCATGACGGGCAAAAGGTAGGGGATATTGTGGCTCGAGTTTGGGTACCTTGGTAGGGGAATATTGCGGGGAGGTTGAAGGCTTGAAGCTAAAGTGCTGTGACTAGGTATGCATCCCCAGGGGTTGCTGACGCATTAGTGCACTACCTACTTAGGAGACCTGGGTGCGAGTGATCCGTTAAATATTGTTGATATGTAGTAGCCGTGGCCGTGGCCGTGGTCATGTTATGGTCATGATCTACTCCGTATTTCTTCAATTGAGTGTTCCAGTTCGTTAGATCCTTTCTCCCTCCTACCATTACATTTGTGCAGATATTCATCAAATAGGGAAATATCAAGGATATAATTCTTTTGATGCATCGTTTGATTCGACTCGGCTGAAAGCAAAAGATGAGAGAATGAGGAAGAAGGAAGGAAGGAGAGCAATCGTCATGACCTGATTTCCTGGAAGGCTTAGGAAGCAAGATGATCATGAGCCTGTTGAACTTTAGTTCTATGGCAAAGATGCGTGAATGCAGTATCTCACGGACCATTTACCATATTAGAGAGTGTTTCTCCGAAGTAGTAGTTGAAAAACTGGGGTCAAGACAAAATAAACACAACAACTGGATCGCCGTCCTCATTAAAAGGTGTCGTTTGCAAGCGCTCATTGCGCTGGACCTAACTAGTACCTACCGAGCTACCTAAACACCAGGAACCCCTAGAAACGATCTCGCAGTAAGACTACTGTGACAAAGATTCAATGTATCGAGCTTACATGTTACTAGGCAGGGTGACAACCGAGCGAATGTAGAAGAGGTAAAGATTAAAGGTAAATGAGATGTCAAGGATGTCTACGGAGATTTCCGAGGGTTAGAATTCGAACTGTGGCTAGTAGGTTTTTGAAATGTTACTAGTCTCGCTTTCCCCCTTCATCACGTATCAACCCCTACAATGGAGACCAAATTAGCTGAAAATCGTAGATTCTGGACGCTAGACGCCTTGTTGAAAGGCTTGTCTAAGCTTGTCCCAAATTCTTGTCAACCTCGAGGCTATTCATCCTCATGTATTGTGATATATTCATATCGATAGCATTTTTTACTTCCTAGGGTTATTGCTGGACCCGAGTCCCTTACATTGAGATTACTTAGGGATTAGATGTGTTATTTTGCTTAAATTACAAAGGTCATGATTCACGTGTTTTATGGTTCTATTATATATATATAAAACTACATTGTTTTATAACAACATAATTGATACAGATTTAAAATAGGGTATCATAGGTTATCAAATTGGCTTCGTTTACTAAGATATAAATTTTAATGCATTTTCGAAGCAAAGTTTGCATGATACTGTAGATTCGTTTAATTATATATTTTGTAATACTTCCTTCTTCAAATCTATATGGTAAACTGATGATTGGAGCGCCTGGATTTGATGTGCGGCATGGTGAAGCTCGTGAGACTATATCAACGGGTAACAACTAGTGACAACGTAAGTAGAATTCCAAGAAGTTTCTTCGTTTTTTTCCCCTTTAGTGGCATCTTTAACGGCTACCCTTCCCGAATCATCTTAGAATATCATCATCCCAATGCGCCAATACGAACCATGCCAACAACTAATCGAGTACAGGAAGGTTCATGAAGATTAATACTGGATTTCTCTCCCTTCCCATCTCAAAACATCTATGGCTTCCGAGTATCTTTTCAAAATGCCGTCGACTAATCCAAATCCCGATACCGTCTCCGGATCGTCAAAAGTTCGAAATTTCCTGTCATCCTAGTGTCCGAGATATGAAGTCATGGAAAAGATATGATATCTTGATCCGAAACGATAACCATGTGAACATTGTACTACGGAGTAGATGATGAAGTCTCTTTAAAGTTATTCTTTGACTATATTTCCGTCAAATATACCAATAACAGTTCATCCGTTAGGTATCAATAATAAATGTACAACTATTGAAACGAATCGCGGGAAACCTGGTTGTCTATCAATCTTAAGATTGAATTTATGCTTCGAGTATATAACATTGCTTCCGTAAAATGCAACTCAATATTTCCAAGATTTATTTCGAATTTTAAATTTTTGATTGGCATGAAAGGATGCATAGCACTCAATATAAATCGAAATTACTTTTATTACTCATCTGAAACAGTTTCCCCGCAAAATGGAAAGCGCCACTCCAACACACCACAGGCTTTCGGGCTATTTCATACACGTTTTTTGACTTGGGGGTTGGGTGTTACCTTTCCAAACCTTGGGTCTGTGTCCCAAAGCAAGCTGTAATCCTCCTCCAGCTCCATTAATCTTTTCTGGGACAAATTCGAAATTGGATTGGGTCGGCTCGTACAGATAAGAATCAACTGCCGCGATTTGATAGATCGTCTTACTACGCTGTGCAACATTATCCGTCTCGTCTCCTCTCCCTGCCCAAGCCCTCGTACTACAGCCTACCTGAGGTTAAGAAGACGCTCAGATATCCGCTTCTAACTAAAGTCATCACTCCCGAGTCTCTTCCGAAGATCTACGTGGTATGCGCCGATCCAGTGTGTGGAATTCTGGATCCATTATCAAAAATTCGAATAGCTACTAACCGGTTATATCTCCCATTACGCACGAAGCTCAAAGTAGTAGCATCTCCGCGATGCAGGAGATGTCTTGGTATTCTCTCGGCTCTGGCTTGTTCATTGGAAGCCGAGGTGTAGAAGGTGTAGTTATACACATGCATGTACGGATATCGCGCTATCGTCCAAAGTCATGATTGACCAATAAGATGTATGCATCTTCATCTTCATCTACCTCTTATTCCTGGGTCTACCATCTGAAGCAGCATCCTGGATATCAGGTCAATATATCCGTATGTACATCACACCTACGCGCCAGAGATTGTGGGGTTTACTTTGTATTATTCGTCAGCTGCCGTTCCTATCTGTCTAACTAATTCATGCCACCTATATTGAGAAAAGACTTCCACGCCTATGCTGTCGGTAAGGGTTCATCTACTCAACTAGACGACACAGACTCCGAGGCATGCATGATCAAAATCAACTCTCAGAACTCCTTTGTAATGCTGTCCTCGGATCCGCGTATTATTTTGATATTCGCATCAGGCGGGACGGAATAAAAGTAAAAGCTTCCTTCCGCTTATCACAATATTCCCCTCCTTGAAAATCGAGGGATACTGACACAGAAATGGGAACAAAAAGACGCGCCATCTACAAAATTGCCGAGACATACGCTCGAGACATTCAAATTTCACAAATATCACAAGGAAAAGTCACATCCTGAATTATTCCTTCACATTTTGTACACAAGCACAACAGAACTGAATCGTGCGGCAAACGGCACTTGTAAGATATAGGACCGACGTCCCGTACGATGGGTCTTGTACTCACTTCGATGCTAAATATAAAACATAAGGCTATGCCACGGTCGGTTCGGTCCGTGACCCTCCGCTATGATTTGCAGCCACTCCACCAATCCCAGTGGGATAATTGGTATTATTGCAACTACTTTCCCCTCCTCAAGTTCTCTTTTCGACAAGCGCTCCATAGGCGTGCGCGCGAGGTTCAAGCCATGGCCTTGGGTACCGATCTTCTTTTTAGCATTCGTCAATAAGTCATCAACCTGAGGGGTGCTCTCATTTATCCATTGATACTCTCAAACGATTCTTCTTGCATTTCAAGGTTTCCTTGCAGATTTTATACGATAGGTACCTTCAAATTTGCATACACATCATGTCATGTTACTTTGGCTAATACCCCGTATTTCCCCAGATTTAATGCACGTCGTGTATCTCCAGAGTTGTACCATGATCACAGTCATGGTCCCCTCTCGAATAGAATCGAAGAATCAACAATGCAGCCACTTCTTGATAGAGAAAGGTCCACATCTACCGGTCACTTCAGAGCAAAACATGACGCCAAGAAAAGCATACCGCCTTCTACACCATCATTCTTATGTAGTTGTAGTGCAGCGAATATTGATGTATGGCATTAATTGACCGTGGTAAAAATTACTTCATCGGTTACGAATCCCGAAGATCTCATAACCCTGGATTTCTCAGCCTCAAATTTCACGCAGCAATCTCACGTCACTCCCCATGTGTCTTTACAAATAAGGCAAAACTAACGTTTTCGGCATGCAATCAACTCAGATTGTGTTTGGTGGCCAAGATGCAACAAGTCCCCTCACCGCTTCGTGGGTTCAAATGCTCGTTGTTTGTGTTACGTCGCCAGTACCAGATCTTGACTTCCCATACAACGTGCCCAGAAATGGTGTTTTTTGGAAGCCGAGATTGGTGGTTAATGAAGCAACCACGCCAGCTCTACCACTCCGCTCGAGCTCATGACTCAGCCACTCGTTCCTTGAGAGGGGGGATAAAGGGGGGTAGTTTTCTTCGCAGGCAAATTGATCAACATAAGTACTTACTCCCGAAGGTTTCCAGAGCTACTTCCAATCCTGCTTCATGTACGATGACTGTGGAGGTGGCAAAAGCTGTGAATGAGCATAGGTAGAAGGGGGTTCCCTTTTTTTTCTTTGAGCTCTTTGATTCCTTGCTAATCCACAGACCGAACAACCCGTAAAGATGTTGCCTAGATCATTTCTTCTTTTCTGAAAGAACCCGTACCTGATTATAAAGCCAGTGCTTGACTTACGGCGGAGCTATAAACACGGACGTATGAATTTTGGTCAGCTCTTATACTCGAAAATCTCTCAATATCTCTGCAAATGTAGTACTACTTAGCTTATCCTACCCTGTAGTTCAAGGTCACAGCCTGTGTTATAGCCTGTATTTCAGGGAGTTCAGACGTGCAACAAAACTTTGAATAAGAAGAGCTAGTCTTATTCACTGGTAATAGTCGGTCTTATAGAGCCGGCATGCTAGGTATCGCCACATCGGAAGATAGTGAGAAAATGAACGTGATAGACTAGAGCTCCCAAGTTAAAAAGTATCTTACCCTTCAAAAATACCCTGGCGTCTCCATCCTTCCTCCCCTCTTGTTATATTTTCGACGTTTCAAATCACAAAAAAAATCATTGCATTGATTTTAGACTTTTGATTGCTAGTGCTATTATCTTCATAACGATAGAAATTGCGAATAATAAACTTTCTCCTGTTGGTTTAACCTGTTTAGATCCAATCGTTTTAGATGCCCCTTTTGTTTAAGAATAAGTACTTTCAATATCCATTTTCCACGTAGGATGCTCTCACGACCTGATTACTTAGAAACCCAACTATCTTTGTTCCGCTCTCTGCTCTCCTTACTATCGGTATACTCCATCCATGCCCTCACTTCGCCTTCATTTAAAGCCCAATATGTTGATCGTACGAGTCAGTCAGGCTCTCAATATGTACAACCTGAATATGTTTGATAGTCTTTTCAATCGACTTTGACTGGTTCCTCATCTCCTGTCCACAAGGGCACTCTTTATTGAATTCCCAGAGACCTTCGGGCACATTGAAACGTTCTTTAAATAGAAGATGAGCAGGACCGAATCGTTGCTTTTCCTTTTGGACCAGCATTACGAACTGGCCATCACAAATGCCATCAATCGCAGAGCTAATTGTCGCCTTATTCTCCAATGCCAAGCCAAGAAATTTGAGGTAGCGCTTCGCGTAAACGTCTTTTTTCCCATCATTCAACGATGGCCAAAGTGCAGTAAGTGCGCGGGCGTGACGGTTAATATGATGGGCAGAGTAAGATCGAATTCCATATGATATGTAAGAGTTCAAGGCAAAGGCACAATGTAATGTTCCCGTGGGAATCCACATAGCATGCGATGGTTTCTGCGTAACCATGATAGTCATTTCCGATTGTTCGACGAAACGGCAAAATGCACTCGTGTCACCACGGTGCGCATAATCTTGAAAGAGGATTCGGTTAGAATTGGTTAATGGTGCAAAAAACCAGATGGTGCCTGCGGTCACAGCACATATCGTACTCTTTCCAGCCTCGAGGCGCCATCCAGATAGAGCATTTTCATGGAATATGTCAACGGTTTGATTAGTAAGTTTGTTGTCTCGTCTTGAATTCGGAACGGATTGTTCGCCGAGGAGAGATTGTGGCCATTCGAGGGTCCATTCTGTGGTTTTCACCTTGTGACCCATGGATTTTTTACCATGGCCTGGTTTTGGATTAGGACTGCAGGACGCTTCAAAACGGTCCGATCCTCCCTCAACCACGGCAATCTTATTAATTAGTTGGTCTTTTGTGGGGATTGGACCAGAAATCACTTCTTCGATGGATATCAAACGAGGAAAGTGGAAGGATTCTGGCCACCTTGCGGGATCAATCTGGGAGTGCTCTTGAGCGAGGGTTTCGTAGTCGTATTTGCGCATCTTGGTAAGGATTTGGGTATTTGCGGTGTGCTCGGCCATTAATTGGTCCAGGACTTTGGGGTATGGACTTGGAATGTTAACCTCATGTTCCGCAATATGCGAGTGGACAATTTTGAGTCTTTTTGATGGTGGAGAGGGAGTATCCCCAAGTTCTTCTTCTTCCTCCTCACCATCATCCTCATCACTGTCTTTCTCATCACTATCTTCCTCATCACTGTCTTCCTCATCAATATCTTCCTTGTCACTATCTTCCTCTTCACTATCTTCCTCGTCACTATCTTTCTCATCACTGTCTTCCACGTAGCTTTCCTCCCCCTCGCTCAATAACATCGAACGATCCGCCCTTGGCGACATCTCGACATCAGCATCAGCCTCTTCTGTCACGGCCCTTGATGTATCCGAGCTATCGGCTTTTTCTCGCTGTCGATCCAAAGAGAATAAATTGGGTAGGCTTGAGTTGGACCTCTCTGGTGTCGAGTTTCTGGGCTGTCTGCAGGAACCCTCTTCAGCTGCTGTGACAGATTTTTCACTATCAAAAATAGGGCCCTCTTCCTCGATATCTGAACCCTTCTCCTCATCATCGATAAATATGGGTGTTTCTTTACTATTTTCGTGCACCGAATCATCTCTCTTTCTCTTCGAGCCATGAATTGGTCGATGTGCCCAAAAGTCTTGTCTAATATCGTCGTCTTCCAGCGTTTCACCGAGAGATTCCAAGAAAGGCTTTGTATTTGTCCAGATAGCTTTCCGGGCATCGTAATCCTCTAATTCGCCCAGATTGTCGATTGCAACCATACGACTTGTAATCTTAGCTCTTGCTTGGGATGTACGACTTGTATCTTCCTCTTCGGTCTTGAATCTGCCATCTCTGGTGGTGTTCATGTCCTTCATGGTTATTGTTTTCTGGAATGATGTCGCCATTGGTAAAGCTCCAAATTCCCAGCCAAGTTATTTTCAGGCTGGTCAGAAATGTGAGTAGCCTCAACTTTTGTTTGGAGGTTAATCGTTGAAGGTGAAGGTGAGATTTGAGAAATCAATGGCGATAAGGGACTTGGAAAAGGATTAGGATGTAGTACTTGTGCTTTATGATGGAGGCAGATAGAATTGAAAGAGGAAACTCAACCAAATTGAGAGGCAAATCCGGTTAAGAAGATTAGGAAGAGGGGATTGGAAAGTCCATAAGGTTAAGAGAAAAATCATTGAGAGGTGGGGGATGATGTCTACCTGTAGGCAGACACCAATCTGTCCCGTGTCTAGATAGTGAATTTAGAGGAGAGTCGGTGGTTTTACCTGGCCTCTCTCAATCAGTCGTCACCACAATCATAAAACTTTTACTTGTGAGATATTCTCAACTTCTAACCCCACCTCAAACCTACTTGCCTGCCTTGTCAATCTCTTTTGCGAAAATACCTCATTTTCTTACTATCGAGCCCGTTGAGCAGAAGAATTATTACTTGGTAGTCTTTTTCGCGGGACCTTATATACCTAAAGGAGCCACTTTGCAACCAGAATCTACATTGAACTTGGACGGCAAGAATTCGACCATCACTTGTACCTCCAGCGCTCAACAACCGTTATCTTCTGATTCCAACTTATCTCCGGTATCAAGACAAGACTTTAAGATGGGGAATCTTTGGAGCAGAGGGGTGGCTGCTGCCGAATCTGGCAAGACCCAGAATATCGTGATGGGTTTCGGAGCTGGAATCGAAGGGGCCGAGGTTTTCGATCGGTTATCGTCTGAAGACACTCATATTACGGATGATGGCACAGATGATACCGAGACGGATGGAAGTAGGGGACAGGACGAGTTAGACGAGCTGGATACTGGAAATAATGTGGATGTGAATATCAAGAAGAAAGGTTCAGTGCCGGCTTCTGTTCATACGAATATGATGGATATTGAGATGAAGGAAGACAAGGAATATTTGATCAAAGGCCCAGGGTTAGAAACATTCGAAAGTGCTTTTAAGCTTGCGAGCAAAACCCGTCCTCCCAGAGGTTTCGTCAAAAGGATCTACGATGAAGTAAAGGCAACACACGACAGGAAAATGTAGTAGAACTAATAGGGTATCAAGCTAGGGGGGTAATAGGAAACAGGATACCAAAAGTACTAGAAACATCGCAATTATTTATAAACCAACAAGGCAAACTCAACCGCACTTCTCCTTCCCTACACTACGTTAATAAACGGTGAATAGTGAGCGAAGGACGATATAAAACCATGACATAGGATTCTGAGACCGTGAATATCAGAGCTATAATCTGAATTGAGAATTTATGCAGAGGGTTCATTCTTTATAACTTCAGGGAATAGAGAGAGAATATGGGTAAAGTGCTGGGAGGTTTATAGCACTAGCATCTGAGCGGAATAAGATAAAAGTCAGAGGGTACTTGACAGTTGTGACCGCTTAGGCATGACGGAACATGCATTTGAGATGAAAGACTCACTGCATAATTCTGTTAAGCGAAGAAAAATATATACATGGGTTAAGTCTTAACGGGAAGAAGTGTAGGCGCTAGTTAGTGGAGTCTGTTATCTCGGAATGAATGAATGAATGATGAGCGTGGTGGTGTTGAGCGATGAAGCCTTCAGACTTTTATCATTGAGCGCGAAAGCATCATAGGAGTGAGAAATGAGGGACAAGAAGTGATGAGTTTATTTGAAGCAGCGAAGAGGATTTTTAAAGATGACACCAAAGTACATCCAACTTTGCAACCAAAGGATTACAGGAACCACGGGGCGCAAATCAAGAAAGCACGTCAAAGACGGATAGATCATCCAGGCATGATATGATATAGTAATATTATATCTTCCACATTGTTGCATTTACTTTGGAAATAAAATCGAAACCCTAAAAACAAGCAATGCAATCCGCGATCCTCAGTCTAAAAATAATCCCATCTCTTTACACCTCAATGTGTATGAATTCGTTGCCAATCCAGCGAGCCACATTCGTCCAAATCTCATCTACAAACCCCTCGTTCATGCTTCGTAGTTTGGGTCCACTGTATACCGTTCACTAAATACCCTTCACTAACGCCTGACTCATCCAAAATAGAGAGAAACCCACCCCATGCACTGATATCATTGAAAGCGCGTCGCTCCTACTCTCCGGGTCATTTGCAGCCAATCCCAAAACAGTTCTGTGTGTGGCGAGGTAATCAATACAATCCTCTACCACTCGCAAGTCTCACGAAGCTATAAGGGACATTTTGTCCCACCAATAATCTCAAGGTCTCTACCGTCGTGAATGCACTTGTATCCGCCACTCCGTATGTTGTCCAACCACATCCTTCTGCGACAGCTAATGGATCTCCTTTCCTTGGCCCATTTGCCAAGTCTACAAACACCTTTCCTTGCCCTCGAGATTGGCCTCGAGAGTCTCTTCCATTATTACTAAAGTATCTGAGTAGAGGCTGAACCAAATACGTCTTCTCGGGTGGTAAAGCCGAGATGATCGCGAATGGGATGTCGGATTTGGTAACACTCTCCACGGAAGTAAAAGGCTCGACGCCCGCGGCCAATGGTCCTTGTGCTTTAAACCCAACCGTATAAATCTTTCCAATGTTAAGGCTCCTCAGTGCAAATATAACTGAAGCGGCATCTTCCCCATTACTCGACAAGATGACTGCAGCTCTGTCTTTATATGCTGACGGCGCAAAATCACGTGTAAGTGTTGCACGAATACCTTTCCATATCGCATTATCTCCGATGAAAGTTGATGATGGACCTTCACCACGGACAACGATAGTATCAATAGCGCCAATAGTACGTGCTGCATCCGATAGCAGAGGTATGTATGGTTGGGAAGAGGGAAGAGGCGGGTTGATACATGCTCCACCAAAGTTCGGTTGTAAACAGAAGGCTTCAACGGAACCTTTGACACCACGGTCTACGGATGCGAAGTTGTGTGGTAGCCCCAATTCATTGAAACACTTCTCGAAAAAGGTTGCTTGTGGAGTGGAGCGAAAGGTTCCTATGGCGTAGAAATTTTTCTTTGGGAGTTGACCCATAGTTGCGAGAGCGCCGTTGATCTCCGCAGCACTCATTTGGCCAGGGGCAGCGACGATAGGAAGAAGAGGATGGGTGATGGGTGAGAAGACGGTATTCAGAGCTCGAGATAATTGTCCGAGTTGTCCCATGTTGACTGCAGATAATGGAGGACCGTCGGGGTAATTGGCTTTGATTTGAGAACGAAAGTACTCAAGTTCGTAATTCTCCGACACTGAATTGATAATCGTAATCATCTTGACAATATCTCCATATTTTCGGCTCTCCTGAAAGATGTTTTGAGCTTGAAGCGATGGCCATTTGAAGGTCCCGGAGAAATCATGAAATGCCGAAATGATCCTACTGTTCCCTCTTTGCTCAAATAGTTTCCTTCGAATTTCTTCTGGCAACCAGACCTCAACATCAATATATTCGCATCCCCACTGTATAGCACGGTAAAGGTACTCGTAATAAAGATCTGGATTGTCCATTGGAAATCGACCATTCTCTCTCGTACA
The DNA here is from genome assembly GCA_002162505.1 of Myriosclerotinia scirpicola. Classification (NCBI taxonomy): domain Eukaryota; kingdom Fungi; phylum Ascomycota; class Leotiomycetes; order Helotiales; family Sclerotiniaceae; genus Myriosclerotinia; species Myriosclerotinia scirpicola. The sequence goes on from NGKG01000001.1 coordinate 957,766, forward strand.
TCTTGTCGTGAATATTATAGGTAATTCTGTACGCTGCCTGAGTAACATAACTTGTTCCCCAACATAACTCAAACTTGGTACAGAATTGAAAGTTCCATCTGTTAAACCTTCCTTTAATAAATCAACACGAATCTCTACTGCATCTGATCCAACGGAAAGAATATCTAAATTAGATAATGCCGTCCGAACATCAGGAAATGTAGTCGATATGAAATATGTCCTTGGTTTCGTAATGAGTGCTTCATGATGACTTATTTGACCCAAAATGAATGCGATAAATCGTGAAAGATCTCTTCGAAAGAATGGTGTCTCAGTGTAAAGGAACTCGTAATCTGTTGATGCCGATAAATTCAAATCGGGTGGCATCCCCAAAGCTACACAATGAGCATTGATAGCGACGATCAATGATCGATTCCGGGATTCGATATCACCCTTTGCATCACCTGCTGCTATTCCTATAACCGTTCCATGATCTTCATCTCCAACAGCCGAAAAGCTGGTGGCCATTCGATGTGGTTTCCCGAGTACATCAGCAAAAACAGGAACAATCCTCTCTTGACCTTGTCCATACACAATGACAACTATCCTTTCATCTCCCATACCAGCTTTCGTTACGTTAATAATACCATTTGTACTCTTCGGCCGTGTAGGCGTAGGAGTTGATTGTTGTTGTTTGGTTGCCATAGATTCTCTGGAATTCGTAATAGAAAGATGGGAGAAATATTTAGGAAGTTCGTGATATACTTGAGGATATCGGACGAAAGCTTCTTCTCGAATAATTTTGCCGGTTATTCAGTTGTCGGCGATGAGGATTGCTACCTGGGTATACAGGCTCAAAGTATCTTTAATGATAAGATATTAATGGGGTACTATCGACGCGCGGCGTAATTGGTAGCTTTAGATATTAAGTCCTGGGTTGATGGCGCTTGAAAAACTTGAAAACTTGAGAATGTGATATCGTTCTTGAGATATCAAACGTGTAGCTTTGTAGATGTGTATAATCCAGTACCGGTAGTCTCAAGTTCAGGATAAAATTGATTTCACACACAATTTCTGTGTACTACATGGCAGCCCGTGATCTCCAAATATGATGGTGAAAGTGTGATAATGATAGACATCCGAGGTAGAAGAGTAGATAACTTTGAGACAATATTGTAAAGGTATGCAGGTAAAACTGTTATCGGAACATCTCCATGCACTGCAATACTAACATTGAATTAAGGTGGTATGATGGTGATTATTGGAAGCTCGTTGGTTTTGCTGCAGTCTTTTCTGAAAGAGTCGAGAAATTTCGCCGAATAGTTTCGATTAGTTTTTTTGGAGGGGTTAGAAAGAAGGCTGACTGAAGTGATGAACCATTGGAAGACGCTCATGCAACAGAGAGTTGTGAATGGGTTATGTATGACTTTGATAGGATTTGGAAGATGGGTGTTTGCTCGATTACTGTTATGTTGTGCAGTATTGCACCGTTCTCCTATCCTTTGGTCGCTTTTCCCCTTATCCTTATTGTGATGGTTTTCCCTTAATCCAGGCTCCAACGAGTGATCAATCCAGTTCCATGGCAAGATTAACGTGGGAAGAGAAGTACTAGATATGTTTCGGAACGAATAGCAACGGTTATGGAAAAATAGGAAAGATAACAAATGTTTTCTCGGTAAATATTGTTCCGCCGACAAGAACAGCTTTGTTTAAAGCAACCCTTGATAACCTTTGCGACGCTGCATATAAATTTGATGGCTATAGGTCTAGATGTGATG
>NGKG01000001.1:959746-972586 GCA_002162505.1 Myriosclerotinia scirpicola
ATCCATACTTCGTAATAAGAGAGGATTTAACAAATAAATCCCCGATTATCTTCCAATATTGTTGTGAAGATTGATATTGATCTTGATCTTGATCTTGATCAAGGCTATCATTTTTTGTATGGGTTTGGGTTAGTTTAGATATATGCCTTCATGACAGTAAGCTCGTATATCGTCTAAACTTAGATGATTCTTATATGATGGCATCCATTGCCTCAGTCCTTGAAGGGGGAAGATACAAAAAGAGACCATGTACACATTGCTAGGGTTATGGTTTTGGAACGAACTTTGATGTGCAGATCTGCGGCATGAAGATTGATTCCCTAAATCTCACACTTTGGTGATACGGTTGTTACATCCACCGCCAGTATTCAAAGAATCTGGAAAAGGATTTATCCACAATTTGCCTAAATAGCAATCGACAATAGAATCTTACCTATACAAGTTTCAAATTGGGTTCTTCATCATTATATGAAGTTATATCAATTTTTTCATAAGGAATCAATTTGTTTGGTGGATATTGAGATTAATGTCGATATAGAAGTATCAAATAAAGAAGAGAAGAGAAGAAAAAAACAGGTTGAGTAATTTAGGTGGCTGGGTATATGCTGAAAGGCTCTTCTAATCACTGAACTTTTGGACCTTTGGAGGCCGAATTGACTCTATTCAAAACAACAATAACGATACTCATCAACGGATAAACAAGTTTCAAGTTTTGCACCTTTTGATATTTCAACTTTTGAATCAAATTGAAACGATGAAAGTGTGTGCTCTTTCGGTGTGGACCGAATATTCCAAATTATTGCTCCTTCAATTTTGAGATCACGCTATCTGGACGGTGGGAAGCGTTCCATGTACATGAGAAAAGCATGTGAGATGAAAAATACAGGATGAAAAGTTTCTCCAAAGAACTTCTTTATCTGGATGAGTGTGCATATGATAGGTAGATGAGGAGATTTATCAGGAGTGTGTTTGTTGTTTTTGGATTGTGCAAGATGTGTGTGGACCTATGCTATTCCGAACACTCCACTCAATCATGACGAAAGAATGGGCGAGTTTGTCAATCATTCTTCTCACAAGTGTGAGTGACTTCATCGAAGGTCATTCTATTCAATTCAGGAGCATCTTTTGAGTGCTATAACTCGTCCCAAGTGGTTGGGAAATCCTCAAATTAGAAATAATGACTTGATCCAGACCTTGGCTTCTATCATTAACTTTCTAAGAAGAGGGGTATCCGAAAAATGACAACTTTTGACTGTTCAACTGGAAGATCGATTTAGTAGTTGGATTCTTCATCTACCAGAGACTAATAGTAGTACAGAGTTCAGGTTGAAGTACCGGTACCGGAGCGGTTTATACGTCTACGTTGTTATCATGATGATGAAAAGTTTCCTCTCACTTTACTCCACGGCAACCACCCCACATCAAATGACCTCACCTATTTCCAACCTATTCCCACGACATTCTCAAGTATCATCGGAGTCACTAAAAACTGAGCTTCATGAACATTGCTTGACTTTCCTTTGAGGCGAGGCTGGAGTCCAGGGGTCATTCCGAAGAAATAAGGTGATTGAAGCTTTTGAGACTCTCAATAACTAATCGTCAAGCAGCATTATCGAGCCTCACTAGAATGTTCTTTTGTTTTAATACCTGCCAAATGACTTGGCCTTGAACCTTATTTTACTATGCTCAAGACCCTCGAACTATTACAAATAACATTGTTGACGTCGTTAGAAAACATTTCTTGTCAGGACCCCTTCCAAGTTCCTATGCATAGTGGCCAAACAATCAGCTAGTTAGCTAGCTAGCTAGCAGCGCTGATTGCCAGCTATTGAGCTAAACTAGCAAATCAGCAACGTTATGCCTCAGCTGCCAACGAATTGATTAATTGAAATAGCCAAAGTTTTGATGGTTTGGTGTGTTGTGGTGTGGTGTGGTTTGTGGGAGATTTTGAACATTTTGAAGAAAAAAAGTATATCTTCATTTTTCAATTGTTTCGTCAAATAAATTTCATATACGTTAATAAACTATTGATCAGCCAGTAGGGTCAGTCAACAACAGCAATAAAATATCGTTAGCGAATCAGTTAATCATAAAAGGTTAATTGATAGCTTGCTTGCTGACCTGGTTAGTCGGCCACTTTGAATCATGTGATGATACTACCGAACTCAAAATTCGTTTAAGTTTCATCTATCGTCATTACCCGTCAACTCCTGTACCATCAAACGCCACACCCGCATCTCAGACGTCTCTCGGAATTACCCCGTACCCCGTACGGGCCGTACCCCAAAGTCCCAGATCCCCAAATACTGCACACGTAAGAGGGCTACAAGAGAATTGATTGGTTTTCCCCTAAAATATTTCATCATATGATGGATCTTCTCACTCGAAGCGAGACGAGCGTATATGGCAGAACATTCGGGGCAATGAGTCTTGGGAAAAAGAAAGATCAGCAAACATCATACGTATTTTACCAATACTAGTTTCCGCTCTCGCATCTCGAGAATGAGTTTGAATTCAACTGCGGAACAATCACAGTAATGTACCAAGGATTCTGTGAGATTCTGGAGTGTTGGGGAACCCCGCAAACTTAATATCTAGCCTCTGCTAGTTCCAGAAGCTATCACAGCTATCACCTATGTTTTTCTTCGAATTTCTCGGCATGATTCCTCTTTTCTTACTGGGATTACTAAGGGTCTGGAGCTGCCATGAATCTTCGACGAATCAATATCTCAAAGCTGTATCAATTGGGTATAATTCTATCACTACCTACTTGACACGAGCAATGTCAAATTCGAGCAGGAAAGAGCGAGCTGTCTCGGTTCAGAGACTGGCTATAGCTCTACGCTAGACAGTTCAGACTTCACAGTGCTATAAATCTTCCTATACCTCCTTCTATTCCTTTATTTTCTCCTTCATCTTCTACTTCTCAATCTTAGTCTCCTTCCACCACATTCATATCATCTAACTTGTCATGAGGACTCCTTTTATTCGCAGTCGCGAGAGCGATTGCGGCGGTAAAACATCAGGAACTGCTATCAATTCAAGGAGCGTGTCAATGGAGAGGCCCAAGCCTGAATCAACAAATGCTTCGGACACTCATGTCGAAAATGCTGCTCAATCGAACGAAGGTACTCACGTGCCTTCTTACTCCATGGCCTTGATACGCATGGCTGTGTTGGTTTCTATTGGTGGGCTTATCTTTGGTTATGATACTGGACAAATTTCTGGATTTCTGGAAATGGAGGTTTTTCTTGCCAGGTTTGGGGAGAGAACTGATAATTTGGAAAAACATCCTACGGGTTATTATTTCTCAAACGTGCGAGCTGGATTAATCGTTGGCTTGGTATGATATTTCCTCCTTCTCCCACTCAAGTTATATAGAGATGTACTGACTTATTGCCCCTACAGTTATCCATTGGTACATTTTTCGGATGTATGACCTCCGGGACCATTGCCAATAGATACGGGCGCAAAACAACTTTCATACCTTGGTGTATATTACATTGCATTGGTATTATCGTACAAATGACGGTTGGCTCCGGTGGTTGGTTAGGACTCTCAATGGGAAGATGGTTGTCTGGTCTCGCAGTTGGTGGTCTATCGGTTCTAGTACCACTGTACATGACTGAAGTCTCGCCTGTTTCTTTGAGAGGACCTATTATTTCGTAAGGATTCTCTCATTTCCGTTCTTCCTCTCAAGACCAACGTTATATCTAAATTCATAACTGAAGAATATTCGGCTAACAATTGTAACTTATCTCAGATGTTATCAACTCTTGATCACCATGGGAATGTTGATTGCCTGCAGCATCAACTTTGGAACTGAAAGGCTCACCAGCCCAGCTGCCTACCAAATACCCATGGGTGCTGGTTTCTTGTGGGCAGGTATCCTTGGTTTAGGTAGCTTATTCCTCCCAGAATCTCCCAGATACGATTGGTATCACGAAAAACCCGAACGGGCCAGAGCAACTATGGCCACTATGTACGGCGTGGATCAAAACAACCCTGCAATCGAAGCTGAGATCCAAGAAATGGAGCAAGTCCGTGAAGCTTCACAAAACCGTCGCCCATGGTACAAATCGTTTGCCGGTCCCAAAATCAAGCTCAGAACTTATATCTCAATGCAAATGCAAACATTGCAACAACTCACCGGCGCTAATTTTTTCTTCTATTACGGTACCAGCATCTTTGCCAGTGTTGGGATTCCGAATTCTTACATTACTGCTATGATTCTTACTGCTGTCAACGTGGTAGGTACAGTAGTAGGTGTTTTCCTAGCGCGTAGATTCAGTCGTCGCGTATGCCTAATCGTCGGTGGTCTTTTCCAAGCCGCGTGCTTCCTCGTCATTACGGTGGTCGCAATCATCCCATACAAAGATGCCCCCGACGGTAGCGACCAAGAGAAATCTGCCGGCATTGTCATGATTGTCTTTGCCTGTCTCTTCATTCTGAGTTATGCAAGTACGTGGGGACCCCTCACCTGGGCCTGCATTGGAGAAATGTTCCCATACCAACAACGAGGCCTCGGAATGGGTTTTGCCACTTCTGCAAACTGGTTCTGGAATTTCATGCTTGCGTTCTTCACACCCTTCATTACTGCGAAGATTGGTTTCGCTTACGGATTTGTCTTTTTGGGATTTAATCTTTCATGTTCCATTTTCGTTTACTTCTTCCTTTGTGAGTCAACTGGAAGGACTTTGGAGGATATTGATTTGCTGTATTTGTTGGGAATTCGTCCTGCTAGAACTCGCGGATACGTATTCACTGAAGAGGATCGACGACGTGGTGATGAGATTCGTTCGGGCGCTAGACTCGCTTGAAGAGAAGGAAGGACTGATGAGGGTGGTCAAGGCGAAGTTTTCCGTGATGAAGGGATGCATGTCACCAGGCGTAGGGTGAAGGTGTGATGGGGTTTCGATTCTTCTGTGTGTTATTATGATGTTTGATGTTTGGTGTTTAATGTTTAAAGTTTTATGTTCTCGTTTGGTTTTGTAGTGCATGTATATACCTAGGTAGCATGGGGCTGGAATGGAATGGGTTGGATTGTGTATAGATGCCACCGGCAGGCTACAGTTAGATGTACAGTGAATATAAATAAAAGGTGTTTCGCATATGTACATCTCGTGTGCAATACAAATGCAATTCGAATGCATCTTGAATATGAGATACACAATAAAAGATATCCCGTAGCCTAAAAGAAATACGGAGATGCAACGAAAGCCCAAAGAAACAAACTTTGAGGTCAATCAGACGCTTTCCACATGCTTTCGGAACGCCTGTCATTAACGACCTATACTAGCCAGTCTCACGCGTATCTTCAACAGCGACGAATCTTCATTTGTCCCTGCCTACAGAATTTTTCACAGACTTCCTAGGAACTTGCAAAAACAAGACGCCTCTACCTAGGTAGAGATTTTAAGGATGCCCAGCCCTAGGTTGAGATATGTGCCAACCATTTCTTGCGTGAGAGCATGCGAGATATACGGTATAGAATCAAACCACCAAGAGATTTTCCAGGCGCCATTTTCATGCCCTCCCAAGAATCTTGCATACCTTATTGCATTTGAACATGGGCGTGGAGTATTTGAGGTTCACTGAAAAGAGTATGAGAGCATGGCGAAGAACACATTTCCTGAAGTATACCCAAAGGGTAGGAATTATTCACTTTGTATTACCTCCATTCAGAACACGAAAACGCCGGATCGCGGAAAACCCCCTTGGGGGTTATTCGGCGATAAATGCATGGTTTCGCCATAATCTTCCTGCTTGTTTTTCTTTGCTTTTGCTTTGGATGTTTCGCTGTTTTTGGATCTAGGGATTGAAGGAAAGGGGAGGTAGTGAGCTGTTGTTCTTATTTACATTTATTTACTTTGATAGAGCTGGAGATGCTGTTGGTATTGTGCCATGATACATTCCATTTTTCAGATGTAAACTTTTGACATACTTGAAGTTTCCAGTCTGTCAGGTTTGGAATGCCTGTGTATTAACGACCGAACTTTGTCGACGTCGATACATGTATATGGCTTCGTGAAATATAAGCTTACACTAGACAAAGCAAACAGCTCAACAAAACAACCGCAAGTCTAGAGAAATCACCGCAACAAAGATCAACAGCATTGGAAAGTTGAACCATGATAGTTTCTTGCGATGCAGTTCCATGAAAAGATCGCCAACATTCATGATTACGCTTTGTGACAAGCGACAGGACCAGGAATACATGCGTCGATCCCAATTTCTATGAACACATCAAAATAATCGTCTTGTTGATCCCTTGAAGATATGATGTCGAAACCATTTGGATTTATGTGTCAAGTGGCAAAATAAACGTTAATAAACATATCTATTATTGATAAAGTTTGAGGAGGGAGGGTATTAGCGAAAAATTATATCCCGATAATCTTGTTGATCATCAGTAGGCTGGGATTCGATGTAGCACAGCTTGGGCCCGAGAAAAGGAAAAGCAAATGAAAGGAAGGAAAGAAAGAACAATTAATCATCTTCCAGCAGTTGTTCTATTATTATTCGTCATTGGAGATAATATCACCCCCCTGAATGAAGGTTAAATTTTGGGCTTGGACTCTGGAGTACACCTAAAAATTTAACCTTTATTCAGAGGGGGGGAGTATCATACTGTAATACAACTCATTCTCATTACAACAATCCTTTAGTCACATTTGTTGAATAGCTTCTTGGCCACTATCGACAGATTTCCGAATCAATTCTTGCCAACAAGCAACCGCCCTGCCATGCTTGCCCCTCAGCAAATAACATAATATAACACGACCGACATCCGAATAATGGTGAGAATTGTAACAAAAAAAAAACCTGCTAATGAATACGTATTATGCATGCTCAAGCGGTGATATGATATTCTCGTATGAGTCGTATCATTATCCCCTCCAACTCCAAGAGTCCAAGGGATAAATCTACACAAGAGGTAGTATTCGACACGTAACAGCCAACGAACCAAGCATAGCCAAGCCACTTCCTCACTGCTGAGGTTTTCTCATCCGCATACCCTTCAACCTTGTGAAGTTGTGAGCTTCTTCTCTCAAGAATCAAGAATCAAGATTCTCAACTCCTCCCCTCAACCAATCCGATCCTCGTGCCCCCATCTCCCATCCATCAGCGACTCGCGCTGCTGAAACCCCAAAATAATGCTGCATACACCTACTTACCTACCCAGCAAGCATAAATGCCGTAAATCCGCCCTTTGTGCCATTATTCCAGCATGCATTTCATTGCCGAACTCCCGAATTCCCCACAGCCGTAGCCATGTGGGACCAAAGCCAAGCAATCAGTAGATTCGATTCCTTCCAAGCCAAGCATCCAGCGAGCATGGGGATGAGATTTCTGGTCTCACCGAAATCTACCAGAATCAATATATCGAAGGGGGGAATGAGCCTAATCGGATCTCAATTCGCATTATTAGCAGCTAGCTAATTCCGCAACCGTAATTACTGGTATGGAAATTAGAATTATCGCAAAGACTTTCGACCTTCTCCATAGCTTCAGGTATCGTTCCCTGTCCTATACGATTGGATTACCGAAGAGAATCGTAAAGGAGGGAGACACTGTCAGAAAGAAGTCCATCGCTAAATCTACTTGGCCATCAACACTGCATACATACAGTCGCAGCACAGTAATTCCCCATCGGAAACTCCTCTCCAATGAACCCTCAATCGCTACACCTTGTGATAACAACTTTTACGTCATCCGGACCATGCTGCCAGCCCAAACCGCTCAAATCTGGTGAATGTTCTGTAGAAACAAGGCGTAGAACGCCCTTGGAACGAGCTATCCCAGCAAGTCCGTACCCTTTGGAAAGCTTGTCTGTCCATTGTCTGGGGTGAGCCCCTGCTGCGACTTCTCCATTTTTAATGCACTTCTGAATCATCCACCAAGAAAACAAGAGAGACATTCATAATTACATTTATATATAGATAGGACTTGCGGACGAGCACGAAATTGGCCTTATTGTAAGTGAATGAATGAATCTGTGTCTATTACTGTTATTTCGTTTGCACTTGAATGTTTGACATCTCCCTTTCTACAAGCAAACAAATAAAACAATCGGAAAATCACTTTATTAGAAAGTTTCCCCAGAATACAGTGTGGAAAGAAAAGGATTCATAGTTGAGCCACTGCATGTAAGGTGTCTGCATACTGCAAGCCTATACCGAACAGGAAGGAATACAGTATAGTCAGCACCCCATTGAATCTCACAAAACCGGTGTTACATATTCTTCTTCTTAACTGTCTCATTCCCATTCGAAGGACTCCCTTTTACCTGTACCTATTCACTATACCATACCTTCACTCCTCTTCTCCTTATAGGAGTATACAAACCAAAAAGAAATAAAAAATGACGGGCTCATTCTGGCAAAACGTCCTCCCATTTCGAAGACCATCCTCTTCAACTTCAACATCCACAACATCCGACTCTATAGATTCCTCCTCAAGCACCAGTCTCAACCTAAGTGTTCGATCCGGTCACAGATTATCCCGAAAGCGACGAGATTTATTTGGTGATTTTGATCATTCCTTCGATAACGGAAGTATGAATGCGAATATGCAGGATCCTTTGGGGATGGAGAGGAACTCCTTGGGTAAGGATACGGGATTCCCGGAGCCTTTAAGTCTTGGTACGTTATTGTTCTTTCTTTTCTATTTCTCTTGTTGAGAGATACATATGACGAGACTCAGATTTGGGAAGCTGACATACGATAGACCGTAACACCACCCTCCCACATCCCGAAGCAGATACTTCCCCATACGCATGCCTCGAGTCCACAGAATTCGACCTCTATCGTTCTCATTCACGACTTTCCCTCAAAAGACTTCATAGCAAACATAGAGGATCTCATCTAAACGTACCCTTATACGAAAACGCGGGGTATACAGATGGTAGTCATGAAAATGGTGATATGAAGACGATAGAAAGGGATGTTGATAAAGAAGGCGATCTGGTAGATCCACCAAAGACGGTAGAGGAATATGTAGACATGGAGGATAGAGATGATCAAGGATATAGGGCGGGAGAAAGAAAGAAGAGTGTGCTTAGGAAGTTGAATCTACACAAAGCTTAGAGAACGAGCTGAGCAAAAGGGTCTGGAGTTAAGGACGGAAGAAATAATTTTGATGAACACCGGACACAACACAAAACTGGGTGGGATTATATCAAGCAAGCGAGGAGTTCAATGGAATTGGAGTTCGGTGGTCCGAAAGGTTGATATTGGTATCCCTTTGTAATTATTTCTTTCCACAACAGAACCATGCAACAACTTCATTCATGGCATTAAACAGAAGCATAACATTCTCTCAACTAGCTTCCCCGATATGTTGTATAACTGTATGGGCCCAAAAGTAGCGGAACGTGAAAATGTTCTCCACTCTTCACCGTGAAGTTAAGTTCAACAAAAGGGAAGAAGGTGTTTTCATATCCATAATATACGCCGGTATCGAATCGTAGTCTCCATATGCTGGATCCCGAAGGTACGCCCGCCGGATTATTGGATATTCCTTCTGCCTCGATCAGTCCACTGACTTTCTCGGTCTCGTGTTGCCAGTTAGCGATTCTACCGTCGGTATTGGTAGTAGCGCGAAAGATGGTCGATTCCTTGGAAAGGCAGATCAAAGAGACATTGATTCCCGCAGCTGGTCGACCAGTAGTGGTATCAAGGGCATGACAAGTAATTGGATCCCTTTCTGCCATTTTGGTGAAGTGAGAGGTAAATGATCGAGGATGAGGGGTAATAAGTTGTGACGATATAGCTTGAAGATGTTCGTTGGAATGTTTAGAGGTGGGGTTGCGGGGCATCGACTGGAGGGTGAGGATGTGAGTTAGGATGGTGAAGGGAAGTTAATCTCTTCCAACTTCCAAGCTTAACTGATTTCCGGAGGGGGAGGAGCTACTTTGAACGATGAGATGAGAATAGGGAAAGAGAATAGGGAAATCAATGTTTCATAGGTATGGATCTGCAAGAAGATTGGGATAAAAAAGAAATGTTGAAACATGAACAACGCAAATCGGAGATGGCCGCTTCAGCCTTGTGATAGGTTACCGAACTCAGAAGAGGCTAGCCATCAGCCTCGAATACAAAGTGTGCTTTGGACCTACTGTGAAAGAGTGAAAACTTGTATGGATGGACGTGACAAGAAGTCTAATTGTCCTAGTTCCTTTTGATAATTTGGAAATCTTTTGTTCAATAAGGATTCTGATAAGATCATGCTGCTCACTTATTGAAGTTGGAGCCAGCATGAAGTTACCGAGGGTGCGAGGCTAGCGAATCATATCACTAGCGCACTGTGCGTTTGACAGCTTGCAAGAGAAGACGTCAGAAGGCAAAAGATAATTCGGACTCGACTTGCATTGTTCACACATAATTCTTTTCCCTTTCCCTTCTCTTCCCTCTCCATTCCACCTTTCCCACACAACCAAATATAATACGCATCTGCCCTCAATCACTCACCCACTACAAAATGTCCACCGCAGTAATAAACACCGATGACGATCAACTCGAACCCACCCTCCAATCCATCCTCGACCAAAAATCCCTCCGTTGGATCTTCGTAGGAGGAAAAGGAGGAGTTGGAAAAACCACCACATCATGTTCTCTAGCCATTCAACTCGCCAAAGTTCGACGATCAGTTCTTCTGATCTCAACAGATCCTGCACATAATTTGAGTGATGCGTTCTCGCAAAAGTTTGGAAAGGAAGCTCGACTTATTAATGGATTTGAGAATTTGAGTGCTATGGAAATCGATCCCAATGGAAGTATTCAGGAACTTATGGGGCAAGCTGAGGAAGGTGAAGGGCCTGCTGCGGGTATGGGGGGAATGATGCAGGATTTAGCTTTTGCTGTTTGTTTTCCCCCTTCATAGAGATGCGAATCATCATATACTAACATTCTTAACAGATTCCCGGTATCGATGAAGCCATGTCCTTCGCAGAAGTTCTCAAACAAGTTAAATCCCTCTCATACGAAACCATCATTTTTGATACCGCCCCTACAGGTCACACCCTCCGTTTCCTCCAATTCCCCACCGTTCTCGAGAAAGCTCTTGCAAAAGTCTCCCAACTCTCCACACAATTCGGCCCCATGTTAAACGGCCTACTTGGAGCCAATGGTTCCTTACCAAATGGACAAAACCTCGGTGAGATGATGGAGAAACTAGAAGGGCTTCGAGAAACCATCTCCGAAGTAAATGGACAGTTCAAAGACGAGAATCTCACTACCTTTGTCTGCGTCTGTATACCCGAATTCCTCTCGCTCTACGAAACCGAGCGCATGATCCAAGAATTAGGAAGTTATCAAATCGATACCCATTGTATAGTGGTCAATCAATTATTATTCCCCAAGAAAGGAAGTGATTGCGATCAATGTAATGCACGAAGGAAGATGCAAAAGAAATATTTGGAACAGATTGAGGAATTGTATGATGAGTTTAATGTGGTAAAGATGCCATTGTTGGTTGAGGAAGTTAGAGGAAAAGAGAGACTGGAGAAGTTTAGTGAGATGCTTATTACTCCATATGTTCCGCCAGCTGGAGGGTTGTAGATGTTTAGAGAGATATACAAAGAATTGAAAATTGATACCCATCTTTCATGTCACCATCAACAGTGCAAGGCCAGTATCTCATAAGCAAGTGTTGCAAATATCTGGTCTGCATTTGTTAGGCGCTAGCTGCTTTCATCTAATAGCAATCATCGATTTATCGCAAGCTAGAAGTCTTGGCTACCAGGCTCTAATATAAATAGCCATCGCATCGATAAATGTCGTACTTCATTTCTAAGCATCTAATGTGCTCTCCAAAGTTCTTTTATCTGTCGCCAGTTCTTTCAGCTAAATAGCCACCGCATCATCGCATCGTCCATATTTCTCGCTTGCTTCCCGCCCCTTTTTCTACTATCATCTTTGAAGACCATGCCCTAAAAGATCACATAAGTCAGAGCCCAAGGCGACTATCAATCCGTCCCTGCGATCGGCTCAGCAAATTCCGTCACGGGCTTCATCTCAAAAACCTTCTTAAGCCTCTTCTGCTCCTTATAACACAATCTCCCATTTGCCCACAACTCCCCCCCAAAACTCTCATGCAAATCCTTCATCAAGCGCTCCATCCCTCTCACATCCCCTCCATGTCTCAGCGCCTCCACCCACGATTTCTGTTCCCAATACGTCCATCCATCCCAAGCCGTATTCACACACACGACCCTCTTCACCCCATCCCCCAAATACACATCATCCCCCTCCAACCCCGCCTTACGAAAGAGCCGCATCCACTTAGCATACAGCCCCCGACTCTCATGCGCCCCCTCACTTGCCCCTCCACTCGACGGCTGGCCTTTCCACCTCAAATGCATCGCCTCCTGCACCCTCTGCATCCACTTCACATCCATCTTCATCTCCTCCGTCCTCATCGCATTAATCTGCACCCTCTTCAAGCCCCTCCACGTTTTCCCCTCGCCGCACTCATCCCGAATACACCAGCTCTCATCACGCATACACCACTTCCCCGCGATTCTCGCAAACAGGATTTCCGCCCACTTCAAATCGTCCGCGTCGATTAACTCGAGATTCACCTGGAGAGATTGGATGCGCGTCAGGACATTTTCGCTCAGGCTTCCCATGCGGAATAGGAGATCCGCGGGCCAGAGACCCAGCGCATTGACTTTCCAGAGGGCCGCGATGGCCTCGTTGTATAGCTGCGAACAGGTGCTTAGCAGGGCGAGGGCGGGGAGGGGGGACTCGGAGAGACAGATGTCGTTTTGTGGATCGTAGGGGAGGAGGTGGCAGGTGTTTTTTAGGGTGGTGCGGTAGGTGACGCAGTTGAAGGGGG
>NGKG01000001.1:972733-1018335 GCA_002162505.1 Myriosclerotinia scirpicola
GATTGGGATTGGGATTGGGACATTGGAGGGTGCGTTGGGGCTTTTGAGGCAGAGTGGTTGGTTGATTGATGGGTGATTTCGAATTAGATCATTGAAGAATGCCCTGAGATACTACGGTATAGTACTTGGAATGGAGGGCTTAGCGGGGTGTGAAGATGGAAGTTGGAGAGATGGATTAGATTAAATAAACGAAACGGATTATGTTCTTGTATGTGGAATTTCAAGAACGGATACTAAAAGGAAAAAGGGCAGCATGTTTCTACTTAATTTGAAAGGTAAGATGGAAGGGTTGTCAGGTTCGTAACTTCAGCCTCATTGTGCATCATTGATTGCGCGGTTTCAAAATATATGGGGGTCCAACAGTTGGTCCGCCCCGGTTAACCCGCATTTTGTAATTCTCCGAGGATCTTCACATGAAATCTTTGGATGTTCTAGAACTATGGAACTTTGAAATGAAGTTCATAGGTATTCCCAAATGATTCGTTTCAAATTGTGTTCAGAATCCCCCAAACTTTCCTTTAGGTATAATTTTAATCTCCCCATCTCTTGGATCAAGTTTGAAATCCTTCACGACCTGCTTCCCCTCCTTCAAACACAATACTCCATCCACATATAATAGTCCCCCAAATGTATTGTGAATTCTATACAACAACTTCCCTGTATCCGTTGTATCAATCAACATCTCTGCCAACCACTTCCTCTTTGCCCAAGAAGACAGTCGAGGCCAACTAGTGTTGATAGTGTAATTCCAAGGCCTAGATCTCCCTTTGGTCGTAAAACCATTATCCTGAAATAACCTCCCATCGACTATCTTTCCATTATCCATCAAGATCATAAAATCTTCGAATTCTTCCATCGTTTGTGGCCGTTCTTTACTCGCTTTGATCGTAATTACATTCAGTTTCGGCTTCTTTTGCAGCGACCCTGCCGATGCTGCCAAACTCCGCTCGACCCATTCTAATTCATCCCAGTCTAATACCTCCAAGTGTAGAAGTATTTGCCATTTCGCTCTTCGTGGTGGAATGATTTGTTCGAGTTTGGTGCCTAATGTAGGAATGTCCCGCAGGCTCAGTTCCTTGTGCTCCCAGATTATATCCTTGCATTCTCTATGTATTTGTTTGCATGTTCGAAGTATGGAAAGTGATCGGGCGACTTCGATAGACCATGTTGAATAGGTAATGATGCTATCCGGCCCTGCGAGAATGTAGGTATATATTAAGTCGCGGATTTCGCGTGGGAATGCTTGGAGGAAGGGGGAAGACATGTCGATAGATACAAGAATATAATCTGTATGCCGTCTACCTATGTATGGAAGGATTTATGGCTTGGATGTATTTTGGTTGTTAATAGGTAGACATCAATAGATATCCTGCGCATCAAAAAATGCTTTGAAAGTCTTTGAGCAATGCTGACTGTTGCCTGTTTTAGCAGCCTCAAAATGCGATAGAGCCAAGATACAAAAAGCTTTGAAGACCAGCTGGGCAGAAGAGGCGATAGTTGTTCTCGAAATTGAATATTCTATGAAACATATAATAACCTTGGAATACCCAGGTAGGTGTTGCAAGTTTACCTCAGATATAAGTGAATTGCTGTTGTATGATGAACAATCACCTAGTATGTAGTACCTACCTAGGTATGCTTTTGCCCGGTATAGACCCGCAGCGATATAGTCAAGCCACAAATGTTAAATGTTAATACAAACAAATGATAGAAATAAAATTATAACCTTAGTACGTTCTCACTTTGAAGTTGATAAGTTATAGTTTGTTGATAAATCAAGGTAAGGTTGTTGATAATAATCTTCCGAAAATCACTTTACGCGTCAAAACTCGCGATTTGATATAGACAGTAGTGTAGGTAGTACGCGTCGCGACTTCAACATCTTCATAAACCTTGGAAGTTTCCAGGTTTCGTTCCTCCATCAACCAACCAACCAACTTATTCAAATTTTGTACAAAGTAATGAACAACTTCACTTTTGCAATTTCACCTTCCTCGCCTTCGCAAACTTTGCTTCTATAGTTCTTGCTTTGCATTTTTGGGTTGTTCTTGCTTACTTGCCTGCTTGTTTATATCACAATTAGAATTATGCCTTCTGAAGTAAAGAGAAGGAAGGTCGCCGCCACTATCTCGAGAAATGCAGTAACGACCAAGATTCAGCCATTGAATTCTTTTACAACCATCTCGAAAGCAAGTACAAAGGGAGGATCAAAGTCAATTATTGATAAGAAGAAAGAAGTCAATGGAGTATCAGTCACAGTTACTGAATTGGATAAACCTTCAACGAATTCAAGGAAGAGGAAGTTGGATACAACAGAAGAGGAATCAAATGTCACTGAGACAGCAGCGGTTGTAAAAGATATAAAAGCACCGCCACGGCCATCGATCCTTCCATCAAAAATTCCACAGACACCACATAAACCCATCAAAACGTCTTCAATTACTACCGACACCCCAACCAAAGGCGCGCGTACTCTTCTCGATCGCCTCCTTCTACAAACTCCAAAAAGACCTGTACAGAAAAGGCCTTCCCTTTCTTCGCTGCGTTCCATCCGCTCGAGCTCTGACTCAGACGTCTCGACCCTTCCATCTCAACATTCACAAACCCACGCCAAAGATGGCAAGGATGAGGAGGAAGAAGAACGAGAGGACCCTAAAGCATCCCTCCCTACCGAAATCATCGAAATAATAAACCTTCACGCTGCTCTTCTTACAACGCTCACACTTCACTGCGCCCACAATGGATCCAATGCACCCGCAGATCTACGAAACCTCTGTCCAGATGTTGCCAGAGCGTGGGGAAAGCGCAAAGTCATCCTCGACGACATCCGCCAGGCACTTGGTGTCTTGAACTCTCACATCAGCGCTAGCGCAGAAGACCAGAAGCTTTCTAAAATAAATCTCTCGGATTATGGATCTGGGAAAATATGTGTGGAAATTGAGGCTGGGAATGGGCATGGAAAGGGGAACAATTTGAGACCGATTGACGAGGAGAAATTCAATGGGATATTCACCCAAGGGTTGATCACTCAATGGGAGTTGAAGGAGAAGGATATAACCGTGGAGGCATTTGTGAAGGAATTGCCATTGGAGCCTATCACGCCTTGCTCTTCGCTCTCAAAAATGACACCCCTCTTGGCCAAAGGACAGCGTCGACTTGAAGACATGAAAGCCGGAATTATCGCAAAAAAGGACCTGAGAAGAACGAAATCTTCTCCCGCTCTCATAGAAGCCGCCACTTCTACTTCCGCTTCCACAGAAAAGAAGCCAACTCTCCTCGAACGTCTCCGGGCCAAACAACTCAGACAATCCCTCCTTCCTCATGCCCCTTCTCCAGCACAGGTAGCTCGCAAGGCAGCTTTATCAAGAATGGAAGAAGTAGTCAAGGTTCTCAGTATCCTCAGTACATCAGGATCAGCTGGTCAACAGAGAATTTCCTTCACGATGCCGACATTGATTGGAAAATTGAAGGATTCGTTCAAAACTCCAATATCGAAGGATGAGGCAATTACCGTTGTAAAACTGTTAGCCGAGGAAATCGCACCGGAATGGGTTCAATTGGCAAAGATGGGGAAGATGGAAGCGGTGGTTTTTGATAGGGAGAGAAGGGTTGGGGAGGAGAGTGTTAGGGAGAGAGTTACAAAGGCTCAGAGTGCACAGAGTGCTTGATATGGATGGATGTTGAGTTGGATACTGAGAAGAACTAGGAGCTGTGAATGCGCGTTTTGCGCTTTGTATATTGTATTGCTTGGAGAAGATACCCTTGTTTTTGTATAGATTAACTGCATGATATGCTTTGGCTAATCGGATTTTTATGACCGGCCACGGGATAAAGGAGACAGGACTCGGGAAGGAAGGATCAATCTTGTATAGGTAGATGGATTCAATGCAATATATGATTGCTATGAATTTTCCCTCTGTTACTCCAAGTGTTGAATTCAACAGCTAGATGTCCGCGATGTCGTCTTTCCATGCGAAATGCCCCCCCCCCAAATCCCACCCCTCTTAGCCAACATGATACTCGCATTGGGTATTGCATTGGGTATTTGCATTAGGCGCTCTTAAGATGTAGGTATCGTTGGAGCCAGTTACTTCGCTTACAAAATGGAGATTTCGATGTTTGAAATAACAAACATTGGTTTCAAGTCGAATGAACAGCAAGAGCAAGGCTAATAAGTGAGGGGATTTTCCGACAGCAAATCAAGAGAAAACACAGCCCAGAAAATAGTCAAGGTAATGCAAATATTAGAAGGATGGTTTTCAATTGAGTAAATGATGTGTCTACTCTAGTAAGTAGACCATCGTCGCCAGACGCAATAACAATGAGATCCAACGCGATAATTTTTGTTTTTTTGTGAAATCTAATGCTCTCATTCATTCCTTCATGCATCTCATCTATTCATAAACTCCATAGCTTAAAGCATCGCATCCAGTGTCCATCATCGGTCTATTCATTCTGTAGAATCCGCTCTCCAAAACATCCATGCCATTGTTCACCTCTACTCATGCGCCCCACCTAAGCATCAGTTTTAGGAGGAACAATCTTAATAGTCGTCTTAGCCGGCGCGGCCTTTGCCGCCGGAGCAGGCGTCGCACTTTTCTTTGGACCCCCGAACTTCGAAGCTCCGATGTCATTTCCTCGTAACTTGATGCCCAGGACGCGCTCCATGTTGTTCAGGACCTTCTGATCGGGAACCGCGATACCTCGTTCCATCTCGTTGACGATCTTGGGCGTGGTGTTGCAGAGTTTGGCGAGGTCGGCTTGGGTTTTGATGTTTTTGGCCTTGCGACCGTCTTGGATGGCGCGGGCGACATCGGCACCGACCGTCTTGAGCTTGACGATGTCGTCGGACCGGTCGACTTTGGTGAGATGTTGTCCTTCTCCTGAAGAACCCTATTGGTGAAGTGGGTTAGTTTAGGGTCCGCTGCGGGTGACGGGAAGGCTAGTGAGGGGTCGCGTGGTGGAGGGGTAAATGTTGATGGTGGAATGTGGAATGGACGGGACTTACAGCATTGCCGGAAGCAAATTTCTTCTCGGTCGTGATGGCTCCTCCGGATCTCTTGGCAGCGTTCAATGCAGCGGCACCTCTAATGACGGTCTCCCTGTTTGCGCCAGCTCCTCCACGGACATTCTTTCCAATCTTTGTTACGGACTCCCAGTCTTCCATTTTGATTGATTTGTGGTGGGTTTATTTGATAGAAAGTGTTGCCTGAGAGAATGAAATGTGTTTTTAAAAGAGTATACTTGAAACTTATCAAAATCTTTTGCGCTGATGTGGTTGTTGTATATTGGAAGAAGCTGAGGAAAGATTGATGATGACTTCTATTTGTGGCAATTGATAGTGCTTCCTTTCTCGCCGAATGAATCAGACGTAAAAAGAATTTCTTACATAAGCCGTACAGAGTTACGTCGTTGAGCGGTGTACGAGGGAAGCTTTACCGTATTGAGAGAAAGTGGAAGTGGCAGTATATCCTTGTAGAAGGACTGACTAGCTTACCAACATGCCTACCTAGTACCTAGGTACTGCTTACCAAATGTTCAAACCAATTCAAAACACTACTACCTAGGGATTGCTTGAATTGCTTCTCTTTCATACGAGGAATTCAATGTCTGATATATTTTTTAAACTCTCTAACACATATCTCTTTGGCATCCTCTCATCCAACAGCTAACATTGCAGATATTTGAAAAGGAAAATGCATCAAAGAACTCAATTTCGCCTCCCTTAGATTTCCAAACCGCACCATGGGTATTTCCTACTTTACATTCACCTCAATTGCATTCATTGGGCTTTTTGGATCAGTATCCGATATATTAACCCTATCAGTCTTTACCGTCATACATAATAGACATTCCTGTGTACAATTATTCCAGAAATATGTCGATCCCTCTACCTTCATTGCCCTCACTGGGAGTACAGCTTTCCTGTTTGTACTTCTACAAATCACTCGATATGTTCGAGGTCTTCAGGTAGCATCTACAAAATTAGAATGCCAATTACTCAAACCTATGCTATTTCCTACAAAGACGAGCCATCTGAGGTTATTTCCAAAGAAACATGGCTTTCAATACTCCTACCTCCTGACCGGAATACCGATTGGATGGACGGGGTCTTCAGGGGGAATGATTTCAGCTGACGAAAGGAATGATGTTATACCCTGGTATAAAAGACTATTCTCACTTCAACCAATGAGTCCTTGGTATGTTGTTGATGGAGATGCGTATTTGGAGAGAGGGCATGTGTCTGGAGGACTGGAAGGGAAGTTGAAAAACTTTCTTCACGATCAGGTAATTCGAGTACTTCATACTCTGGAAATTTGACTGACGTACTAAGGGTTTGGACCATGAAGACTATCCATATGCTTATCTCATGACATCCTCAAGATTTCTGGGATATCAAAACAACCCGGTGTCGATATGGAATCTCTATTCGAAGAACAGAGAACTAAAGGCTGTTCTTCTCGAAGTTAATAATACATCTGACGAAAGACACACCTATTTTGTCACCCCAAAAGACGCAGAAGTCCCCAAAATTGAGGAAGCAAAAGGCAAACCACCACGATTCACAAACACCTGGTCCAAGGAATTCTATGTTTCTCCATTCAATTCGAGAAGTGGTTCTTATTCTGTCTCAGCATCAGATCCATTTTTCCCATCTCTATCTGGGAATAGCCCTCTCGACATGTCACTAACACTCAGTTCTACTGAACGTCCATTCCTAGTCGCAAGAATCTTTTCCGATGGCCCTGCGCTTGACCCGTCTACCATGTCAGTACTTCAAAAGACTCGATTTCTCTTATCGTGGTGGTGGGTAGGATTTGCTACGTTTCCTCGGACATTAGTCCAAGCTTTCAAATTATTTTTCAAAAGGTCATTACCTTGGGTTTCACGTCCGGAACCACTCAAAGTGACTCTCTCGACACATGCCGATGCCACTCAAAAGTCTCTCGAGGCACTGTTTCGGCAGTACCTTCAACGCCTAATTGAGACTGCCGATGAACCTTTAGTCCTAAAATACAGACCCGCCGGGCTTCTAGACAATACAACAGAAGTCATATATTCACCCTCAGCTCAAATGTCCCCAGAACTGGCGAAAGATATCGAGATCACAGTCTTAAGTCCGACTTTCTATACTCAATTAATCAAATATATTGATATCGTCCAAGCTCTTGAGACGGCATCAAAGAATGAAACAATATCCTTTTCGAACATCGATTTACTATGGAAACAACCCGTAAAGCCAGAAACCGAGCCAGTTGTACGATCGGGTATCGATAACATTACGCATACATTCTTCCGTACAATCCAATCCACTCGCATATACCCCCGTCTCGAACCCGCTGCCAGTCTCTTTTCATCCTTCGATAAGTATATACTTGAGCAAACCGATCATGCTACTTCATCTTCATACAAGAAGATATTGTTTAAGATATGGCTTAGTGATTGGATCGCTTTGGGATGGGTAGACCTATTGGATTTTCAATTGTGCCTGGTGAAATTTGGAATTCTTTGGTGGATGGCGAGGAAGATATGGTGAGGGGTGTTAATGGAGTCTTTGATACCATCGAGAGGATCGACGACTTTGGGAGTAGTGTACGATAGGTGTGGAAGTGATGCCAAAGATTGAAAATCAGTATACCTAGGTACTTTTAGAGAAATACTAGACTAATTGTTTCGACTTCTCCCTCATTTCAAGAAAAGGTCGGGTGTATCCGCATCACTCACAAGCCCTCAAAGATATTCTGCTTACAGTGCAGAATATCATCAAAACATCATTAATTGAATCTTTCATGCTCGGATTTGCTGGCCAGTTGAGTTCAAACGGACGAGTGGGCGGCCTGTCAAGAAGAAGTTACATTCAGTCATAAGTTCAACAGTCATATAATCTCATATCCGCTCATCTCATACCCTCCCGTCCCATGTCATCTCACTGAATCTCTCTCCACCATCTATACCCATAGCTTTTGTCGTCTATTCACAAAATTCCGCTGCCCCGAAATAAAGTGAAACATCGCTAACTTTATTCTCATCCATACGTCGCTCTTACAGCTCATCACATAATCATACAACCATACAATCAACGTCGCCGTGCATTCTCTCTAGCTTCCATCTCAGAGTGTCACCACGTCTGCTTGTCGGGATGATAAAGTCCTGTTCTGTTTGTCATGCTGGGAATTCTATGCATCGTATCGTCCCTTATATATTGAGTCTTTGAGTTTTTGCATCTATGTGCGGAGTGAATATTTGAATCTCATGTTTGGAAGATTCAAATAACCCCTCCTAATTTTCACTCACTGGTACCCCGCTACTTTCTTCGCCCCTCACAAGCTACATTGCATAATGGACATCATAAGAGCTATCGCGCTGTACTCAAGACGGCCCTAGGTAAGTCCAATAAATATATCTGCAAAATTTGCGGTCAGGGGAGGGTTGTCTGGAATTTTGCAAGTTGCAACATCGCCGGTCGATCAACTAATCGGACTTGTCTTCTATATATGGCCGTACTGTGGCTTATTTCTTCACTCTCTCCTAATCACATTCACATCCCATATCTACCATCTTTTTTTTTCCTCGTCTAATGGTATCCGCCTCTCTCTGTCCCTAACAGTGCAAATTTCTCACTATCATCCTCCCATAACCCCACCATACTTTCAGCTCATACTCAGCCGATACTCAGCCGCCCCTCTTCCCTCTTTCAGCCTTCCTTTATCCGGGACTTTTTATATCAAAATCTCTCTTTTAAAACCTATTCGATTCTAATAGCCCGCTTCAATGTTTCACATCAGTCACTGGCACAATCTTGTCGCGCACAACTTTCGGCCCCCAGGGGGCTCCCTCCTGGATCGTCACATGCACTCCATTTTGCCTTCTTTGCTGGGAGATTGATATAAGGAATTGGTACGTATTGGCTCAACTTATAGAGAGTAGACGATTGGCCGTGGGATTATGCATGTAGATATGTATGATTCACGGTACATTGTACATTGTACATTATTCACTCGCCCATTCTAGCCTTCTGGCCACTGTCGTAATGCTCAGAGACCATGTTTAAAGAGAGAGTTTCTTCAAATTCAACGAGAAGAAATTGAAGGTCAAACCAGAAGTTCTAGATGGCCTTATGCTGTTCGGGAGATTTTCAGCGTCACATTGGAGCCCCAAGTTCACACTTGCGTAATATCAATTTCAACCCCTCTCAACCCGGATCACTTCTTATCTCATCTCCTATCTAGTCATCTCATTGTATCTCCCGTCCAATAATACCGAGACTCAAGTGGTGGATGAAAACGAAGTCAAAGAAGTTAAAAGACAAATGGGCTTCCAGGCAATGTCAAAATATGTCACAAACCACGATTCGAATCATCACTGAGATTTTAAGAGCTGGGGCCAAGAAACAGATAAGAATGCGGTTGTATGTTCGCAGCTGGGCTACATACAATTTTGACGATATTAGAAGTTGACCTGCTTGCCCGTGTAAATATAACATCTCGACCATTTGATCTCATCTTGGCTCATCCTGTTCCCTCTAGTCTCCTGCTATGATACTGTATGCCATTCAGTACTCGTCTGAAAATTGCGGACGAATTTAATACTTTCACCGCTAATATATGATTCTCGCTACCCCTAAACACAACAAAACAATCACTATCACTCCACCTCCCAGCGCATATTCATTACCTTTCAACACACCCACTCATGCGCCTAGTCTCGAAATCTACTCGAAATGCTTACGAGAACTTACTTCAGCTTCCCAGTCATTTCATTGGTATGAGCCTCTCTCATATTTTGGGAGCTTTCCATGTGTAGTATGTGCGACTCTTTTATATCGAGTTTTGGAAATTTGCGGTATGGAAACTTGGAGAGTAAATAATTCACCACGCAAAATACATTCGTATACTTCTATCCCATCATCCATTCACTCACTCCTCTAACTTCTCCACTTCTTCCGCTTCTCCCCCTATCCACTGAGATCTATTTGTATCAAGGTGTGCATATAAAAGGCCTGTCCTATACGCTGTACGCTTCTATACGAAAAAAAATAACGGTGGTTGCACAAAAGCGTCAAAACGAATTGCACATAGTGTCACAACAATAGTCCGTTGTTGGGAACCCGGTATACGATAATATTCTGATTTATCAATAGTTGTTATCTAAAATTAAATAATGCTGTGATTTTATCCCATCTATCCCATCTCATCGTTCAGCCATACATTCTCACCGCCACCGATTCTCGCTACCCCTAAATTAGACCAGCTGCTCATTCCCACCCACCGTCTTCCAACACATATCCATCTTCCTCCCGCTCCACATCCCTCAAAATCCATTCCTGCGAATCAAACCCTCCCGAGATCTTCTCCAGCTCTTCAATATCCTCCCCGTCAAAATCGCACAACATCTCTCCTCGGCTTGCTTTGAGGCAGAATCCTTCCATATGCCTTCCACATATCGTATGCGTCGACCTTTTTATGTTAAAGTTTGGGAGATGCTTCTCGTGCAGATTTTGGAATTGATGTTTAGGTTGTGAGGAGTGAATGATTCACTGCGCAACCTTGATGCAGTGCATTATTCACTCCTCCACCCATCCCCCTTTCCTCACTCATCTCTACAACCAGCCAGCTGATATCTGGCCAGTGATCAATATGAAGTCTTCTCAAACTTTTTCTACGATCAAATTAGCAATTCAGATATCTACAAAGAAAATTTTCTTATCTCCCAATCACGCCCAAAAGCCATCCCCTGCCTCCTATATGCTAGCATCATAACACCTTGCTAACGTATGTAGCCAGGTCATTCCGCGGGACTTGTGTGCGTGCAGTACTAATTGAAATAATCTATATTTATCATCTGAATAAGACCTACCTCACGTTCCGCATCTCAGTACGACGGTGTCTGATGATACTGTTGTTGTGGCTTATGTTTTAAAAGGAGTTCTCGGATCAAGTTTGAGCATGGATGAAAGGATAGTGTGAGATATCGAGAGGATCAAAGACGATGGGGATTTTGAGATGGGAAGTGGAGCTATAATACCTGGTGCATGTATTTATTGGTTGCACCAAACTTTTGTTCTTTGTATATATATCTACGCTTCAATATTGAGTCTATTCTAGAGCCCTAATTTACTCCGTACAATGCTATTAATGCTCGCTGAAGATGTCCATGCATCTAATCTCCACTGATAATGATGTATCGCTTTGGACATATTTCCAACACTCATTCCAACTCAGCCGCTTTTAGGCTCATATCATACACGACACATCGATGGGCAATTTATGGCGATGGATGGGCCCACATGCTACTCCCCAGCCCCGGAAACTCGGAGAGAGCTTCCTCCATACTAAAAGTCTCCCTGCCACGACTTGCTTCGCCTGTGCTGCTTGTGCTGCTATCCTCGTTGACCCGAGTTTCTACGCCTGTATCACCCACCGAATTGCTCTCCGGTGCTCTCCTCCAATTACTCGAAGTCATCAACTCTGCCCTTGACATCCCAACCACCGTTCCCACGCCCAAATCCTGTCCCATCTCTCTAGCTACAAGATGTTGATTGCGGGAATCCGCGCTCACCGATCTTGTACCATCACCACCCACTGGCACGATCATCTCACCTCTCGGCATCCCAACTACCATTCCTGCACCCATGGCTAATCCCAACGCACTAGCTACCGAATGGGTATTTCTCGCTTCTCTTCTGGTGGGAATGGCCCGGTGATGAGCACCCAATAAATAATCCCAGCCGCGCCATCGAGAGTTAGCTTGTTCTCTGACTAGGGGGGAATGTTGAGTACTAGTATTGTCGGTTTGGTTTCTCAATGTATAACTGGTAAGGTTGGAATTTGGATAATGGCGACGTGTATATTCAGCCGTAAACGTCGTGGTAACACGAGGGGCGGGATGGGCATGTGGAGTAGTAGCAGGAGGCAAACTAACGCGAATAGTCCCGTCATAATTAAGTGCCTCTGGTGCATTTCTCGGATTATCAAAGTGGGGATTTGTAAATCCCAATCTGCCCATTCTAGCATCCCATATCTGCTGCTGGAACGTTGCCGTTGTTAAATATCTGTTGCTTCCAGTGGATAGTGATCGAGCTAGAGCGCGTTCGGTGGGGTTTGTAGCGAGGGGTGTCCGTAGGGGATTAAGTAAATATGTATAAGTACTATATGGAACGATGGTGTGACGACGTTGATGGGTTTGGGCATCTTCATTTCGTTCGAGTCCAGGAGAAAGGAGCTCTGCACGGCAAAGAGGACAGGAACTCGAAGTGAAAAGCCAACGTTCTAAACAGAGATTTCCAAATTTATGCATGCAAGGCGTGAGAATTGGGAATTCGGAACATCCGTTATTAATTCCCGAAGGATCAGGTTGGGCGCCATGTTCTTTGTCAGTTTCAGTCGCAAGAACTGTAAATGTTTCGTTAGTACCCAGTCACACAAGTAGGTATATAATGAATAAAGAGCAGCGTACATTTCTCGAAACAAATAGGACAACTCTCATCCTTGTCTCCATATGCTGTTGCCCAATCTATCATAGCTTGCGTAATTCTCGCATCACGAATCGCTCTACCGTGCGTTTGTTGATGCAGAAAGTGAACTTCACGGGTTCGAGCAAGATCTACTGATACTCCTGCGGCTGCATCTTCCAGGGCTTGGGGAACATGGTTCGCCATAGCAATGTGTGTGTATGAGCTGAGAAGGAGATAAATAAATACAAGAAAAGCAGAGTTCCAACAGTTATATAATAATATGAATATCATAGGCATGGTGTGAAGAAGATCAAACATTAGGTTGGAAGATAATCTTCAGATCTATTTAAGAACATGGTCACTCGCACCTTCCGGATTCAAAATCGATGCATCATGGTTGCCACTTTGGTTCCCAAGATTCTCTTCCCCTGTGGTATCTTTCCAATCGTTCAAAAGGGTTTGAAGATTGGAAAACTCAAAGAGCAACAAGTTGGTTTTTCCTTTTTCTCGTCCTGCGTTACGGATGATAGACGTTTATAAATGCGAAAACAGTGACAAAAAAAGAGTAACAAAAGTAATACATGCGATTTGACTACATCTAACTGTAGCCGACTGTAGTTGCCTCAAGATATTCTCTTACATATCTTCTCAACTTCTTCACACTTGTTCATCAGTCCCATGCTTTTGGTTAACTTAACCAAATACCAAATATAATATAACGGCATCCTATGCAGTCATACATGGCACATCGCTTGCACAAAAAAGTCCACGACACTCCCAAGTTTCCATATAAAGAACATCCCATGCCTTCTCTCCTACATAAATCAACCATAGACACACTCCCGCCACCTCTCCACCCCAAACTTCCCCATCAACCCCCTCACCCTCTCCTCCCCACACCACCCCTCAAAAACTAACTCTACCTCCCCAAAGTAATTCTCCCCCTCCCCCACCTTCACAAACCCCACACTCTCAAACAATGCAATACTCGCCCCATTCTTCCCCCCAATCTTAACCCTCAACTGTAACAATTTCATTTTCCCATCTCCCATCTTCTTCCCCGCAATCCCCTCCCTATACTCCCCCAAAACCCCCTCCAAATTCCTCCTCAAATACTCCAAAAAACTAACCACCGCCGCCCTCCCCAATCCCTTCCCTCTAGCCGACGGTACCGCAATCATAATTTCAATTTCCCCAATACACCCCTCATCATCCTCATCAGCTTCCGTTAGGAATAAATTAATATCTCCAATCATTTTCTCCGATGTATCCGCAACCCCCTTTTTAACCTCTTCAGATTTGGTCTTCTCGTCGTGGGAATCGGGCAAACAGATAATAAATGTCAATTTATCATGATCTGTCCTCCAACTCCTCTGCATCGCATATTCTTCATCAAGACTTAGGGGCTCTGACGCAGTGGCTTGTTGGATTTCCTGGCATTCCCGTTAGTCCAGATGCTATCTTCATTCTTTACAATCTTCTTCGCATAGCAGTAGTGGAGTGAAATAAAGATGAAATTAATTGTGGCGTACCTCATCTTTCATCCACTCATGATATGTAATCACGTGTGATTCTTCATATGGTACCAAAAGTACTTTGTTCGTGGAAATAGCTGATATATATTAGTTTCCTTCTACATAGTTTACGAGAAAGATAAATACCTGTATGCTCGTTGATTAGCATGTTGATTTATGGATGATGTGTTCAGCTGAACGAAACACAGTGATGAAATGTGGAGATTCAAGGAAGCTCGAGGGAAAATTTGGAAATAGACTAACCTCACGTGATTTTCACAAATCCTGTTACTAAGTTTGAGAGTAGAAGGAGGAAGAGGTGGGAGATGGGTTCAAAAGGTGTTGAGTGAGGAGTTCAAAATAAAAGGAAGTTGTTGTAAAATACGGTTTGTTTGTTGTATATCAACATTCGTGAGAAATCTAATCCAGAGTGATCCGTTGCTTCTTATATTAAACGAGAACATCATCTCAAGACTGAACATAGATGAACCGATAGAAATCAGAGTGAAGTGAATCAGTTACTCCCCTGACCCCCCAAAAATCATTCTTTCCTCCAATCAAATAACCTCCCTCCCTCCTTTCCCCAATCTCAACCCCCTACTCACAACCCTTCAATCCTCCTCAAATGCCTAACCTCAAACCCCTCCACCCAGTCCAAAAGACTACTCCACGTCCTAAAGTCCTCTTTCGCCCTAAACATCATATGCTCATCCACACTCTCCCACCCGCAAAACATAACCCATTCCTCCTTATCCTCCGCCTCCTTTTCTATCCTCCACCCCCCCTCTATGTCATAATCTCTCGTTTCTGCTTCCAATGCATGCTTTACCTCGTCGAATCTCTGGCTGAACCGCTCTTTGTTGTAGGATGTGATGTAATGGCGGTTACATGATATTATGGGGGCCGAGAAGGGTGATTTTTTCTTGGTGTCTTCTTCGCCAAGTCCTTCGTCTATTCCTATGCGGAAGGAATTGAGTGCATCGCCATCCACTGTAGTATCCTAGAAATTAGTAACCACTCATAAGTCTAAAACCACCCGCCAACTATACAACCCCCTCATAGTCCATCTCCACCCCAATCCAATCCCCAAAATCGAATCCCCCTCCAAAACTAACCCCAACCTCCAAAGACAAAAGAGAGAAAAAACCCACACTCACAATGCCACATCCTAATTCCTCTCCCCTCCACTGTCTCCCCAAGACCCACCCCCACCACCACCTCTTCCCCGAGTAGATCAAAAAGTCCCAAATTCTCCGTACTAGGCAGAAACCTCTCGTGATGCTCCGGACTCTCCCACGTCCCAACAATATAAATAAACAATGGGTTTTCAATTTGTTGATAAAAGGTACATGGATAACCTGACGCTGTTTCCAGCACGTGTTTGGTGGTGCGTAGTTTGGCTATGAGGCTGGGAGAAACGGGAGAGGTGAGGGGGAGGAGCGCGAGCTCGGTGCAGGGCATGGCGGATATTGAGTGGGTGTTAATGTTTAGGTAGCAGAGGAGGTTTAGCTTGAGGTAGTGGTGATGGATGGTAATGGGATGAGAGGTTCGGGCTCTCCGTAGGGTCAAAAACAGGTAGTAATATCTATATGGGCAATTTTGGCCTCTTTTTTCTCCTACATAGAGGGACTATTTGACCATGATGTAATGGGGATGGTGGGGTCTTTTATGTTCCGCAAGATTAGCGAGCCATTGAAGTGGATTTCTCATCGAAGATTTTTGACAACGGAACGGGACGTAGGACCGGAAAACACTCTCTTTTCCGTCATAGATAAGTATCGAAACGAGCCTCAAACCCTTATCCAGATTCCAAAAACAAACCGCTGAAAAGCCACAAGGATAAATTCATGCAAAGAAAATCCCAAGGAACCCTTCCTCCGATAAACAATCCCAATAATATAATTAGGTGGCCAGGTAAAATCGCGATCCGCAACATCCCACGATTCCCACTCGCCTGGTGGGAATCCACTAACAGATGCACGACGACGTATCCGGAAGTTCATAACCACCCGTACCGTCCGAACCAGGATTTGGTGAAGGATTTTACCCGGTAAACTTACGTACTTCACTCCCTTCTAGAACATCTTTGCAATCAAAAATTACGATGTAGAGCGGAGACCGGGAGAAGGGACTTGGTAAAGACCAATTCGATATCTCACCCGAACCGTCAATATATAAGAATAAACCGTACTTGAGCAATTATTGCTTTGCTATTAAGTTTAGGCATCGTTTCGTTTCTACGCTATGCTTTCATGTTTCGTGCAAAAGCATTTGAGCAAAAGAATCAACCCCAAGATTCATATACTCATCTCATATCATCCTTTTCCTTAACTCCAGTAAAGCACATACTTGGCATAATCTTATCTTTCCTCCATCGTATATATACCCCAATTAAGCCATCAATAAGTGCAGCATCCCTTAACCCTCTACCACCTTTGCCGTCGGAACCGCCGCTCTAGCAAAATCCTCTATTCGAATACCACTTCTATCACACATGGCCCTAAAAATCCCCCCCTGCTCCCATAGCCTTACGGGCTCATCTAATTCCGCAATTGTGCCCTTATCCATAACGCAAATGCGATCATATCCGATAATCGTCTTGAGTCTATGAGCAATACATAGAAGCGTCTTGCCCCTAAACCCTTCTTGAATAGTTCTTTGAATCTTCTCGTCAGTTTCCATATCCACGGAACTGGTAGCTTCATCACAAACAATAATTTGTGAACCTCGGACAAGAGCGCGTGCGAGAGCCATCAATTGCCTTTGGCCTAGGGAGTAATTCAACCCTTCATCTTCGACTATTGAGTCAAGATGGATACGTCCTGTGGCTTCGTCTTCGAGATTCGAGTCAGAGGCCACGAGATCAGATTGCCGCAGTGCGGACCATAGTTCCAAATCACTGTGTTCATCGAACGGATCTAAATTACTTCTGATGGTTCCCTTGAACAAAGTTGGATCTTGTGGGATGATAGCAAGGCGAGATCGAAGATCATGAAGACCGATCTTGCTGATATCTACACCGTCCACAGTGATTGAGCCACCGGAAATCTCGACAAGTCGGAAGAGTGTGGACATGATACTTGATTTTCCGGCACCTGTACGACCAACCACTCCAATACGCTCGCCACCTTTGACATGCATTGATAATCCAGACAAAACTAGCGGGAGATTTTCTCTGTATCGCATCTGAACATTGTTGAACACAATTTCACCATTTTCGGGCCATGATGGGCGGACTTCTATTGTATGAAGTGGTGCTTCCTCTTCCAACGACGTACCGTAGTAATGGAGACGTTCTGTGGCATTCATTCCATTCTCAACTTCCGCTAATTGACGAACGGTAAATTGAATCATTTGAACAATAGAGAGAATGTAAGATAATACCAATCCTGCAGTAGATGGCCCCACGGAAAATCTGGAAGTGGTGACTAGAATTCCGACGACAAATACTAAAAGATTACCGATGATGTCTAGCCGAATGGATAGCCACCGTTGATTAGAGAAGGTAAGAAAATAAGCGGAATCCATCTCATCAATGGCCTTCCTCAGATCAGCAATAAACCGATCTTGTAGTCCATATGCTCGGATTGTAGCTGTTCCCGAAAGACCTTCACTGAACTTGGCGAAGACATTGGATCGAAAGACAGATTCGAAACGCTTCATCTCTCGTGCTGATGCTCGATAATATCCGGACGCGAAGACAAATAAAACCAATAGCGGTCCAAGGGCAATAGCGAAGTAATAGAAATAGGCGATGATTAAGGCAAAGACCGCGATGATCATGGCCATTGTTAAAAAGTACATTCGTATAGCATCGGTGAGGTTGTTATCCATAACATCGACGTCTCGTGAAAATCGATTGGTTATGCGCCCAAGCGGGGTTGTATCAAAGAAGGACATAGGTGCTCGAAGTGCCTTTGTAATGGCTTTGCTAAGCATAACCTTACTTGCGATTGTTCCTAAGATCGTGAGAGATCTGATATGATGCGGTCAGCAGGAGTGATACTCTACTTTGAGTCGGCGAGTTCCTAGGAGACTTTTGAATGTCCAGATTACATTTCGACATTGGAAATTCTCAACTGCTTCAAGCATTTCAAATATCGATTACAAACCAACACAACCAAATTGCCTGTTATGCAAACCCTCGACAGCATTCCAAATGTCCAACATAAAGTCAAATAATAAAAGTTGGAACGGTAGAAAAGTAATTCACTTACAAGGCAAAGAAGAACAAGAAAATCGCTTGACTTGCACCAAGTGCAGCATACACTCCAATATAGACACCATTTGAGTATCCGAATTTGTCGCTTGTCCACCACGAAAGCCAAAGACTAGTGGCAATGTTCGCGCCTTGAGAAAGCAACAATAGCAATAGAACAATCGGTGCGTTCAAAAGGCTACCGGAAGCTCGGACGTAATCACCATAGACTGCCCATGAAACACTCTTGACAGACCTCTCCTCGGCTTGCATCAAAGCTGGAGCCTTGTGCTTCTTCTTCTCAGTCTTCTTCTCCACTTCGACTTCTTCTTCTTCCTCAACTTCTGGCTCGCGTTTTTCTTCGACTGCAGTTGTCTCCATGAGTTGTTGAAAACCGGCGTGATTGTTCATGAGGTTGCTGAATGTATCAATGGCTTGAATTTTGCCTTCTTCCATCCATATGATCCTATCACAACGATTTAGTACCCACAGCTGATGGGTGGCCAAAATTCTAGCCTTGTCCTTCAATAAACCCATTATCGCGTTGTCGAAGATATGACGGCCAACATGTGCATCGACAGCACTCAGTGGGTCGTCCATTAAAATTAAATCAGCACCAAAATAGATAGATCGTGCGATATTCATACGCTGCTTCTGACCTCCCGATACAGTGATGCCCCTCTCACCAATTTCGGTTTGATCACCATTTGGTAGCATGTCCAAATCAGGTCTTAATGCACAAGCATCAATGACTTTATTGTACCATGATTTCTTCATGGCTTTTCCAAATAAGATATTATCTCTAACGGTCGCATTTTGAATCCAAGCATATTGTGGACAAAAGGCTCGATCAGCACCGATAGTCATCTCTCCCCTAGTTTTCCGCATGTCACCAGCGAGAGCAGCAAGTAAGGAGCTCTTTCCACTTCCCACTCCACCGATAACAGCTACCAATTCGTTTCTGCCGATAGTGAAGTTCATGTTTTGCAAACTGAATGGCTCTTGATCCCCGTTGATAGTGCTCGCATCATCGACGGGAGAGTCTTCTTTATTTTGGGAAAAATTCGGCCGGGATTCGATAGTAGTTTTCTCGCCTTTAACCGCTTGTTTCTTAGCTTCCTTCTCGACTTCAATTTCGGCTTTGTTTTGCTTCTTCCCAGGAGGTCCGTCTTTTTCTGAGTCTTGAGTAGCTGTTCGTTCCCAAGTAAAATCAGCGTTTTGTAAGACTATCGCTCCTTCTAGTTCGTGATCAAGATCAGCATCATCTTCCTGCTCTTCACTAAGTAAATATTCTTGAATTCGATATATCGACGACCAAGCATCAATAACCTGCCCAATGACCATAGGTAGTAAGTTTAGCGGCATTCGTAACGAGTTGAAAAGAGCGAGCGACGAGAATACACTTGCTGGACTTAGGCCATGATGCGTCAGGCTGTAAGTGATGAAAGCTATCATGGAAGCAAAAATAGGCATGGTCATGGAAACTTCGGGTAGTCAGTAATTTTCTACCAAAGAAATATTTTGCAGGAAGATGAGGGACAAATTTTGCATCAAGAAATAAAAAGGATGTTTCTAAAAAGGAGGGAGTGAAGGATCGCAGGTCGAGGGGACAAGATTGGGTATGAAAGGGTGCAGAACTTGTGAACCAATGACGAACCTGCATTAATTGCATTCCTTATAGCTAACAAGACCTGAATAGAGCGAATCTCCTTATTTCTGATTGCAGCAAGTCTGTCGAGAAAGGCCGTCTCCCAACCGAAAAACTTCACAAATCGAACTGCCTGAAGTATTTCTTGAGTGAGACTAACTCTCTGGTCTGTAATCTTGTTTATGGCCTTTCTTCTAGCGAAAAGTCTTTTAACAGCACTAGTTAATAATGGTAGACCAACTACGAGTAGACCAAAACCCGCAAGAGCACTGTATGTCAAATTGATAAGAAGAAGTATAAGGGTGAGAATGCAAGAGATAGGTGCCGTCCAAATCAAGTGGAACATGCCACTTGCTTGATCAATACGGTATGTATCGATGGACATGAGGTTTACCTAAAAATCAAGTTGGATTAGATTTGCTTGATATGGTATTGAGAGGAATAAAAAACAGGGGTAGGATACAAAAACATAAAAGAGTAAATGAACAAAGCGAAAGAAAAAGTTTTATGTTGCTTACCACTCTTCCATTAGACCAACCTGTACCATCACCTGCTATGCCACGTCCAGCATCCGGCGCTCCTTTGGGGCCAACCCCTTTTGAATTTTTCTTGCCTTTCTTGCCCTTAGCTTGTTCGACTAGATCTTGAGCTTTCTGGGCATCCTTTTCGTCTTCTTGGCTCTTGATTGAACGACCACCAGCCTTGGCACGCCCAGAAATCTTCATAGCCTTTTCAAAAATGGCCGAAATAAGAACTGCCCTCGATTGGCCCCCAACCATCATTCCACGGTAAAGAAAATGATTGGTACCCAAAGATTGCAACATCTGCATTATAGTAATACCAAACACGAGTCCTAACCCTCTTCCAATTTTAGGTGCTGGAAGTCCTTCATGTGCTGCTGTATATGCCTCCGAGGCGAATGTAATCAGATATCGTAGCGTGAAGGGTGACATGACTTGGAGGATATTAGACGTAAGTTGGCATGCCCCTCCTACCCAGAACTCGAATTTGAAGGTTTCGTGCATCGCCCACAACAAAGGATGTTTTTCTCCATTCGCTACTCTTCTCCTGAAAGATGCTTGTAGTTTGTCCGACAATACGTCTACACCTCGATTTGGGTTCACTGTCCATATATCATTGTGTTCGAGCTGCCGCCGGTATCCAGCCTTTAAATCGTTAGCCTAAGAGGCGCATAAAGTTTGTTTGAACGAGAAACTCACATTCATTAAAGGTGCCATCCATTGGAAATATAATAAGGAAAAGAAAGAAGCTATGTATTCTCTGGATGGTGTCCTGGTTTCTGGAATGGGAGGAGGAGCGCCCCATCTTAATGGATTGATATTTTTGTACCACGCTTTCTTGACAACCGGATCATTTACATTGGAATCTATTCTTGTTACCGCACTATTCGATGTAGCATAGCTTTGAACCTGCTTCATCTCTGGTCTTTTCTCATGATCAGTTTCTCCTTCTGATGAATGGTTATCCACATTGTCTGGGCTCGAAATTTCCATAGATTCCTTCTCACGATTTCCGTCATCGAGTGAGTTTTGGTGAGTTGATAATTCGCCATGCTTTTCCAGATATTCCCTATCGGATCCATCTTCATCTCGTGGTTCATCGTGGGTGGTATCTTCAAATGCGGCAGCAGGGTCAGAAGGGGCAAATTCTTTCTCGTGATCAGGTGGATCTGCCATATTGAAGCTTCTTGAGCAAAAGAGCTTCAAGGAGAGATGGAGATGTTACCTAGCAGGTAAAGAATCACAAGTCATAAAGGCATCCGGGTCACCAAACATTATAATGTTAGAGGGGAAACAGTGCATCTTATCATTTATTCGACCGTCGCCTCCAAATGCGCGCGCGCGATCAGAGGATTCGGGACAAGGATATGACGGGATACCTAGTAGTATGTAGTTACTTGATACGGGCAAAAAATATTTCCTGAGTGCTAGCGTGATAATAGTCATATGGAGATTACCAATCAAACAAAGGAATTGATGGAAAATTAGAAAGAGTGGAGTCAAGACAACCAATCGGTATATTTGAGGACCGAGATAAGATGCAATGCGATTGGATAATTTTTCATTAGTCATCGAAACATTCCTTTTCCGTTCGCTAAGACTCAAATGATACTTCGTAGGTAGGTATACATGATAGTAGGTACCTAGGTACTTATGGCCCCTCTAAAGAGTGTTCAATTGCAACTTCAACCCATCCCATTCCATTTTTAAGGATGACCAAATACCATGTACCTAGACAGATACGACTTCACGTACCGGTACAGTGTCGAAAGTATCAAAAGTGTCAAGAATAGTAGTGTGTTGTTGGTGTACAACGTATCATACCTAGTGGCGATCTCTATCTCTAGCCTTTCCTCCACGGACGGAAACTCTATTATCTCCCGAAAGTCAAAAAGTCCTATTAGTGAACACTAGACCGTAGTTTTAAGTTTGCTTACCAACATACTTAAAAGTGTTCGGGACCGAGCATACTCCCTCAATATCTAATATCAATCTCGGGCATTGAGACCCAAGATTTACCATCTTCAATAGTCTGGACTGCAGTTCAAGAACGCGAGACTGTTCAAAGTACTCAATTCATTTGAAATATCTAACCAGTTTCAAACATTGAAATGTATTCATACTACGATTCCTTTCATATGTTGTACGACGAACCCGTTGACTCCCAATGATGACATACATCATGCCGTCATATCCGAGTTTCACAAAAAGCTTGTCAAACACCAGATCGATCTGATCACATGATCTCGGGACCGAATCGGAGGGATTTCCCAACTTGGTCGTCAAATCCAGCGGTGAAAGTCATCAAGTCGGGTGGATATAAGATTATCTCCTTTAAACAATGACATATGACATATACTCCGTTCGTACTCTGCCCCCTCCTAAGCATAGGTTGACTGTTAGGTCTGCTCCACCCATATGAGCAGATACAAGTACCGGTGTTGCGGGGGGGTATATGGACCAATAGAATCCACTGGAATATACCAGTCAAACCGTCAAACGTCGCTGCCGGTTGGAAAAAGCGAAGATATACTTATATTACTTCTTATTATTTGCTTGCTGTAGAGGATACGTAGCTCGTATCATCATAGTGGGTCGTACCCACCATTCAATCTTTGCTTAGGGGGCGAGTACAATTTCAACATCTGAGCAAGTTCGCTCATCACCTTTTTTTTGTTCCGTTGTGTTCGAGGCGTTTTCTGTAACACAAAAGCGAAAACAGGCGGCGGTCTCGAAGATTCTCTCATGCACGCGACACCGTTGAAAATGAAAATGATCACTGCAGGGTATGTCGTTACGGAGCGGATGTATTTCGTATTCCTACCCCGGCTAGAAAGAGTGATGTCCTTGCGATGTTAAAGATCATGGGCCAATCATATATCGAGCCCAATAGCCTTTCCTATATTCAGCCATTTTCAACATCTCAACATTCCAAGGTTGCACGTGTTACAATTAAGTTAGATGCACGCTTCATATTATCTGATTTATTCTCCTGTTTCTCAATTTAGCTGGTTTTTTTAAGGGCTTGTCACCTACAATCTATGCAGCTTATCCAGACTTCACTCAATACACTTCCCCTCTAAAACAGTCTAACAATCAACAATGTTCCAGCCAGCCTAATCATCATTCAGCCCTAAAGCCTCTCTTCTTGACTTCGCTCCCTCCTCATAGTAAGGTTTTTCCGCCAAACTTGTAACTCTCGTCCCATGTCTCTCTTCTGTTCCTTCATAATCCCAACTCGCGTTGTGAATCGTACTTCTATTATCCTGTTCATTTCCAGTTAGTCTCTCTTCGCTTATGACCCTTCATGTTCAACCCCAATCTCATGTAAATATCATTTCCAAAAGTACCAGCAATAACTGAAAAGTCAACTTACCCAAATAGCACTCGTCCCAGCTGTCCACTTAAACCTAACCTGTATGTCGACGTTCTTTTCAAAGACATCATACAAATATCCCAGAATCAAATCACTCTCCGCCTTGTCCAGACCGACAATCGACTTCGTCATGGCCCTGTTTACCCATAACGTCTTCCATCCCGTTACAGGATGAACACGCACGATAGGATGCACTCGCTCGATATGTTTTGGACCAGCCGTCGGATCATCCCTATCGAGATATGTATGCGCGGAGACATAAATTGCTTGTTTTCCATCGATGAATTTGCGGAATTCGGGGGACAGTTTACTGTAAGCCGCATATCCTGATGCCCAAAGTGTGTCGCCTCCAACTTCTGGAACGGTGTCATTGTGCAAGTGAGTTAAACCTGCGGGGTGAAGTTCGTGCACCAAATCCCTTTAAGTCTTCATGTCAACAATATGTTATTGTGGCAAGATCGAGCATTCAAAAACGAGAATAAAAAACATACGTATGCCATCGACTTGCACCTCCTGGGTTTCTAAAATCCGTCTTTCCAGAATTCTCACTAGCCTGCAACGCAGGCCAAATAACCGTTACACCAGGTAGTCCTGGTACATGAGGGACTTGTGGCTATACGTCATCTCATTAGCATGCGTACTCATACCTGTCCTCACTTCAAAATACAAAACAAACACAAAAAACACACATACATGCACTTCAACCTCTCCCCACCAAATCCCTAGATCCCTTTGCACTTTTGGGCTCAATCCCTCCTGTCCCCTGAAAAAGACCACACTTCTCTCCTCAACCAACAATGCCACTTCATCTTTTTGCTCATCGGTCAATTCATCAAGACGGATCCCACTGATTTCCGTGCCGATGTTTTTAGTCAAATCAACAATTGTTCCATTATTCTTTCTGATAGTTTCAAAGAGGTTTTTCTTTGATTTATCAGCGCGGGATCCGGCATCGCGGTGTTCGCGCGGGGTGTTACGAATAGCGAGGACGTCTTGGACTTCAAGATGGGGAAAGGTTAGTTGATTGGGGTTTGATGTTGAATGGGGCGAGCAGGGAGAGAAACCAGAGAAAGGACATACGATATAAAGGACGACCCGGGCGTGTAGGGTAGCCATCCGAGAGATCAATTCCGGCTTTTTCCAATCGGGCGCGTGTGTTTGCGGGTAAAGGTAAAGTGGTCTTGAGAGGGGAAGCAAGGTCTTTGATGGCGGTTGAGGGGTGGATGGCCAGATCTTGGGTTGCTGAAGGAGCCATGATGTTCAAGGTAGGGGCTACTTTAGTAATATAATATGATAATATCGTGTGAATCGATCTCACGTATACTTAATATAATCGGAAGAAGATCAAATACTAATCGCACAAAATCTCGCTACATGTAGAGGCTACACAGATATAAGAACCCAAATGTCGAATATTTATCTCCGAAACCACCGCATATGCATTGATTTCTAATACTTATCTCTCCATTTCATTCATTCTGCTCTCATGCGTCTAAACATACACCAAAGGTCCAGAGAAAATGCAATTGCAACCTATAACAATTCGTTGTAGCATGATGCGCATAGACAAACATGCGGGGTAAATCGCGTGCTGCAGCACCCGTGACAAGAGGGGTAGATAGATGCGGTTTGGATTGGTGAACTCGCGGAAATTTATGAGATGACCCCTGGGAAAGGTGCGATGTGCTTTTTGATAAGGGTTTCGAAATTCGCGGCCTGGATGAGGTGATGGCTGGGTATGGATGACGTTAAGTGTTGGTTGCGGGTGCGGAGGTGGGAGTATGGTGATGGATCATCATGGATGGTATTTGGTGGGGCAGATTGTTGGTTATATTGATGACGATGTTGAAGATTATGAGATAGAATCACGTAACCTTGCGTACCCAGTGAAGCGAATTCATGTTTTATGATTTATCTCGATCAATACTTTCATATCACATTCATTGCTTCAAAGTTTCTGCTCATTTCGCATCGCTAGTCATAATTTGATGACGGCCCGCCAGAAGTCCTGGGCGAAATGATACTAGCTCTATTCCCCATCATATATTTCATGACCTCGATACTCAGTCCCCAATTTAACGCTCCGCTTGAGCCCTGATGATCCTAGTTTCATTTGCAGACACCTGATGTTGGAATTTCATATTCAAGATGCGAGTGGCTACGGATATGATGATTCCAGGCGCTTTGTATGATCCGATTCCTCATACCAGGTTCCGATCTAATTTTTATTCATTTGTTCCATAGTTCCAAACCAGCTTTCCCAGTCGCTACCTG
This sequence comes from Myriosclerotinia scirpicola, assembly GCA_002162505.1. Lineage (NCBI taxonomy): Eukaryota > Fungi > Ascomycota > Leotiomycetes > Helotiales > Sclerotiniaceae > Myriosclerotinia > Myriosclerotinia scirpicola. The sequence goes on from NGKG01000001.1 coordinate 998,719, forward strand.
CTCCCGGTTAGTTAGGGCGGTAGAATTCTTAAAGATAAAGTTATCAAATATGGGACGCGGATATTCTGTACAGATTTTGAAGGTGGAGTTAAGATTTTATTTTATTGTGAGCAACGATTTTTCAATGATCATCAGCGATGGAATGCATTCGATGTATTTGATATGGTACAAAATAGGGGGAAGTGCTGGTAGAGCGAAGAGTTAGAAATCCTAAGGATATAGGAGCAAATTGTTTTGCGAATTGCCAACTACTCATCCTGTAAAGATGGTTCTAGAGATGATGCTGCCATATTGCGAGTCGAATGGTTTTACCCTAATGTACTAGGTATGTAAGATTTTACATGATTTGGTCGAATTGGTCAAAGACTAGGAAACGAGAAAAAGCCGTCGACTTGTGCTAAGACGGAACCATAATATTCTTTTTAGTCTGTCCTTTTGTGTTCTCGGTATATACTGCCACCACATTTAAACACATACACTACAGTACCATTTCCAAGTATGTCTTTTTATTGAACTGGGCCCAGTCCTGCCTGCAACAAGAGCAAACACACCAGATAAAACTATCATTACTCCACGGAAGGCTTGCGGCCCTTTCCATACTTTGCTTTTGCAATGGGTTTTCCGATGAGCATACCAAAGCCAGAAATACTGAGTGCCATACCAAGTTGTATGCCAATGGTTTTCAGAAGATATTGTTATGACGATGACACCTAGCAATGAAAGAAATGCTCCGCAGAAGAATCGGTACAAGAGAGATAAAATTACGAATCCAGCCTCGGATGTGATCACCATCCACCCGATGCACAGAACCCGTCACTACAAGAGCAAATAGGATAAAAATTATTGTGAGGTACAATCTTATAAACGTAGAAAATTTGGAGTCAATCGACCAATTGTAGAGGCCGCACTGATGATGGGCAAAAGACGATACGCTAGTAAAGAACTGATGTTCACTGGCTCTACAGCGTAAAGCTGGATATAAAATAAGGTTCCGTCAATAACCATGATTCCGAAGAATTTGCTGAGGCAGAATGCTAAGTAAGGCTTTGCCTTGAACGCGGCTAGGTCTACAAAATCACGTCTTTCAGTATTCGATTTGCCGCGGAGTTTTATACTAAGCACTGGAGCCATAAAAGTAGCGAGGATTATAAACGCTATAACTGGAGTGGCCTATCCGAAACCCGCGGGAGGTTTTAGTGCCCGGAAAAGTACTGTATACAATACGCCGCGTGTATCATATATTCATTAGCAACGATCCACCTCGGTAGAAATGAAGGAAATGCATTCATTGAATGGCCTACTCACCATCACTACTACCACCTACAGTGATCTCGAAAGCGAAGGCCCTCTTGGTCGAGAAGTACTATGATACAACGGCAACACTTGGCAAAATTGACCTGCCGAAGTCTATCCCAGTTGTAGATCTTGTGAGAGAAATGCTTGCCAGAATTCAGTGCACAAGCTTATCATCATCATACCGAAGACGGAAAAGAAGGCACCAAGGGGAAGAAGTGTCCGCAGATATGCGATATCAAAAAATGGGCTATGCACTGCACCTCCCAGGAACAACAGAAAGCCTTAGAAAGAACCAATCCAAGGAATGTTCGACGAAGATGCTGAAGCCAATGTATCTAGTTGGTAGCATGTCTAATGCTCCGAAAGTATTGAGATATCCCCTAGCATGATAAGTGAGAAAAAGTCGTACTCGAATATAGCTTAAATGATAAACTGTAGATGAATCTCCAAAGTATTGACGAATAATAAAAGGCCTCGGTAACTTGTGTCCAAGCAACCAAGCCATCAATTCGGGGGAGGAGGACCTTCATGGTAAATTCCTTCGCTATCAATTTCCTCGGTAGTAGACAAGCGCTTCTCCCCATCAAAACTTTGAGTTTTTCTGCAATGGACTGTCGCTCGTAATCACAACCTAAAGTTATTGAGAGCCCTCAGACCAGAGCCTAAGGAGAGGATTAGAAACAGCCAGGAAAGACGATGATGGTAGCGTGAATTATGAAACCAAGAGCAAAGCTGAAAGCAAGTATGAAAGCAATGCGAAAAAAAGGGACAGAAACGCGATATAATGGGTCTAAGACCTCCAAGTAATATGAACAGAAAATCTACAATTCAGAAGTTTCGTTCCGAGCTTACTTCCTTCGAGGACATCTACCGTGAGATCCATCCGTTCCAATCCAGGAAGTTCGCATGGCCGCCCTCGTTGCCGAATCTTTGGAGGCACTTGGTGGCTACCGGGTGATTAAAAAATCGGACGTCATCGCGTGTTCAAAACCCAGAAAGTGAGCAGCAACTATTGTTCTCCTACGCGCAGACATAGATGCTCTGCCTCCTCTCGAAAATACCAATCTAGAATAAGCGAGTACCAAAGCTGTTTAGGGAAGTGAAGGGGGATATACACCGGCAATGCATGCCTGTGGGCACGACATGCATACCGCTGCTTTGCTCGCTGACGCAAACAAACAATGACAATGGTCTGGAACTTTGATTGTCTTGTTTCAGACCGCGGAAGAACTTGCAGTTGGGGCGCGAGCCATGATTAAAGACAGTTTTTACGATCCCTCTCAATCCGCCGTCCCTAGGCCATATATTGTGCTTGGGCAACATAATCACGCTTTCAAGGCTGGTATGATTGCTCCGGCGGAGATGCAATCTCAACAGCCGTGGAATCTTTCAATATACTGGTTTTTGGAAAGTGTGGGCATATTTTTCTCGTGCCGACTTGTGTGTCGATCCTGTTTTAACTGCTAATCATACTGTGGTACGCTTGCAGAGCAGTGTCATAAGAGAAGTACGGCCTGAAGACTTCGCCGTCATTGCATGTGCCATCATCCATGGCGGTGGCACCGCAAATATCGTTCCTGATTTCGTGGATTTAAATAATCTCCATCCATTAATATAATTCAGCTATTGATAAACGCTTGGTTGCAGCTTGTCGAACGTTTCGTTTACTCGGAATGCGAGATATCTTGTTCTCTTGACATTCAGGAACCTGAATTTAAATCGACCATGGATGCTCTAACAACTGTCAATGATATACCATCAGTAGAAATACTAAAGAAATGGTTGAGGAAGTATTATGGAGAGGTTCTAATTCCGGCCGATTCTTTTGATGCGAGTGAGAAATTCTCGTATTTGGCGTTAGGATGTGGTGCTCCTTATATCTTTCACAACTTTGGGTGTGTTTGATGGGGATGTTTGGGAGAAGGTAAAGTCCTAAGGAAATATGGAAGAGATACCCCATAATCACTTGGCAATTTTGGCTCCAAAGATTCAACTAACGATGACTACTGCTGTTGATGCTTTCGCACTCGCGGCTTTGACTTTTGAAGGGGTTTGCGTTAAACGACGGAGGACTGAGAAGACCTTAGGAACAAACGGGCGGGGACAATGGGGTGAAAAGCCATGTGCCCTTGATGTCCTTGAGGAAGAGTAATATTACAAATTTATTTCCATGTTGTATTGTACAGCGCAAGTATAATGACGTCTCATTTGACCTCCCCACCGCCAAGAATATCTTTCATGTTGATCTCTCCACTACCTCGAGGCAATGGTTGTGCTTGATTTGGTCCTTCCTTCCAACCAATCATGTATATCATCCTGAACGTCGCAGGTATTGTGCCATCATCATTCCCATGTAACTCTCGATATATTCCCTCATTAGCGAGAAGTACATCCTTCTTAATTGCACCTGCTTCTCTCCCTAGTATGGCATTGCTTTCACCCATCCGTTGCAAATCCTGCATCAATGCAAATGTATCGGGAAAGTCGATAATGATATCGTCAATGTCCACGGTTAACATTTTGAACCCTGCTTTCTGTAACAGTCCCCCAATGTCCCTTACATCCGCTAGCGGAGAAACATGTGGAGAAACTCCTCCTCTTCGTTCCATATCTGCGAGCTGCAATGAAGTTCGTAGCTCGAACAATGTATCGCCACCGAACATTGCTGCCATGAAGGGTGCATCGGGTTTCAATACATGGTTGATTTGCGCAAGTAGTGATGGAAGGTCATTGATCCAATGCATACTCAAAGAGCTCAACACTGCATCGAATGTTCCTGCTTCATAAGGCAACCTTTCCTCATCGTCAAGCACTTCGCGTGTGAGGTTTATTTCCTTATTGAAAGGTAGATCTTCATCTCGGTATAACATATTTCGAGACGAGTCTGCGGCTGTGAGGTGTGTAATGCGGGTGGAAAGTGGAGGAGATGTAGTTTTCGAGGGGTCTATATCAGGATCTGGTAGAGTGAGAGCTCTGGCTATATTACATGAATTTGCACCAAGGTCTAGGACGTGATCAAAATGTCTGTTGATGTCCTGTGATATCATGAGCTATTTAATCTCAATTGAACCAAATAATCTCACCAATAACCTTTCTGATAGTCGCATAGCTACTTCATCCTTCAGATAATCCACCTGCCTACTTTTCTCCTTATCCAAAGCGGCACGTTCTTTTTGTAGATATTTTGTATGTCTATCAAAGACCTGTAGCGTAGGTGATCCTGGGGATTGAACAGCATAATTTCGAGATATACAAAACCTCTGTATCATCGAAGGCCTTGGAAGAAAGGATCGTAAAGTTAGAGGCTTCATGATTAAGAGTGTATTATTGAAGAATCTTATGGGAGACTATATAAACAATACAAGAACATAACTCCTAATCCTCAGTCAATGAGGCTGTATATAGAATTTTATGGTGGTGACGTTAGTATTGGCAAGGCTAAGCTCAAGGCTAAAGAGCCTTCCTTACCTAAGCAACTAATCCCTGATTTCCTACCTAGCAGCGATGTTCCCTTTTGTCGCGTACGGAGCGGAACTTACAAGACCATTTGAACGATTCTGGATTCCAATCTCACCAGGAACTGATCAACGTCAAATATCTCTCTGTTGATAATATTGAAGGAAAGGAGGCGAATACGCCATATTATTATGCGGATGGAGGATCACGAGCAAGGCTAAGTTTCGGTAGCCACCAGCGCATTTCGACAAATTACCAACGAATTGGACAACACAGTCCCGGAGTCTGTGGTTAGAAGTACGGTCAGAAACCGACAAAGAATTCCGCAATTGCTTGCATGCGCGCACCATATCATCGTCTCAATTTGTTCTCCGATCACAAGAACATAGAACTTGACCTGGAAGGTCGATAGAAAGACAGCAACGATGGCATCTTCCGCAGGAGGCTTTCTGGGCCGTGGGAGCTCCAGCAATAACTCGAATATGCGGGGTCTCGTACAATTCATTGCGGATCTTAGGAATGCCAGAGCCAGAGAGCTTGAGGAAAAGAGAATTAATAAGGAACTGGCGAATATAAGGTTGGTAACCACTTCTCTGCAGGTTCAAGGTTTCTTATGCAAGGCTGACTTTTGTTCCTCATCAAAGGCAGAAATTCAAAGGTCCGAAATCTTGCCTAGAATAAAGGGGGCGTAGCTAATTTTGACGAGCAGATGGAAATCTAAGTGGTTATCATAAAAAGAAATATGTCTGCAAGGTAATTTGGCCCACCGCCTCCTATAAAACTCATCTCTAATGAGCGTTTACCTAGCTCTTATACATATACATCCTCGGATGGAATGTCGATTTTGGCCATCTCGAGGCAGTCAACCTTATATCTGCGAATAAATACTCGGAAAAGCAAATCGGATACCTGGCGATGACCCTATTCCTTCATGAAGGACACGAATTGATACATTTAGTTGTGAACAGCATCAGGAAAGACTTGACGGATCACAATGAATTATATAACTGTTTGGCTTTGCATGCCATTGCTAACGTGGGCGGAAGAGAAATGGGAGAAGCGCTGAGTGGGGAGGTTCACAGGCTTCTGATATCACCGTGAGGAAGCTCGCATCATTTATATCCAGTGTCATGGCTAACCTAGAAATAGGACATCCAAATCGTTTGTCAAAAAGAAGGCAGCCTTGACTCTCCTTCGGCTCTACAGAAAACATCCTGATATTGTACAACCTCAATGGGCGGAACGAATTATATCTTTGATGGACGACGTTGATATTGGTGTAGCTTTGTCGGTCACCTCCCTCGTAATGGCTCTTGCGCAAGACAATCTTGAACAATACAAAGGATGTTATGTTAAAGCTGCAGCCAGAATCAAGAGAATAGTTGTGGATCAAGAATTTTCCCAGGACTATCTCTACTACAAGGTTCCTTGCCCTTGGCTACAAATGAAGCTTTTAAGATTGTTACAATATTATCCCGCATCAGGTAAGTTCTATTACATGCTACTCATGAATTTGCTAACAATACCTAGAGGACATACATGTCAGAGACTTGATTCGGAAATCTATACAGAAAATTCTGGATGATGCCTCCGATATGCCTAAGAATGTTCAGCAGAACAACGCACAGAATGCAGTTTTATTTGAAGCCATCAACCTTGTCATTCATCTCGATACCGAAGTAGATCTGATGAAACAGATCTCTACAAGACTCGGAAAATTCATTCAATCACGGGAAACTAATGTTCGATATCTTGGCTTGGAGGCCATGACTCATTTGGCTGCAAGAGCTGATGTCTTGGACCCTATTAAGCAGCATCAAGCGATCATTATTGGATCCTTAAAAGATAGAGATATCAGTGTGCGAAGAAAAGGTTTGGATTTACTATACAGCATGTGTGATCAAACCAATGCACAGCCCATTGTTGGCGAGCTTTTGCAATATCTTCAAAATGCAGATTTCGCTATCCGGGAAGAAATGGTTTTGAAGATTGCCATTTTGACGGAGAAATATGCTACTGATGTTCAGTGGTATGTTGACATATCATTGCGACTTATTGCAATGGCTGGAGACCATGTCAGTGACGAAGTTTGGCATCGAGTCATCCAAATCGTTACGAACAACGAAGAGCTCCAAGTATATGCAGCACAGAATATTTTACAGTATGTAAAAGCGGATCACTGTCACGAGACACTTGTGAAAATTGGCGGATACATACTTGGCGAGTTTGGCCATTTGATTGCAGAGGATAAAGGCTGTAGTCCAATCGAGCAGTATCTTGCGCTACAGGGCAAACTGCAAGGTTGCTCATCAAGCACAAGAGCTATCATCCTATCATCTTTTATCAAATTTGTCAATCTTTTCCCAGAAATCAAGCCTCGGCTCATGTATGTGTTCCAAGCATACAGTCACACGTTGGACTCCGAACTTCAACAAAGAGCTTGCGAATATTTAGCATTGGCAAGCCTACCAACCGATGATCTTCTTCGAACGGTCTGCGATGAAATGCCACCCTTCCCAGAACGTCAATCGGCATTACTTTCACGGCTGCATCAAAAACATGCTGGAACTAGTGACAAGCGCACTTGGATTGTAGGAGGCAAAGATGCCAATGCTAACGAGAAAGATTTCGTAGTTGCTAAGAATCCAGGTTTGAAGCGCACTTTTAGTACTAATGGAGCAAAGGCCAATGCCACCGGAGCCAGTGAAGGAACTAACGGCACGAATGGACATACCAATGGCTCGAGCAATGACCTCGCTGGCCTGGATCTCATGGACCAAGGACCGTCGGAACCAAAAACCCTCAAAGCACCAAACCTGGCAAGTGCGGCCCATCTTTCTCCAGATTGGGAGATAGGATACAACAAACTTCTTTTGAAAGCGGAGGGTGTACTTTATGAAGACGGGCAAATTCAAATTGGAGTGCGATCGGAATATCGTGGCCAGATGGCATGCGTCATTTTATACTTCTCCAACAAAGCCCCATCTCCTGTCAGTTCGTTCACCACAACACTCGATCTCGAACCAAAAGAGAAGGAGAATTTGAAATGGGAAGTTAAAGGTTTACCGGAAAGCACAATTCACCAAGGTGCTCAAAGTCAACAAATGATAATGTTCGAGTCGAAAAGGGTGTTTGAAAACAGTCCAACAATTAGAATCAGTTACCTGGCTGGAGCTCTCCAAGCTTTAACCCTGAAGCTTCCAATCACCATACACAAATTCATGGACCCAGCAGAATTATCAGCAGATGACTTTTTCAAACGATGGAAGCAAATTGGAGGAGCACCACGTGAAGCTCAACGTATTTTTGGCGTCAAAGGTGGGAAGGGCGGGATTCGTGAAATCACTGATGGATTCATTCGCAAGACTATAGATGGCTTTAGATGGGGCATCCTCGATGGCGTGGACCCCAACAAGAAAAACTTCGTTGGTGCCAGTGTGTTGCATACTGGTGAGGGAGGCAAATTTGGGTGTTTGTTGAGACTGGAGCCGAATTATGGAACTCAGGTTCGTATTTTTACAAATTCGCCCTTTATTTGGAAATTCTAATCTAATCATGATATGTAGATGGTCCGCCTTACGATCAGAGCAACGGATGAAAGTGTTCCGCCAGTTTTAATCAAGCTCATGGAGGAAAGGCTTGCTGTTGGTATTTCCACGCAGCCAGAAATTCAGTTACCACCTACACGGAGAGAAATCTCCGATGCATTTGGCAATATTCTTGTTGAGTGAGCCCACAGAAGATTTCACGATCACAGAATTGGGACGGGAGCTGAGTAAGAAGAAAATAAAATAATTTGAGGGTGAAAAATGGATCTTCCTGCGAAAGGAAGAGCTTTTGGAATCATAGTGATAGCGATAAGCCACATAAAGGCACATTTCTGAGCGCGATATTCTTTATCTCTTTTTTTCGGTTGGGTTCTGTAGGTAGTCCAAGGTTCGAGGTTCATTAGGGGTCTTGGTTAGTAAATACTAGGTATTTAAGTTGGTAACTGCGGACTAGACAGATGGTTGACGCATTTCATGGAGTTTTTATTTCTCGTGGTTTTTATTTCATAACGTTGAATTAAGCGCTGGGTTGCGTGCTGTGCAGTACGTGCTGTGTTGAAGTGTTCGTCAAGGGCTTATAAAGTCAGTTATGCTCATAATAATATCCAGCCAATCGGCCTTTTTACTACTTCTCCTATAAGTTTCGGCTGTCAACTTCGCCACTTTATCTGCGAGTTATTCATTTTATGAAACGTGATTCCTTAATAGTTGTATATAGATGTCGATGCGTTTCCTCCAGCTTTCCATTGAACCACAGCCGTCAACTATAAGCAACATATATATATATATATCACATATTCCCAAGTCACACCTGCCACAAATGCCGTCCCTGCCAAACGTGAACTTGGTCAAGATCCGGACGACACCACACAATGCCCCCTCACTTGTTAACCAGCTTAGAGGTCAGCCCGTATTCGTGTTGGAATCCTATTGTCGTTGGGCTCTCAATACCCCCCTCGGGCTCCCAATGCTCGCGATTTTTGAAACTAAGAATAGGGCCACGAAGATAGTCTCAAGAACCATAAGAAAGATGGCAATTTGAAGCAACTGCAGACTTTGATCGGCTGCCAGGTACTCCTCTGGCGGATATGTCATAGTAGGGTCCACAATTTCGTGCTTGCACAAAAGCAACGCATGTGATTTTTGTGCACATTTAGAAGTGCTAAAAAAAAGCGGAGGCTTAAAAAGTCTGTTGAATTCATGATCAGTTGGTGATATGAGAACTAGGATCGTAATGTGAGGATGTATATGTCCTTGTGTGTGTGTTGATTGCCTCTTTCAGGGGAACAAAATTTCAACCATTTCCATCCTCGATATTGCTTCATGCAAAGTTTGTGTTAACTCTGGTCCTATGATGATCTGTTTAAACGCGCATTTGTTTGAATTGAGCACTCAATGCAGTGGTTTTACGAAGTACGCAGGCATGTATCAGTATGTAGTTGGGAAGCGGATTACCCCAATCCTGTGAATGAAACGAAGGTAAACGCTTGTACCGCCGAATAATGTCGGCCCCCTGTTAGACGCGTAGATAGATGCCTCATCTGCAACATATATGCATAGGCTACCAAGATTGCCCCATACTTCTGCTTCCAATGATCTCACAGCAGTCTAGACAGTTGTGGTGGAAAGTGACCTGCACAGGTTCTAAAACAAGAAGAGCTAATAGATAAAGACAGGGGTAGAAAGGTGGGTATGGTATGTACATGATGAACATGAACAATAAAAAATTCCAATAGGCAACCGATCCATGGAGAGCCGACTATCACTCTTGCAAATTTGGTGCAACATCGAATTTAGCCTATTGCGGTAGATATTTATCGCTTTTGCCTGAATGGCAACTCCCAAATTCCAAGCTATTATTGAGATACCAACAGCTTCACGTACCAAAACCATACACCCAGCACTTTTAATCGGTCTCGCTGTTTATTCTGCAAAAGATCATGAAATTCTTAGTACAGGATGACAATATTTCATCGACTGGATTAGGCTTGATAGCTATGAGGTGGGAAGATTGATAGCACTAATTAACCGTTTGATAAAAACCGATGAAAATGTATTGGTTCGCTTGTGCGACCCCTCGCTCAAATCCGGTGATGACAAAATGCTGCACCATGCAATGTCGTCCTCGTACGATATTGTATTTAGGCATCATACGAAAACATCATATTAACGAATAGACACTCACTCTGGTAGCTTTGTTGCACGTCTGGATTCTACCCTGAGTAAAACATGGGATTTCTTTTTTTTTTCAAGCATGGGGTTATTGATTTGTTGCTTGTCTGAGTACTCAGGTTCATGCTGTGCAAGATTGATGCTGCAAAGATACATGTCAGTAGTACTGTTATGGTATTGGAACGCTTCTGCTTCAAAGTCATAGTACTTTATTGTATACGAAAAGAGTGACAGGTGTAACAAAAGTTTTATTACAAAATCAGAATTACCCAGGTTAATACTAAGAAGGGAGATAACGGGCAGAATTGTTGTCTTAACGCGACCGGCGAGGATTACCATTGAGGGATTGGATGATGAGGTTAAGGAGAGGGCAAGTTCTGCTCCAAGACTTTCATCACTGGGGCCGGTGATGACAACCGTATACTTCGCTTCGTATGCTCCGCCGCTGCTGATATATGCATCGATAGCGCAGCAAATTTACCCTGTTACTGCGAACTCCTTGCGGGGTATTTCAAGCCCTTCTCCCAGCATCCCAGCCGGCTGAACCTCTAGTTCAACTAACTTCTGAAGTAACAGCATAAAATCGGAACTGCGACCTGCAATAAGATCCCATTCAGACACCTTCGATCACCAAACTGCCTGTAATTCTCGCAATTCTTTGAATTTCTCCTCTTTACTTGCAAAGTCGTTCTGAGAGTATCGGTTGGGTAGTCTCCCTGGGCGCTTTTCATTCTATCCTGATTTGTGTAGGAACTTTCTATGTTTTCATGTATGCAATAGATCATGTTAGATGTAGGAAAGCTTTATGATTCATCTAACTACGCTGTTCTTATCTCTCTTGTGCACTTGGCCTTTGTTCTAAGCATCATCTTGCACTTTGTTCCTCCCCAAGACGTAACGACTCAATGTGCGGCTGCATGAACTCCCGTAACGTCCCTCCCACAATAACTTCCATAAAGAAATGTATAGAATCCATGGAATTCTACCATTCAAGTCCCGTTAGATGTCCAAAGTCATACTGGGCACCCAGATGCGTAAACATGATGTCAATAAACTCTTCTAAGTACGTGAAATCTGCTCATAAGTCAATGGCTCAAGACCAATCAACGTAAAAAATTCATTCATATCCTCCGTCAAAGCTTCCTTGTTCTTATAAGTTGGCATATCCAAATGCTTTAAATCTCTCTTAAACTCGTCATGGTGAAACCTAGCAATTGTGGTATCGGGACCTCCCATTTGCTTAGAATAATGAATGAGCTTCGTGCGCCAATGATAGATGAACTTGCGAATCGGGAGTACAACTGCGCTCTTGTTGACTAACCGGGAGTTTGCGCCGCCGGGTGCGATGCATATCAGAAGGTACAAAACCTCGAGGCGCTCTTCAGGTAGGGGGGCGGGGCATGCAACTGGATCGATGAAGTAGTAGATAGTGAGGAGGAGTTTCAAAGATTCTGTACAGTCGCCACCTCCAAAGCGAGTGTCGCGATAGAATTGACCATAGAAGACACCCATGTATAAGGCTCTCATACCAGGGCAATCGTAACCAAATCCCTCTTGCTTTAGCTTCGAGAGAATCTCATAATCGGAAAATAGTTGGTAGGTCAGATTTTTATCTTCTTGAGGGCTGTAGTTGCCGTGATGGACTGAAAGCATAAGGTTTCGGAGATTATCTTTGGGTCCTACATCTCCTTGGAGACATAAGGCGCACTTGCAATCAAGCTCTTGGGATCTCATAAGCTCGGCACGCCTGTTTTGATAGTCGTCGGTGAGTATGAAGCGACGGGTGATTTCGGTGTTCGCAGGAATGTCACAGTTGGCTTGGAGGATATATTTCACGCCGTCAAAGTACTCGCGGGTGTTGGCATTACAGTCGTTTCTCATGATTGAGATGAATGGTTCGAAGCATTCTGTGAAGGGACTTGTAAGTATGGTTTTACGGCAGATATAGTATGGTGGAATATTGGTAATTGAGCTTTACTTACTACCACATCTGACGCCACCCGGGGTTCCGGTGTTCCAGTTGCCTCCATGCTGCATGTTTACTCGACGTATGGTTGTTTGCTGCATTGGAATGAATTGACTGATAGTCTGTTGATGACCATTAGCTCCCTCATGCTCGTGCAAGAGATCTGTAGCTCATTACTTACGATGCTCAGGATATGTAAGATTGCCTCATAAGTCAACTGCGAGTCCGTAACTTCCTTCAAGCCAAGCTTCAATCCATCATAGGATTCCTTCAACCCATCCTTAGTTGAAAAGTGAAACGAAGCTCCGGTTTCCATTGCGAAAAACTCCTCCAATTGTGCCAAAGGAAGACGATGCGCCTTTACGAGAGACAGCAGACGGATTGCAAAACGAACTTCGGAGTATCTAACGTAAGCACGCTTTCCTGCATAGGCACTGTTTACCATTTCTTTCAGGGCAGAACACTCGTATTTGTGGTGGTGCTGATGGGCTTCGATCTGGCACAACTTTTGTATCTATTAGTATACAAACAAAAGTCAAGAAGAGAAAAATGACAAGAAATATCTACTTACCTTGCTGCAGTAGTAGAGTAACTTGCAGTTGTTGCAAGGGATGAAAGTGATCTTGGCTTCCACACCTCTCTCTACATTACAGACCACTCCTTCGTCGCTCTCCGTGCTCTGGTATGCAAAGCAATTGTCGCAGGTTCTTTGCATTACCTTGGCTTCCTCGTCGATCTTTGAATAAGCAAGTGTTAGTATACTATTGTAGGATGTAGGGCCACGAATGAAGTATCATATTTGAATGAAGAATAGAAGGCCTCCTTCACTCAACTGCCTTGAAGTACTGGAAGATGAAAAGATATTGATAGAAGTAAACGCAGACTAATTAATGTACTGCCTCTGATATTTTAAAGCAAGAGGTTGATAGGCAGAATGGTCTTTCAACCTGGAAGATAATATATGGTGGTTACATGGAACAAGGAAAAGTACTTGTTGAAGCAATCTGAGATCAACCTGGGAAGTATACTCTCAGTCTTTTAAAGGAAAAGATAGTCAATAGACCAATCTTAACCCTACAAGACTAGATGTTGAGAGCTTGTAGGTTGAGGAGAAGCTTCCTTGGGAAGGTCTCAAACTGATATTCCCACTATGACGTGAATGTCTTGTGGGCATACAGTCATAGACAGGCATATAGCAGAGTAGAAAAGACAATATGCCTTGAGTGTGGGTATAAAGAATAGACATGGTACAAAATATGTGGACTTGATTCGGCGAACAGACTTTCCAAATCTAAAAAGAAAACAGACATGATGCCAAATATCCAGAGTTCATTCGACGAATAGACTCTCCAAAGTTGTCCAGAAAACAGACATTTGATGTTACACGCTCGTCCGGACATAAAAGGATGAACGTGTTAAGCGACAACAGAGAGGACAGTGAAAGATAAAATAACAAACAACTTACAATAGTAAACACCGGCTTCTTGATGGTGAATAGAATGTCCCCAGAGGACACAGCACGATCTACATAAAGACCTTTTCTTCCCTGGTGAATAAGAGAGGAGCGGATAGATATTGGGACCTAAGAGAATAATATTAGTTTAGCTGACTGAGGTTCGATCTAGGATTTGTTTGAGAATAAGTAATTACTTACAGTACCACCAACGCGAGCGGGAATGGCAGCTTGGGCGGGGGTGAGAGGAGATGGTGTGAGAGGGAGGGGAAGAGAAGCAGAGCCAGAGGCGGGGGAAGGTTGTTGGGAAGCCATAACTGCAATGGTTATTGTGTGGAAAAATTTTAGAATAAGAAAGTAAAAGGAAGTTGGGGAGAGAACCAGTCGAAAATTAAGCTAAGCGGAAGCGAGGTAAGATTGCAGTAATTGGATCGGTAGATGCTCAGAAATTGATTGCTAGGCCATATTTAGTTAGAGGAATTTGTTGAAGAACGAAGTAGGTTGCTCATTGAAAGGCAATGTTAGATAATTAGCAGCACAAAGCTTATCACTTCAAAGCTCCAAACTCCAAGATCAGCATGTGCAGCATACTTTAAGCAAAGAGAATTATGTAATTTAATCTCCTATTCCTTCTTATCTACGCTATAAAGAGAGGTCTTGATGGTGAAAGAAGGACTACGTTGAAAAGGATTGCCACAGAGCTTAAGAGCTTCTTTATAACAGTTAAACGCCCTTCTTCTCGAGCAGCGAGTTTCCGCGATTAGCCAGCTAACTGTTTTTAAAAGAACTTCCCAATTCCTAAAGGACTTTACAACCATTCATCATCAGTTTCCAGTCCTTCAGCATCGCCAAATGTCGAATCTCAATGGCTCCTAGATCAATTAAATTCAAACATATCTACCGATTGCAGCACTCATAGGCTGCGCTTGAACTCTACAAGAAAGGAATATTCGCGAATATCGTCCACAGGCATTCCTCCAACAAAATCAATGAGCAGAAGTTTATTAGAATGAATGGCAGAAGAGGATTTAATGTCAGACTTTAGGCTATGCTGGCGTGTTCAGAAGGCGAAGATCTAGGAACAAATTACAAAAGCATTTGAAGTACGCACTCAACTTATGCTCGCACCAGAGTCTACGTGATAAAATCTAAGCTGATGGGGAGTCTAATTCCACAGATCAAATACAACACCCTTACGACCATTAAAGATTGTGATACTTAGCCTTATCAACAGCCAGCCCGCAAAACCTCAGCCCGACTCCGACGTGTAGTCTACTTGAGCGCATCGCTCAAGTAGCCGCACATCCATCTAGTAACGAATCATAATATAAGCCACCATTCGCTGTTTAGAAGGCCTTGTCCACATGGATGATCCATTGGCTAGACATCCACCTTCAGCACAACAAGAGAAAAGTCGAGATGCTCAATGCCGATGCTACTTAAAGCGGAGCCTGATGTTCAACACAGTCAAATTCAAGAGGAACATCATAATGATGCGACGATATCTTTCACCGCGGAACAAATACCATCTACGCCCATTCCAAACTCGAAACTATAATACAGAGAGCTCGGCACATTCATTCATATGAACTCCGTAATAAATTATGGATTGACTAGCAAAATTCAGACAAACACACCTCACTCATTCAACTACATATTCAAAAGAGTATCAAGATATAGCTATTAAGCAATGTGCGATATCAGTTATCAGCAAAGGAAGCCAGAAGCTGGCATAAACAGCTAACAATTCTTTGTTGCACTACACACATATTTATTGTGCCAATACCGAATATCTCACCGCGAAGTTACTAAAATGGAAGGGAAAAGTGCAGGTGGCGGACTATGCATACTATTTCTTCATTACTATTATATTCCGGGCCATCACAAGCTGTAGAAGCAGAAGTAATTGCACAGTGCGGCCAAGAGGCGATTGTCTGGATATTTGGATTGGTCATGGCAGCAAAGAGCAGGAAGCACTGAAGAAAAGCTCAACTTCTTGGCCAGATCTTCAAATAATTGTTATTTTACTACCTCTTTCTCTACAATATCTTCTAAACAATTGATCTCATCCTCTTGTAGTTTACAAAAGCAGCCCGGTGCCCAACACCATCAATCCTCAAAACTCAACACAGCAATTTTAAGCACAAGATGAAGATGCCTTATCTAGGATCATTTGGTCAATTGTCTATCACTTCTGTGGTGGGAAACTTTGTCATCTAAATCATGTCAAAAATTCTAGTCAAGTTCTTTGTGGTTGTTGACTAGCCCGACCCCTGAATTAACCGAAGGCCAGTTTCAGTCACTCAAGAGAAAACAAAGTGCATCTACCATCATACAATCTAGATCATAATATGTACACCACTGGGAAAGGGCATGCAGAATTCAAACATATGGATTTAAACATAAATATGATTTGGCATTTCAGAAATAGGACATCCATGAATTACTAATATCCTGTGTGATTAAAACTGAGTTTCAGCCCACCTCAAGAAAGCCAACTATAGTTGGATCTTTATTCTATGCCCACACTGATAGCATCATGTTCTCTCCAGATACAAGAGAATGTAATTCTACAATTACATCAAGAGAGCTCCCTTTTATGGCACCGTAGAGGATTACTCATATTTCCATTTCACTGCTTATAAATGCGATAAGCTAAAATAGGAAGGACTGCCCACCGTACCCACATAGATCGAACACTCTTCTACGTAGTGAGGTCCGATAGTTACAAAACATCCATCAGCTCTAGATGAGTATGTTGACATAGATTAATAAAACACAAACTATGTAGGTAGTAGTACCATCAGTATTGGATACGGCAGACCTTTGAGTCTTCCGTCGCAAAAGAACTATGGGCTTGGTAATGATAAGGCATGTTCACTAGAGAAGGAACATTGGTTTTGGTTTTATTGATAAACGGAGTTTTTGGGCTTCAATCGCCGAAAAATGATTAGACTATACATATGGTCTCAGGATAGAATATAGTTTTGATGGGTTGAATTTCGTATTTGAAATACTTTATTGCATATCCGATCTTTCTTTGCGGCTTCCAAAGGGTTTTGTTAATGTATGCGAATATTACAAGAAAGAAGTTGAAGGTCGCGGAATAGAGACTGACTTCATGGTTTTTCGTGAAAATGGGATTGAGCGAAATGATTGACAGCGATATTAGATATGATGACCAGAAAGACGTTGAGATTGAAGGTGAGTAAGAACAGTAAGTTTCCTGTTGGAATTGGATGGGAATATTCTTAGCAATAATTGATAGCCTATGACGGTCATCGATTGATTGTACCAAGAATCCTGAGTTCTAATACTCAGGTTGAACTTTCTAATGCATGTTTGAATGGAATTATTGGCTGATATATTTACCCAGATATTGTAGAGGCAGAGTATATTGAGCTGCATAAGAACGTGAGATTTATAGTAAAATAATCGGATAATACGAAGAATAATGATACGAGGTAGTAGGGCAATATAAGAATAGGGTTAGTGAAGCCTTACGGTTTCCTTTCTGAGGAAAGCTTATATTGTGAGTAGTATAAAAGATCCAGATACCTTGGGAGATAAAAACGTAATGAGAAATCTGCATGGTGCTGTTAGGGATTCGAGGATTTGTTTGGAGCAGGACGGAATACCGAAGTGGGTGAAGAAGTAGAATTTTGAAGGATCCTTGGGGGGTAAGGAAAATAGGGAAACGAAGATACGGGCACACATAATCTTCGGTTTTGAAAGTAATGAATAGTGATCATGACAGTGCAGACTGGGAGTGACAATGATAGTCAAACAGTAACGATATATAGTATGAGCTTGAAATAAAGATGAACATTCATCTAATCCTCAACCCGGTACCATGTCAAGTGTGACAGCTTGTAAGATTACACAATTGTATTCTTCTGAGCTTCCGAAATCCTGTCCGAGCCATTGAGTCTTCTTTTCGTAGTTTAATATTTGAGTTCAATGCTCTATAGCCCTTATATAATTCGTACTACTCGCAGCCCACAAGCCCAAGTCCCATTCACTGAATCAACCTCAACGTAGCCATCAAGCTGACACCCTGGAGAAGCTCCTCCTCTACTTCCTCTCTTCATTCTCTTGAAAAAGACATCCGCGCAATATAAAGCCGCAGTTTGAACCAGCGAATCTAGAAGCAAAGTTCGAGCATGTCCCAGACTCCCAGGGAAAAAGTCGTACATAGGAGATTTGCTGGGGTGTGGTGTGTGAGTTTTAATGACAAGTGAGTAGAAGGAGAAAGAGGAATGATGGGCGAGGTGGGAGATAAAAGTATGATGTGCAGTTTAAGGACTGTCATCCTACCGAACCTCTCTTCTTTTATATCTAGAGCTATTAAATTAATTCACCCAAATCCAGATTTAAGGTAAGTAGGGAGTAAAAATACTTGAAGTTCGCTGAAATAGCACCATGATACCAATTTCCCTCACCTCTTTCTTTCATCACCTCGCATTCAATGTACACAATACATCAATAAGTATTTACACCTCGTAATATATATAAACTACCCCTCTGAGTCGTAAACTTGGGTGTAGTAGGGTGTTAGTCTAATGCCGGGAGATAGGGGAGATTTGTACAGTATAGGGTGATGTAATTACGTGGAGAAAGTTGGACAGGGGGAAGTTAGAAAGAGGGAAAAGGAGCCGCCGTGAAAACAAACGAGTGGTAAGTGGTGAGTGCTGAGTGCTGAGTGCTGAGTGCTGAGAAGATTAGATACCAGTGACGGCCATAATGAGCATGTAAATATCGACAACACAGTAAGAGTGACGACAATTTGCTGTCACTTAAGACCATCCCCATTAATCCACACTACAAGTTTTCAAGATTACCTTAACTCCCCCAAACTTTACCACAACAACCCACTACTACAAATATAGACGAGATAAAATAGAAATCGAAGCATATCGTTTGAGTCAGTAGCTTTGTATCTAAAGAGCGAGAGCTAGACTTATGATATGTATTCCTTTTATACCTCAACGAGCCAACCAGTCAATAATAAGCTTTTTTTATAGCGTAACCAAACGTAATAATCTGATAGATATCATTACTCAACTACTCTCGCGCCCCATCCTTCTCCCCCCCCTTCACATACACTATTCCTCTCTGAATCCCCGAATCACCCTCTCAATTTTCTCCCCAGCATACAAAAGCTCGCTCAAATAAAACAAAATATATCACAAACAGAATGGGACTATGATAGGCAGTACGCGTAAAACCATGATGTGTTCTGTATCTGCAAGCTTACCATACTTGATGTTGTGAAGATGGAAAGTGACATAAGACATATTCAATTTTATACCGTTTATTTTCTGGATACCTTCAGATTTTGTAGGAGAAAGAAGGAGAAAGAGGATGAGAAAGAAAATGACAGCGCGGAGGAAATAATAACAATAACAGATTCTTAGTGACAAGATAAAAAGCGGTTGCACCATCTTTTTATCCTCGCACTTCCAACTTCCCATACAACTCTTTATCAGCCCCCTAACAATTTCCCTGACATTCCCTCTCTAACCCTTCTATCAAATGAAACATATACGCACAACTAATCATCCTAGCATACATAGCATCCATACAGCCCATTACGAGGAAACGAAATTTGAATGAAGGGTTTGGGGTTTATACACCTCCGCCCGTCTTGGAACACGCTTGTCTTGGAATATTTAAATTCGAGTCCAGAGTAGAGCTAGATACCATTGTCTCCCTCCTCCCTCCTC
>NGKG01000001.1:1019006-1038593 GCA_002162505.1 Myriosclerotinia scirpicola
GTCGAATAGCATTATATTCACACCATCCCATCACCCCAATATCAAACTGCAAGAATGCAGAAACGCCCAATGTTTTATGGAAATCATCGTTTGTATTGTATTGGTCATTCACCCATGCTATCGCAACTATTCATCCATTCATCAACCCAACAACCCAATGTCCACCCAAGAAACTTTTATACCCTACGACGTATGTACTGTACAAAGCCTTTCCTGTTCCCTGTCCCCATCCCAGTCCCCATCACCCCATCT
This sequence comes from Myriosclerotinia scirpicola, assembly GCA_002162505.1. Classification (NCBI taxonomy): domain Eukaryota; kingdom Fungi; phylum Ascomycota; class Leotiomycetes; order Helotiales; family Sclerotiniaceae; genus Myriosclerotinia; species Myriosclerotinia scirpicola. The sequence goes on from NGKG01000001.1 coordinate 1,019,259, forward strand.
ATCACCCAACAAAACAAACACAAAGAAAATCCATAAGTTTCCCTTTGCCACTGAAGAATAATTGCACATCCCCAATTATTCTAAGCCAAAATAAAAACCCTTCATCTTTTCTTTCCTTCACCAACATACAGATGATTAATCGATTCATTGATCTCCCACCAAAAATTAATCACCAAACAACGACGCTCCACAACGCCATTTGCAAATATTCAGACCTACCATCAAAGGTCTAGTAGAAATCGTATGTATATGCTGCTCCCCAAACAAAAATGCAATGCCAATGCTATGAAGAAACGAGCCAAAAATTACATAAAAAGTTTGCCTGTATATGAATACAGAAAACACAAAACAAAAGAAATGAGAAAAGAAAGGCTAATGAGAGTGGCCGTCATGATCCGAATGATCATGTTGAGGTTCTACTGCCTGTGTTGAACAACACCCCTTTCCTTTGCAGTAGTCAACACATTCCAACAAACAGGAATCGTCATCCTCCATTCCGCATCTGGTTGAAAGTTGACCGTCTAACCCAGTTGATAGGCCGTTCAAGTCATGATCATGATCTTTATCGAGGCAAAATTCGGGTTGAAGAGTTGCGCTATGAATGCCATGACCGTGTAAGCACTCACGAATTTCCCTAGCCAGTTGCATGTACTTTTCTCCACCGTCTTCACCAATAGGGAAGGCAACTTGGATATGCATTGACGCAACGAGTTGGGAGTCGCTGAGTTGCCAGATGTGGACGTGATGACAACCCTTGACAGCCTCAAAGTTTTCGATGTCTTCTTTGATAAGGGCAACGTCGATTGAATCGGGTGTGGCTTGGAGTAGAATTTGCGCGGTAGCTTTCGTTAACGGAATACAAGATCGAAGAATGATGATAGTAATGAAAAGAGATACAGCAGGATCGGCATATAATCGACCAGGCCATTCAGTCAACCAAATAATCAAGGCAGTGACGATAACTCCGACATTTCCAAGAGCATCACCAATAACGTGAAGGATCATAGCGTTCATTCCCATATCATCATGACTGTGGCCGTGACCACCAGACTTCTTCTTGGATTTTTTGTTGTGATTGTGTTCTGCATGGCGGCTTGTGCGACGTTCATGATGATGACCTTCATCTCCGTGACCATGGTGAGCATCTGAGTGATCGTCGTGAGCATGTTTAAGAAGAGGACTATCTTCAGCTGGTGCGGGTCCGGATTTAACAAGAGCATCATCATCTTGATCACTAGAATCTTCACTATCAATTCCGTCCAATTGAGTCTTGCTTGCCGCGATAATATCTTGTCTAAAGCTTGCCGGGTGAATGCTGATATTATCCAAACTGGAGAATTGAGATTTGCTTGTGCGTCTTCGATGACCGTATTGTTTAGAGCCTCTGCTAGATGGTCTGGTTATAGCACTGCTGCTGTCGCGAGCTGTGGAAGCATCTTCATCGGGTTTTGTAAATTGTACTTGGCGCTTGCTAGTAGCTCTTGCTACAACAGCTTCGGGAAAAACTTCGCCTGCATCTCCAGTTTCTTCGACCTCATCTCGATATGGTTCGTATGTTTCGTAGCCGTGTTCATGAGTATGGCTATGCGCATGGCCTTCTTCCGCAGCGCTGACTTCGTCTCCATGAGAATGACCATCTCCCGGGCCATGAGAATGACCATGACCACCCAATACGAAAAATCCAGCAAGATTCGATGCCAATCCCAATGATCCGACAATAAGTATAAGTTTTGGTTCGGTGATTTCAGGTGGATCGAAGAAACGTCCGACAGCTTCGAGAACAATTGATACGCAGAGCGCAATAAGGAAGACGGCGTTAAAAAAGGCTCCAAGGATTTCTGCTCTCAAAAACTACAAAATGTTAGTTCCCGCCTTGATGAAGTAGCTTTCCGCTCGGAAGTCCTCGACTTGTGTTACCACTTACTCCAAAAGAGTATTTATCACTTGTATTTCTTCGCGAAGCTTTAACAGCCCAAAGTCCAACGGCGAGGGAGATGATATCGTTCAACTACACAGATGTTAGTATATATATAATGCCATACTTTCCAGAGTCGCCTTACCATATGGAAAGCATCTGCCATGAGTGCCAATGATCCAACCCACATACCAACACCTAATTCCACAATGAAAAATACCGCATCGATCAATAACATGATCAGAATGCGTGTTGACTTTGACCAAGCCATCTTGAAGATTTTGCAGAGTGTGTAACTCTTTCTTGCTGTCTTTCTTTCTTTCTTTCTTCCTTTCTTTCTTTGTTTTACCAGTATCAAGTATTCGTAGAGAAGAGTCGGTGAAGTATTAAAAGTCGAAAATGGATGGATGGATGGATGGATGGTGTGGTACGATAAAAAGATGAAAAGATGACGCCCCTCTTCAATGTTCTTGATGTTCTTGATGTTGTGTTTTCTCGCGACTCTTGCGATTTCGGATCTTTACCAATCCGTTAAGCAACCTATCATATGATTTTAATCCTTAACTGATCATATGGTTGGTACTGGTACTGGTGATAAATGAATAACGAATAATGAATGTTCTGTACGAAGTAATGGATGGGAGAAAAAGGAGAAAGAAGAGATTAGTAATGAAAAAAGAAGAGGAAAGAAATTAATCTGAAGAGGTGAATGGATAACATTCAATATCATATCACAAATCAAACATCACTAATCAATCAATCAATAAATATAAAGTTTCAATAATCCATCCAATTTTTCAACAGTAGTCAGAACTGGAATCTGAAATCTAACCTAGGTAAACAAACTCAGTTAGCAACAACTCGAAAATATTTGAAACACCAGAGAGGCGAAGACCTCGGGATGGCCAATCACAATTCTTAGTAAGAACATGTGATCCAAGGTCATGTGATTATATAGATTTGCTGCATCCAACCCAACAACAACACATCCATGGATTTTCTTTCAAAGATATCAAAGGATGATGCATATCCGACAAAACATTGGATATATTGGATAGATGTTTGGTTTGATTAAAACATTTGTCATGGATAAAAAGTTTTATGTTTGTCTCTTCAACTACCTTCCCTCTTCTAGAGCGAAGCGAAAAAGCCTCCACGGCAGTGGCCCAGCGGAGCGTCATATCCATTTGCTTTCTTGAGTCTTATATCCATCATAAGCCCTAGGAGAGATTCATCACTATTACTCAGAGTGTCACAAAGTACCACAACAATTCCTGAGTCATTGAACTTTGATCAATTTGATAAACTATTCATTATATATAATTGGGTACTTCTTCTCTTGTATACTAGGTATACATCATTGGTGGAGAAAGGACGTGCCGAAAAGACAGCTCAAAGGGGGTTTGACGAAAATATGGATGTACCTAGTATGCCCTCATCTCGCAATTTGTGCTATTTTAGCTACATATGCGGTTGAAATTATCCATCAATCATTCTTCTCTATGCGATAGAGCCCCATTTTGTCGTCGTTTAACTCCAGTGCTTCGGTAGTTGGTGCCGGAAGAGCAAAACTAGCTGTATCTATCATTCCAATATACTTCGAGCACGTGCGACAGCATGTATGTTCTTGGCCTTAATATACACCTCCCCGATTTCCCCGATATGATGGAGTCAGACGAGCAAGTTCGTGGTAAGTTGATCCGAGATACGGTAAACCGAAGAGGAAGTAAAGGCCATTCGTCCGAGGCATTCGATATAGTTCAAACTCAATCGACGAGCACTATCATTTATCCGACTTTAAGTCTTCTTTAATAATATCCACAGCAACTAGAAGTGCGAGGAATGCCAGAATCATCTAAATTAGGTCAGTAATGCTGGATATCATGTCACACATATGACATTGATATTCAACAAAGTCAAAGTCAACTCACAAAGAAGAGGCCGACTCCTAAGAAAATGATTTCAAACCCTCCTGAAAGAGCTTTACCTCTCACAATAGCATTCTGATGTCTCCAACTTCTGATAATTCCTATCAACAAGGTTATTATTGCGGCAACTTGACATATGCAAGCCAGGGGTTTCCCAAGCACGAAGAACCCTATCAAGGGATTTGGCGTGGGGGAATGTTGTAGTCGGCTAGATATGTATCAGTACAATGATTATGGTACTGTCAATCTAGATATAATACATACAATAGTTGTGCGATTGATACCCCTAACATAGACAAGGCCAATGAAGTTCTGAGATACGCCAAAAAGGTTCTCTCGAGAGCTGACACGAATTGGTTAGTGAGTTCATGTACCAAATACCAACAGGGAACACATAGAACAAAGAATCCCATCCATACTGAAGCAAGAAAAATCTGCAATATGGAAGGCCAAGCTTAAAGAATACAGATTCTAATAGACGCTTAGGTGGGTCACTGTAGGTAAATGAAGAAAGTCCCAGCTGACAGTAGTTCGGCCCTGAATCTCCGAATCCCATAAATAGGTAATATACCTTGGCCTTGGTGCTTGATAAATCCCCTGAACCAGATAGATAAGAGGGTAAAAAGGTAATGGTACGTACCTAAATGATCTCTACATGCAGGATGGTCAACGGTCACACTAATTTGGTGTCTCCAGAACTTTGAGATATTATAGGCCAATTGACCAAAAAAGCCAGTGGGCGCTGTACTACCAGGGCCTGATGCATGAATAGATGAGGCATGTTCATAACTTTGTCTTATATGGGCTAATTCTGAAAGTTCAGTGGATTCCCATTGATCTCTTCCTGGGGGTGATAATTCGGGTGGTTCTCCAGGTTCTTCAATAGATTGGCGACGATGTGATGTTTCAGCCATTATAGTCGGGAGGCGTCAAGCGCAAGATGACATGCAGATATATTGCGAATTTGCGATTGACTTTGAGAGATTTCACGAAATGGAATTGGAAAGGAGGTGCATGGCATGGTTGAAGAGAAGTGAAGAGGGAAGTTCAGGATTAGACTGAAAATCGGAATATGATTACTAGGTACATTGGCTGTAGTAATGGTGAAGAATGAAGCAAACTTTTCACTTCTCCTAATAATAAGAGTACCGGTACGAGAAGCATTTGATGTAAATGTAAAGTTCGAGGAGAAAATTGGTATTGGTAATGGCATCGCGGTGAGGATTGATTGTGTGCGTGTGCGTGCGTGTGCGTGTACTTCGTACATGTGGCCGTTGATTCATGCGGAGGAAAGATAATGAATCTCCGCCTATAGCGCTAATGACACTACTCATCACATGACTGATATCTGGTCTAAGCTTTCTTCTTCATCTCTGTTCAATGTTCATGTCGGGTACTTCGTACGAAGTACAAACTCCACAATGTTCACATGCCTACACACAGATCCATTGAGATCTTCATTGAACTTATCCGTCAAGATACCCTCATAATTTTCCGAGTGGTTAATGGTAGTCTCGGATCGTATCTATACATCCCCCATATACGATCATACAGACGAAAGCTTATTGGAGGCGAAACCGGCCCGCATGTCCGTTTTACAGATACAGACGCGTCTCAACCAAGTATCCACTACCACGAGGCGTCGATGCAGTGTTTTGGAGGTATTCCAAGAAGAGAGGTCAAAATACCACCTAGATGGATACACTATATTGCCTAGGCGAATGCTGTGCATGTTGCCTCCAGCCTCCTGATTCATCTCAAGCTGAAAATTTGGCGAGAAATGGGTAACATACTAACATCTGCTTAAGTTGACAGAACTTATACCATTTTCTTCCCCACTACGAGTTCCTGTATTTTCCCAGTGGTCTCATCCGTTAGTGTTCCTCGCAAAGAGGCTTGGAACAACATATCTTACCTTCCTAAAGTGTAAGAAATCGCTGAGCCGGTCCGTTCAAACCGCTGTTGCCATTGGATTGAGAATTTGCTCACTCCAAGGCTGAGCCAAGCTATCATTGATATTATTAAAGCTTTTCCCCACAAGGACCGGTCATACCAACAGTCCCCTGCAGAAGATGCAGGGTTGTAAAAATTTCAGCCTGTAGTTATGCAATTCTTATACCGGATCCATATTAACTTATTTCGGCCATTATCATGCATGGAACGAGTGTGTCCATACATTATTTATAGTATTTTATAACGCCTTATCTTCTTCTATGCGGCGTATGGGATACTTATCCGTAGAGGACTGGCAATGGAGAATATCACTTTAAGGCGGTTGATCGGATATCGGTCTCTGGGAAGATTCATACCGAGTTTATATGCAGTATAGATTGCCGGTTGCATCTACTCTGCTGGCGTTGGGCTCTATAAGAGAGCTCTTGGTTCCATTTCATCTACCCACTCGAAACCCTTTTGTGATATTTGAAGAGTTCATTGTTGTTTAGATACGCGGCACAACTCGTTTGCTTTGCTGCACGCTAGCCTCAACCACTTTCTTCATTCACTCGTTGATATCTCAAAAAAGCATTTCACTGTCTAAGTTTCCATTCCTACAAACTCCCCTCCATCGTTCCACTGCCCCACCAGAATGGCAGAAACACCAAACAGCCAAGTATCCGACCCTATTTTTGATAAATTCGAAGAAGGGTCGGATGTGCTCTCAAGTACAGACACAGTTATAACATCCGATTCCGAGACATCTCCTCCTGAAAGTCCATTGGAAAAGCATGCTACGCTTGACCACAGAACAAAATCTCGTCAACTGGCTGCGTCCTTGTCACTAGAAGAGCAGGTAAAACTTTTTCGTTCTGTTGGCTGCTCATTACTGATATTCGTCTCAGGTTTCTCTACTAGTGGCGGCGGACTTTTGGAGATCAAAATCAATTCCTTCCAAAGGCATACCGGCATTCAAGACTACTGATGGTCCAAACGGTAAATATTTACGCACTACTAAGTCCTCGCATCATTTTAAACCCTCAAATACTTCGCAGCCTTCACCCGAACCCATCATCATCATAAACTACTAATGACACCAATCACAGGTGCTCGTGGGGCTATTTTCAAGGCTGGAACAAAGGTTCGTCCATATTACAATCTATCATGAAGAAGGTTCTAACATATGCAGGCCGCACTATTTCCATGCGGTATATCGCTAGCAGCAACATGGAACACCAATCTCATTCATGAAGTCGGACAACATCTTGCAGATGAAACGAAAGCTCGATCGGCTCAAGTTCTATTGGCACCAACCGTTTGTTTACATCGCGGTCCACTTGGTGGAAGAAATTTCGAATCTTTCTCGGAAGATCCTTTCCTGACCGGGAAGCTTGCTGTCGCTTATATCAAGGGTTTACAAGAGAAAGGCATTGCTGCAACAATAAAGCGTAAGAACAATATTTCATAGGCATGGCGTTGTCACGTGTATTTGGCTAATCATGTACACAGATTTCGTAGCTAATGAACAGGAGACATTTAGATTAACTATTGATTCTATCGTACAGGAGAGATCTTTACGTGAATTATATTTACGCCCTTTTGAGATGGCCATTCGAGAGGCCAATCCTTGGGCTGTTATGTCCTCGTACAATTTGATCAATGGAGTTCACGCAGATTGCAATTTTCATACTTTGAAGGAGATTTTAAGAGAAGAATGGAACTACGACGGGTAAGACTTTCTCCATTTGTATTACCCAATATCAATATACTTACAAAACCTAGTTTGGTCATGTCCGACTGGGGTGGAACCAATTCAATCGTAGAATCCATCGAAGCTGGCTGCGATATAGAAATGCCCGTGTCAACAAAATGGCGAGGCGAAAAAGCAATGAAAGCTATAGAAGAGGGAACACTTAGCCGTGAAGCCGTTGAAAAAGCCGCCGCAAACGTGTTATATCTTGTCGAACGGACAAAAGGATCAGACATGGCACCCGAAGCCCCCGAAGCAGAAGATGACAGAGAAGAAACACGTCAATTGATTCGTCAAGCAGGAGTAGAAGGACTTACCCTACTAAAAAATGAAAACAATGTCTTACCGATCAAACCCTCCCAAACAAAAATAGCAGTCATAGGACCAAATGCCAATCGAGCAATAGCAGGGGGCGGAGGTAGCGCAAGTCTAAACCCGTACTACAACACCATCCCTCTCGATAGCATCAAAGCCATCCCCGGAAAAGAAATCACTTATGCCCTAGGGTGTCATACCTACAAATGGCTCCCCCTCGCAGCAGACTACTGTACCACCTCCACCGGCGCCCAGGGCGTAACCCTCGAATTCCACATCGGCGATAAATTTCAAGGCACTCCTCGAATAATCCAACATCGCACAAACACAGACCTCTTCCTCTGGGATTCAGTCCCTGAAGAAGTAAACCCCATCTGGTCCGTCCGTGCAAAAACAATCCTTACTCCCACCACCACTGGCCTCCACACTATCTCCTTTTCAAGCGTGGGTCCTGGTCGTCTTCTCGTAAATGGTGATGTGAAAGTCGATTTGTGGAATTGGACGGATTTGGGCGAAGCGATGTTTTCGGGGTCGAAAGATATCCTCTTTGAAATCTATCTCGAAGCCAACGTTCCTGTTGATTTGGTAGCGGAAACCACAAATGAGATTCGTCCCCTATCCAAACAAGCGCAACTCAACCAAACCCACGCGACAGGTGGCTGTCGCATCGGTTATAAAGAAGCTGATACCGAAAACCACTTACAAAAGGCTATTGATGCGGCTCAATCCTCGGATGTGGCGATTGTTATTGTGGGATTGGATGCAGAGTGGGAGAGTGAGGGGTATGATCGACAAACAATGGATTTGCCGAGTGATGGAAGTCAAGATCGATTAATCGATGCGGTTTTGGAGGCAAACCCTAACACGATTGTGGTTAATCAGTCTGGAAGTCCAGTGACGATGCCTTGGGCAAAGAGGGTTCCGGCAATCTTGCAAGCGTGGTATCAGGGGCAAGAGGCAGGGAATGCTTTGGCGGATGTGTTGTTTGGGCTTGAAAATCCGAGTGGGAAGTTACCTGTGAGTGTTTTTGCCGCTTTATTCTCTTCTCATTCCTGGACTCAGTTTAATCACTCGACAATATCAAGTCACCCCTAATCTCATCCCAACTAACCCTCTCCCTTCCAACAGACCACCTTCCCCGTCCGCCTCGCAGACAACCCAACCTACCACACCTGGCCCGGTGAAAATCTCCGCTCCCTATACGGCGAAGGCCTCTACATCGGATACCGCCACTACGACCACCTATCCCTCCCCCCTCTCTTCCCCTTCGGCCACGGTCTCTCCTACACAACCTTCCAATATTCCGCCCCAACCCTCTCATCCACCATCCTATCCCATACCCTAATCCAATCAAAAATCACCCTCAGCCTCGAAATCAAAAACACGGGAACCGTGCAAGGAAAAGAAATCGTACAACTCTACATCCACGATGTGAAGAGTAGATTAGCGAGACCAGAGAAGGAATTAAAGGGTTTCGCTAAAGTTTCCCTTGTCCCTGGCGAATCCAAGATGGTGAATATTGATATCGATAAATACTCGGTGGGTTACTGGGACGATTCCTATCGCGCGGGCAAAGGAATGTGGGTTGCAGAGCAAGGAACTTTTGAGGCGTGGATAGGGTCGAGCGCTGCGGATATCAGGTATGTTTTTTCCCCTCGCGTACGGCTGCATGTCTGATTCTTGTTATGTATGCTGTTTGCATGTGCACGTATGTTAACTGATGACGCGTTTCTAGACACAAGATTTCGTTTGATGTCCCGGAGACTTTTACCTGGATTTTTTAATCGGGAAGAGGGAGTTGGTTGCGTGGGGTGAAGGAGGTGGAATTATATATGGGTGGATAGGTGGATGAGTGAATAAATGGATGCGTGGATCAACAATTAATTCATGAAATGCAGAATCGTGACGAGATATCCAATGGAGGGAGAACACATCGACGATGGATGAGAAGAGGAACGAGAGAGAGAATCTTTTAAATACCGTACACACACACACACATATATATATACATAACGGCGTATCCAGGATCCAATTTACATCACCTTTTCCATTCTATAACTCACCGGCAATGTAAATGTTTTTTCAAAAATTCACTTTCTCACCAATTTTTTGTCGTTTGTTCTAATTCGTATCTATGTATTGTATTCCTCAACTTCTTTCTACTGTTGAGATGAAGTATTATATAAAAAACACCATGTATTAAACAACTATCTATCCATATATCTTAGGGTATACAGGATTCAATCTACATTACCATTACCATTACCATTTCCCTTCCACGACTCACTACCATCCGAGATAAGCCCCAAATGTTACACTCTAATCATCCAATTATCAATTCTTCCATTCGTATACCTATGTATCCAATCCCTCAATCTCCCGCATTGGTATGAAGTATGCTAAAAATACACCATATAAACAACAAACTACACATCTACACATCTACACACCTACCAACTATATATATACCTCGCAGCTGCGCTGATCCCAACTATATACATCCAGGGCCGGGCTCCAGCCCGCCCTCACGAGACCCCATCATATCTTACAGAAGTAACCTTACACGCATGGGCAGGATGATGCTGGTGGTATGTGTCATCCTCTTCTACATACGTATCCGTCTTTCCCTTCCTCCCCAGCCATCCAGGATATATGTAACCATTAAATAACCAACCCAGCCCAGCCGACCCAATGCAACCAAATTACATGCAGTGCCGTATACCACGCAATGTCGCAAGACATTGCAATGCAAACCCAATATCCAGAACGCCTCGCTCATTTCGTTTCCTACCCTTTAGTCGTATATATACATATATATGTGTATATATATCCAATTCCATTCGTATGCTTCCATCCATCTATCCCATTTCATTGCGCGCCACAACCCCCAATATTAAAAAGGGGAAATTCTAAGGATCCCCAGCAGTAGATCCCTTGACTGTAGTTTCGCTATCCATCCATCTCCTCTCAACACTCGGACGACTTCTGTTACTATCCTTGCTCTGTTTTCTCTCCTCCCCGTTTCCACCCCTATCCTTCACGCCTGCTCCCTTCTTCAAATAATCCCNNCCCGCCAATCACCCCCGGACTCTCTGTTTTCCTTCCCCCTAACATGGAAACTGGCACCTCACTACCCCTACGACTTAAATCGTCACGATTAGAACCCCCCATCAGCGTATGACCCAAAACCTCCATACTATCACCCCTCGCCCCACTCATTTTTCTTCCAGGGCTCTTTCCTTTGGAAGATGTCCTAGTACTAGTATTCCCAAAGTCCAATTTTTTCGCCACCTCCATCTCTTCACTTTCTTGTCGTTCTAATCTCCCTACATTCTCCACAGTTAACTTTTGGGGCTTGGGTTCTCCTTTATTCTTGCCCGCTCCGTTTCTATCGATATGCCCATGAATATGAGTACTCTCGCCACCAAACCCATGACCATGACCATGTACAACACCAACCCCATGTTCATCACTCGCCGCGCCAACCAATTTTTCATCTCTCAACTCCTTAGCCTTTTCCTCAAACACTTCTCTTCTAACCGCTCGTTCCCCTTCGTCTTCTGGCTGTGGCAACGTGAGACGTTGGGAATTATGCCGTTCGATGTTGGTTGAGTGGGCTGGTTCGAGCGTTGATTTTTCTAGGTCTTTGAGTAGCCGGGTTGGGAGGGTTGGTTCAAGAACTGATTTCTTTTGGTCTTTGGGGGGTCTGGTTGGTATGGGGGATGGGTTGTTTTTGCTTTTGGAGTCTGCTTCGAGTTTAAATGTGTGTGATTGAGATGGTGGTTTGAGTGCTTGATTTTCTGTCGAGGATTTTGGTACTTGTGAAGTTGTTGATGACTTGGGTGCGTGGTTTTCGTTCTTATCAATGGATATCTGTGAATTATGGCGAGCGGTACTTGTTGAGGCACGACGGTCAAATCTAAGGTGTGAAGGTTAATAAGACGTTCGAAATAACATTCCCACTCGAGAGAGAAGTATTCAAGAAAACAGGAAAGAGTAAGAAGAGATAAGGAAAAGCATACTTCGACTTCCCACTTCTCGCACAATTTTCATTATCCCCCTCTGCACAATCACTCCCTTCATCGTCCTCCTCCTCACTTTCCAGTTTCATACTCCTCCTATTAATCGCCCATCTCACCAACATCTTCTCTAACGTCTTCCCTTTAACAGGTTTCGCCAGATAATCATCCATGCCAGCTTTCTTGCACTTTTCGCGATCACCTTGGATGGCTGAAGCTGTCATGGCTACGATGGGAATATTGCGCATTGAGTGATTGTATGGGTAATGGTGGCGTAGTATGTGAGTGGCCCGGTATCCGTCTATGATTGGCATCTATTGATGTGTTAACGGGGAATCTAGAGATGAACGGGATTCTTGCGGAACTTACTTGTACATCCATGAGAATTATATCTGGTTTTGAATGAGGAGGATTTGGAGAGTCTGCTGCGAGAAGATAATCAAGAGCCTCTTTTCCATTCCAAACTGCCGAAGGGGAAAAGCCTAATTTTCGAATGGTCTTGAGTGCGATCTGTTGATTGATGGCACTGCGAGATATGTTAGCTCAACATTACCCATAATAAAATAGATCAAGTCCACTTACTTATCCTCAACAAGTAAAATTTTGATATTCGCCCGATCAGCGGTTGACAAATCTACCTCTGACATTACCGGAGGTGTCATACTGATCGACTTATGATGCCTGGGCATTTCCAACGAATTTTTAAGAGGCGACTGGCCAACATCATGATCCGAACTACCACAAGAAACACTCATCTCAGATTGTAATCGATCCGGTAAGCTTCCAATATCAATCAACGCATTTCCATCGTGATACTGTGGTTTATTGAAAGGAATCCAGAAAGTCGCCGTTGTGCCTTGTCCCAAAGATGATTCCAGGGCAATTCTACCATGCATCAAGTCAACCAAGTTCTTACTGATCGTAAGTCCGAGTCCGGTACCACCAAATCTCCTTGCTGTAGATGAATCTGCTTGACTGAAAGGTTTGAATAAACGTTTTCGAACTTCCTCTTCAATTCCAATACCCGTATCTTCAACCACAAACTTGACTTCGATAGTATCTGCGTCTTCTCTTTCTTTGATGACCGAAAATGTGACTCTCCCTTCGCTGGTGAATTTAATACTATTCGTGAGGAGATTTGTGATGATTTGACGAACTCGACCTGGGTCACCCATAACAATCAGATCTTTATCAACTCCAACTTCGATGTTAGATTCGAACATTAGATTCTTTCGTTCGGCGGCAAATCCCAGCATCTTACTAACATCTCGTACCACAACTGACAACGAGAATTGTACCTCCTCAATATCCAACCGACCAGATTCAACCTTTGAAAAATCCAAAATATCATTGATGACCGTCAGAAGTGCATTAGCAGAACGTTGGATGTTCTCTGCACATTCTTGTTGTTCTTCATCAAGATTCATATCTGTGAGGAGTTCGGCCATACCAATAACGCCTGCGATGGGAGTCCTAATCTCGTGAGACATGTTGGCAAGAAATTGACTCTTTAATCGACTAGCTTCTTTAGCAGCTGCTTCGTTCGCGAGAAGTCTTGTGTTCTCCCTTTCTTGCATTTGGATATCATTTTCTCGATCCTTAATCTCGGTAATATCCATAGATAATCCGATGACACCGTCGATGAAAGCTTCATTGACATGTCCGCCGCCATCTTTCTTACCTAGAATAGGAACAAACTTGGTACGATACCATCTATTGTCGATGGTATGTTCTTGCATATCTTCCATTATCTTTCCATTCAAGATATCCTCAATTGGTTGTAGTGAAGTGGGAATCATGTCATGCCTTTGCCTATGACTACTGGATTGTGAGAAGACATCATAAACATTCTTCCCAATATAATCATCTCCCCTCGGTTTACCACTACCGGCAACACTCTCATCGCTAGATCCCACTTCGCTCTCAATATCCCATATGACAGAACCTTCGAGAAGATTAATTTTCCGATGTCGGTCCACGGAGAATAGTGTGACTTGAGCATGGTTTATAACGGACAACAATTGTTGACGAAGTCGTTTAGCTTCGAATCGTGACATGACAGTTTCATGAATATCTGTGCATGTTCCATACCATTTTTCGATTTTGCCAGTCTCTTTATTCTTCAGACAAACAGCTCGACCAAGCATCCATCTCCATTCGCCATCGTGTTTCCGGCAACGATATTCGGTGGTGTAAGGTTCGCCAGTCTCTAGACAATGCTGCCAGCGCTTTTTTGTCAAGGCCATATCCTCTGGATGAAATGGTAACTTCCAGCCCTCACCAAGCGATTCTTCCATGCTCAAACCCGTGTAGTCATACCACCTCTGACTAAACCAATCATGTAATCCATCAGGGGTAGCAGTCCAAATAAGCTGTGGCATACTATCACAAATGAGTTGGAACCTCTGCTCATCAGCCTCTTTGATCTTGGCGATCTGTTGAGTCACAGCTGTGATATCCCTACACGTCACAATACCAGCCAAAAACTCGCCAGTATCTGGATCTCGAACCTCCTCTCCTGCCAAAGTGTTAACATGTTTTGAGTCAGCTTGTGAAGGAGCTTCTCATACCTAAGCAATCATATAAGATCTTTTCCCCAGTATCAGGATCATAAACGCCCAACAACCGACTAGCAAATGGCTTTTGCGTCCTCACTAATACCGAAATGGGATACTCTGACGGATCTAAAGCTTCCGTGAAATCATGGTTATAGCAGTGCCATTTTCCAACCAAATCGAAGCCTGTGAAATTGTTAGTGTTTTTATGAAAAGGTGGAAGGCTGAAAAATTCTTACCGTCTTTCACATTCGACATGTCGGCTTCCCTAGCAAACAACCTCCTTGCTGCTTTATTCGGTATCGTCAAACTCTCATCCTTCCACATCGCCAGGATAGGAACTTCCGTATTATCTAATAGTGCATCTTTCAATATGATTACTTTCTGTAAGATTGACGGGGATCCTGATTTATTAACGCGTGAGGGAGGACCCAAAGGGGGGAATGGCGACGATGACATGGGCGCATTCGTAGGACTGGTGATTACAGACGAACCACTAGATCCTTGACTGGAATCATGACTGGAACCGTGTTCGGAGCTGGCAGATGATGGGCTTGAACGAGATAGAGAACTCGACGAATGGGAACCCTTGCCAGTGCCCCTTTGAAGCTTGGGGTTTTGAACTATTCTAGAGCCCCCTTTTGAGTTAGATGACAAAGGTTGAGTTGTTTCTGAGTTTGTGAAGGTCAACATGAAGTATTTTTCATCTTCGATCTCGAAAATACTAATGATCATCTTGGCGTAAGAATCTGTATCTTGTTAGCTTGATATGCAAAGTATAGCCCAGCAACGAAATGGATGTTTGTTTTTGAATCAAGTATGCCATGCCATCCTTTTTGATTATGCAAGTGTGGTAGCTCTACTCGAGCGTGGCAACGAAGGTACTCAAAAACATAGCATGAACTCAGCTATATTTTAGGAGCAAGGTCCGAACGTCGATTCGATATCAGTTTTCAGAGAGGGCTGAAAATACTGCTTTGTGCATGGGGCAAAAGTATCAAAAGTATCCTTACGTCTATCAGCCATTTGCTTAGTCGTTCGCCCTGCAAATGTTGATGCGGTGATTAAGCCGGCTGTAATAACAACTTCCACCACCGCATCATGAACCATAGAGGTTTTCTTCTCCTCATTTGTCATTGTACTCTGAGATTCGGTTCTTTCGGCAGTGGGTGTCACATCCCCTTCACATTCTGAAGTCACAGTTTCTTGTGCATTCGCATGTACATTGATTTCCTCGCAAAGACTGTCCAGAAACGTATCCCAGGTAACCCATACAGGCTTGAGATCTTTCATCATATCGATACCCAATTGAGAGAGGGTTTGTCCTTTATATTGTTCCGCCGATTGTATATCCTCATTCGCTTGACTTTCACCATCGTCGGCACTGAGGAGCCTGGCAGTGGCTTCGTTTGCGAGCAATACTGTTTTCGAGCTATCGAGGATGATTACAGGGTACGGCAGATAATGCATAGCCGAAAATGCTACATCGGCTGGCGAAATCATACCCGGAATCTGTAGATGTAGGATACTACTCTGACCCGACCCTCGTCGCCCATTCATGTAATCATGGGCTTTCAAAGCATCCAATCCATCAATCTGGCCAGGAGGCATATGTAGAGGTGATATCGGTCGATCGAGTTCTGCTTCTGGTGTACCTCTTTCTGTTTCGTTTGGTGACGCCACTGGTGCATTACGAGGAGGAGGGATGTCGATGTGGGTGGGGTGCTCGTCAACAGCCATGGTTGAGATTTGTACAAATAATTGGCCAATATTTGTATGTTCTCAGTAGTATAACCCTCCCAAATCGCGTTGCCTTCCAATATTCTCCCGAGGTGTAAGTATTCACTCTTCACAAATTCTATGATTCGAATCGTTAAGACGTCATGTTGTTTTGCTAATAGCAGAATTGGATCGTCGGTATTGTCGCCACGTCGATATGGGACGAGAGTGAGGTGAATACCAGATGGATGCTGGATGCTGGATGTTGAATGTTGAATGTTGAATGTTGGGGGATGCACGCGAGTCGTCAATTGATGTGATTCGTTTCAAGATGATGGTATTCGCGAAGATGGAATTGGAAATTTACTGATAAACAGAGAAAAGAATTAAAATTTCATGAATTGAATTGAATTGAATTGAATTGGCGTGCGGGCGTTTTGTTTGAATGATTAGTTAGTGGTTCCAAGGTTGTGGTTGTATGAATCCGGGTTTGAATTTGACTAAAACGGCATTAGAACAAACTTGATGCTGTTATCGACCTAGACTCGAAACTAGAAGCATTTAGAACAGAAAAAATAGCGGAGAAGATGTTGATGTTGATGTTGATCAAAATATTTTAGGAATTGGTTTTAATATACAAGAAATATATATATATATATATTATATTTAAAAAGTCTATATATATATTTAATGTTCGTTTGGTGGTATCAATCGAGACGAATTATCTCATTTCTTTTGATTTAAGGACTAAAAAAAGAGTGAAATAAATATATGTATATATATATTCAAATATTCAAATATTCGAGAAATAATCTCAAGGAATGAAGGTCAATTGAAGTAAATAGGTAGTTAAAGACGACTTTATGGGCAAGTGCCCAATAGGTAAATGATTATCATTGATCAAGTTGACCATCGATACATCTGTCCTAGTTAGATTAACTATCAGACAGAAATGGGGGTAATCTCGAGCCTTCCTCGTCGTTGTCAAAATCTCAAGAGAGTTTAATAAGATATCTTCACCGAAAGTTACTGAGATGAGATGAGATTTGATATTCTTCTGATATTGCCAATGGTCATGGCATGATATGGCATGGCATGGCATGGCATAGGTATTCATGGCATAGCATATTCATGGCATAGCATATTCATGGCATAGCATATTGACAATGGCATCTGCTTGCTTGCTTGCTTTCCTGCTTGCTTTCCTGCTTGCTTGCTTGCTTTCTTGCTTTCTTGCTTTCTTGCTTTCTTGCTCCCCTCTCTGGCGATACAACTGATCAAAGAATACGATACATCAAGCATACCATCTCTCCTCCCCCCAACAATACGAAAATCGTGCCAAGAATGTTTCAATTGAGCAATTGAATACAATACTTCGCCGGAAAGCGAGGAGCCTGCTTCAGCTGCTAAAAGGGTCTCAAGACGGTCCCAGCCGATTGTTCCAATTTCGCTGATCGCTCGGGTATTTCGTGGGACATATCCAGTCTGCTCCATTTCCACGCCGATCTTGTGGAGAAATAGGGGTTTGTTTGGTTGTTACTTAAGTATATCTTAAAATGTGAGAAGTCTGAATTCATATCAAGATCTTCACTTACACCAACTTATACCCAAAAAGATGAAGACTGACGAATTGTTTCGGAATAGTCTCTATTGGAACTCCGCACAGATGACAGGGACTTGATCTGCCGGAATAGATCCATAAGTATCAAGGAGGAGAATGACTTGTGTGGAGTTGACCCTTGTTGATAGGTATAAGAAAGAAACCCTTAATTTATTTAACTCTTTTAGAATTAATTAAGATTGTATAATTTACATGTGATTTACATGTGATTTAAATTGATAAATTCAAATATTTAATATCTTTATAAATATTAATATTATTTCGATATTATATTAAGATATATATAAAAATAAATTATAATATATAATTATTACTATTTTGAAACAATTTAGATTATATAATCTCGATTTATTACTTTCAAAAGTATTCTACTATAATTTAACCAATCAAACTGCATGAATTATGAACAGCTGAATAAACATGCTCAAAGCATTCAAAGAATCTACGATCAATTTAAAGTTTCCAGAACTCGGGGCCGGATGGTCCTTAAGTACACATATGCCATGTCCACGTGGGCAGCACGTGTGCACATAAATTACCTTTGGAGATGTTTGATCACTACCGTCTAAACTCACTTATAAGGAAAGTCACTAAACCCGATTGGTTAGTGCTGGGTTAGGTGAGCTGGATATTTTCTAATGTTCCGATTAAAGGAATGATTGAAGTGGATAACAATTTGATCAAAGTTGATCAAAGTGGATAACAATTTGCTTACAATTTTATCCACTTTTGATCATTTTTCATCCACTTTTCATCCACTTTTCTTTTTACTCCAGGAAACCTTATTCTATAAAGGGTTTAGTGACTTTCCTTATAAGTGAGTTTAGACGGTATCTTTTTGCTGCCGGTGAGCTTGTTTTATCATCGCGCTTTTCAGTATATGCCATTGTAAATGGAATGCAGATTCGACATTCGATTGTGATGCTTCACCAGTACTGGCGGGTTCTATGCTCTTCTTATTATTTCTCCTCTTCCTTCTTTCCCCCTATCATGCTAGGTACCATCCATTATTCCTGGTCTATCGCATCAACGTGAATATTACTAATATATCAGACCATATAAACTTCAGTATTCGCGAAGAGCCTCCCATAACAATGCACGCAGTCTACTGTCTACCCCATAATCACCACCAGATAGTCAAGCCACCCAACCCACAACCTTTCCTCGCAATTTTAATTTTCATCTTCTTCGCGTGCCGAGTGGAAGACCGGTACTTCGTACTTCGTACATATGAATACATTTCCCAAGCACCTGTCCACAAATCTTACGACCGACCTTGCAAAACCCAGGGAGCGGGAGTACATACATCACACGATTTCCGCCCGCTATTTTCATCGCCCCTCCTGCAACACTCATACCTACACCTCGCTTCGAAACCCAGCATCATGACTTCTGCCGTTGGATGTGAGATCTTACCACCACTCCCGCTTTATACTCTTCACTACTTCGTACATCTGTACCATCCTTTTCACCCTTCCCAACTCCACTTCCCCTGGAATTCTTGTGCCAACACCTTTCACCATCTCTTCCTTAACCTTCATATTTCCCCATGTCTCTTAGACAATAGCATTACCCCCC
>NGKG01000001.1:1038601-1062834 GCA_002162505.1 Myriosclerotinia scirpicola
CCTTGAATAAAGGTTAAAAATTTGCCCTACTCCAAGCCCAGAATTTAACCTTTTATTCAGGGGGGAGAGTAGATCCCCCTTGGCAGAATTTAGCTTGGTCATCATCCTTAATACTATTTCTTTTATAAGTTCCAAGTACATATGCTCCTCGCTTCTCCAGCGACTGTATCATCATATAGTCTCGCAAAATGGGCTTCAGTACTAGAATCCACCATTGCTTCTCTATCGCTGCTATTTCGAGTGCTGCATTTATCACCCCTTTTTAGCATTGATTTTTATTTCTTCCCCAGACTCTCCCTTCATTCCTGCTATCACAACGTCTTCTTTAATTAGTATACTCCCCGCTTGTTTTTGAAGTGGTAGTATCAATACCTCAGTATGACCCCCATCGTCGCCGTATCCACAATATGTTCTGTGATGGGTACCTACATTTTCTTTCTTTCCACGCCCACCCAAAAGTTTCACCATTCTTTAATATCATATGTCTTGCAGCGTTTTCCATATTTTCTTCTCTGATCTGATCTGGGTATTATCCGTGATTGAACTTGTGAAATTCATCATATAAATTATAATCTCCCTTTCCACCAGGCCAAATTAGATCCGCTTGATCTATACGAACCTAGCGCAGCTTAATTTATATAATTTTCCGCTACGTTTGCTTTCCTATTCAGGTGTGTCTTGTTCATATCCCTCATCCCTTAGATATCCTGTCTAATATGTAGGTATTACTTGCAAAAAGAGATTTTCTACCTCATTCCATCCATCTTGGCTGGTATGTATAATTAATACCCCCGCAAGTCTCTCTTTCAAGGATATAATAAGTAGCTTCTCTCTTTCGAGCAATCTCGCATAATTTCTAATCTAATTTTCAAATTACATTTGTGCCTCTTTAGAGCTTTCTGAGTCCATCTATCAAGCCATTGGCATATTAATCAGCTGATATCAATATCTACATTCATTTCTAGATATTTCCGCATCAAACTATCGATCTCTTGCATCTTCGAGTACACCGTGGTCTTGTAAGCGTTCCAGACTCCTTTTCCCAGTTCCAGACTCAAAGATCATCACATCAGGAGCTATGTATTGTAGGCAAGAACTGGCTATTCTCCCATGTTTGTGTGCGCCGTCGTAGATCTACTGTACTGCAATCACTATAACAGGAGAATATTGCATGTACCCTCTAATTATAACTGCCTTTGAGGGTCCTTGTAAAATGCAAACGAGATCATGTTTCCGGAAGAAATATGCCGAGGCCTGCAGTATCCATTGAGCACCATAATTCTTTCTTTACTGCGAAGATATTGGCCTGTCGTTGAAATGACGTTAAAATGGGTACATGTGCTGTTTATGGTACCGAGTGTTGTCACTTCCCATCGAGGATGTACCCGCGACCCTTAATTACAGACATCTCACTGTCACCCAAGACTCCACAAATACCTCTTCAAAAAGTATCATTTTGACCAGTCGCTTACAGAATATCTTATATTGAACTACGGTCTACCGATATATAATTGGATGATAAGCCCGCTGCGTTCAGACCATAAAAGCTCATACCCAGCAAAGCATAGATCTCATCGTGGCGTATGGTAGAACTGTCGGTATGGCACATACTTATCAATTAGCTCAACGAGAGACAGGTCCGGGGTCTCCTAGTGGCTTCACCATAAACTTTGGCCGGGCTCTCTGATTAGAGAGATTGCTGGCCGTATCAACCCTTGTAAATTCGAACGAGCTTTACGGAAGAGGTCCGATTCGCTAATGCCAGAGCAGAAGGTAAATCTAATTATTCCAGGAGAACCATACATAATCATGATGTTTCAAGCTAATCTGACCTCCTGGAGTAATACCTAAACCCTAACTTTGATTTATCTTCCTTTGGGTACTATTGGTGGTAGAGCAACTTACCTAGATGCACTGGAACCATGGACGTTTGAGCTATCCAATAACTGGTCTTTTGTTCTTTCCATTGGTTGATAGAATCAAAAACTCATTTCTGCGGCAGGATATATATGTGAAAATGCCTGAACTTCATAATTCGTTGCTTCTAACGCTTAATCCCTATTATACGTTACCTCTGACGCTGGAAAGGTATCATCGGTTGCCTCTGACGTTTGATTGCTATTGTGTGTTGCTTTCAACTCTTGAACAACACATTGCCTGTAGGTTTTAATCTCTATCTTATATATCTTTTCCTGACATTAGAACATTGTTTTCCGTTACTTCTAGCGTTTGATAGTAGTTATCATCTAGTAGAGACAATAATTGAAAGCTATCCGACGTTTGATACCTATCATCAGTTGCTTCTGAAGCTCCGAGCTTTTCACTACTCTCCCCTCCCCTGAGCAAAGGTTAAATCTTAAGGCGTACTGCAAGCTAAAAATTTAACCTTTGCTTAGGGGGGGGGGAGTAATGGATGGGTTCATAGACTCATCTTCTGCAGCAGCAGGTAAAAATTCAAGCTCTTGATCGCTATCATCTGTTGCTTCTCCGAGACAAACATTTATTCGATTTTCTAGACCATAGATCGACGCCATCAATTGAATCTGGCAACTTGCTCGTCGATGCGGTTATTAAAATCCATATGATTCATACAAGAGTGCGATTCCATATATGCAACAGTGCACCATAGAGGTTTGCCGTCACAGGTAAAACGTGCTCATTACTGAATATACAATGAGGAAGATCGTCGAAGCTACCCCATGCGTAAGATAAGGTTTCTTACAAATGAGCTCTCTTGTCTGACTTTTGGAGGGAACATTAGTGGAGTTGACACTGTATAGGGGCACTCTCGTCCATGTTTGGTAGAATATAGAGTAAGCGGATACTGTTTGAACCCAACGGGCCTGGAAATAGATGAAAGGAGGCATTATTTAAGACAAGTAATTATACGACAGAGCTTTTAGGTTTGGGTGATTGTGTCAAATAAAGCTATGGCGAACTAAATGTTATCGTTCGCTTGATGTTGGCCGGGTCGTGTGTGCAGCGAGCGCTTAAGGTTTGTTGCAGCCCTGAACATGCATGTGTCCAAATTTGTCCCAAAAGAACATCATGCAGCTCGCTAAGGTCATCAACAAGTGCACGATCAGTCGAAAGTCAAGGGCCAGCGAGCTTCTCGAATTTTTTGAGTGGTTGATGGAATTTAACCCCACTCGCTGATCGGCTTGAATGGAATTGCTGAATCCTGCACACAATTCTAAGGGGATGGATGGGAAAGAAGGATTTACATGATACCTCTTCAACTCCGGTTCAAATCAGACCACTTTCAATATGCGTATCCTGTTAAAATACCTATAAGAGAAGGAAACATCTCTTTGGTGGTAATTGAAAGATCCTCTAAACTGTCTCAATCAACTCAAGAGAATAAACTTCACCCATAAATAACTTTTCAGAAGCGATATTTTCAATAAAGACTGATTGATAGATCAAGTATATAGGTACTGATAGAAGCATATGTATTGGAGATAGATGATCTTCAACAGAGTAATCAAGCTTTGGTGTCAGTTTTGTTTTTACGTCACGGTGCCGTTTCAACAGGACTCAGACAAAGCAAATCTTACCTACCCGTTCTAATTCTACGAGTTGTGCCAAGTACTTCTCCATATTTTCTGTCCAATGAAAGTACATGCTCCAATGGTTCCATAATATTACGACTTTGAATATACATCTTGCAATCATTCACGTAATCACACCAGCACTTCCCATCTCGGAAATCTATGCCATCAGCTGCTTTCAGTCAAGTCCAATATTCAGTATCAAATGGGAGATGAGAGGTCGAGACAAGATGAGGTGTCACCAAATATCCCATTGAAATTCGAACCTGGATAATGGAGCCAAATTCTCAAATCAAAACTAGTCCAACAAAATTTAACGACGGCGATTTATATGCTTTATATACTTTGAACATCACTTCTACAGACATACCAGCCTCGTATACATGTCGGTGCTTGAAATAATAAAGTGTATGGGCTTGCGAAGTAGAAAATAGAGAGAAACCACTGGGGTCTATCAATGACACATGGGAGCTGTGAGCGTGACTCCTTCAGGGATGGGCACTGGGTAGGGTATACCAGGGGTAACCCGGGGTATAAGCCGGACTATATACTAACTACCCAGCTCTATCTCTACGGGTACTCTCCCCCCCCCTAAGCAAATGTTAAATTGTGGGTTTGGCCCATAATAGTGATGTGAGTTACGTATCATTTCCGAAAGCTCACCGCTTCCCTGATTAGGCAATAGTCCAGGTTTTGATATAGTATATCTTCATTTTTTTGCCGTTAACGACGACGTATAGGCCTAGCAACGATGCATAGACCAATTGAAAGGTATATTCTAGTAGATTCTATTGGCCTAGTCACCCATACATCATGAAGTACATATCAGTGGATAAAACCCACAATTTAACATTTGCTTAGGGGGGGGGAGAGTAGAGTATAAATCCCGCGAAATGCTCTGGGTATCCGGGATACTCACATGTATATAGCACGTGAGGTTATATAACACATAAAATAATATAGCACAAGTAAAGTTGTAATCAGGGATAACCTCAACTTTAGACGATAATTTAATGACGATCACATGATATATGGATACCTACCCCTAGGTACTCTGGGTATCTGGAGTATTGTCCAGGTAGCCCATCCTATAAAACCTCACTGGGTAGGGTAGGGTGCCCCACCCTGGACTCCTTAGCTGCGCTGTTTATACTCAATTGGGTGAATGATGTCTGCTCGACCTATTGTGAGTCAATATCCCAGTCAGATATTCCAGTGTAAACTCTGCAGTTATGTGTGACTAAAAATACATCACCCACCATGCTATACTCTCATCGAAATAATTCCTTCAGTGATTGATATATGTGTATGCTATGTTCACTAGAGCTTGGCATGAGAGTGATATCCAATGTCATCCTCCTATCAGGCGATCAAAACATCTTTTTATCAATTTTATACCAATTTACACTGCGCATCGTGCTACGGTGTTCGAGGGTTCTTCAATAACACCGATATGCAGGCTGGACTCATGACTAAGACTTATGTAGAACATTAAAATTCCAATCGCTGCAAAACGAGTTTCAGTGGAAACCTATCACGACCTCCGAATAGATGTGTTTGTCGATAGTCTTCCATTGCGCCTGCAGCAGTAATACTGAAAGAACTAGGGAATAATGCAACGAATCCGATAAGTCTGGTCGCTGTAAACCCACATAGATAAGATTCAGGGTCAAAATGATATTGAGATGCTACGAATGCTTCGAGTCTGGTATCAGAGTTAAAGACAGTGCGAGTATAGGGCACTCGAAGAAGAAACAATGAAGAAGGCTTCGAAAAATTACTTAGACACTTAGAGGATTCTGATCTTAAACTAGACTTGACAGACTAGACTGGAGTTCGCGAGTAGACTTTAGATGTGACCAAAAATGTACAAATTTCCAGTATCGGTGCTCATCACCCACTTGGTGAAAAGTATAATTTTAGCTTCATCATCATATTGAAAGTCCAATTCGATTCACAGTTTTGACTGCACTGTGACCTTGACGAATCCTTCTCCCCGTGACCATTTGTCCATAGTATGTATGACGCGTTCAATTGAAAGAAAAAGAAATTGAAGTATCATTCGACGCATATGGCTTCTGAGGTCGACCGATTTATCATTTGCATCCGAAATATTGTTAACAAAATTGCCTGGTACTTGCACGACAAATTGAAAAATACTAAAGGTTTGATTGAGACGAGGAGGCAATTGAACATTCGTCAGAGGCACTTCCCCGAAAGAGGAAAGACCTGTTTTACGGCGACAGCTTCTTGCTCAGCGTATCATTGAGAACAATCCTACGTCCCATTAAACAAGAGATCTGGCTCTGTAGTAATGTCCATAAGCCCTTATCATTAGCAAAGTCTAACTCTGGGCCTTCGTGTAACGGTTAATATGTAAAAGACGACAATGACGTGAATGCCAGTTTTGTGGCCATGTGATACAGAGAATCCAAAGTAAAAATACACGAAACGCTACAAGATGGGCAATACCTTAGATAGTGCGGGGTGATCAGTCCTTAAAATACGGAGTCGAGTCCTGCAAAATGAAATTTGATTGGACACAGTTTTGAGCAACAGTAAACACAAGGAAATCCGCGGAAAGAAAAAATCAACCCGAACACATAGCTCAGCCCTATGTGTATCTCACAACAATCATGGCCAGACAAAGTCCAAGAGCTTGATTCCCGCGATATCATCATCATCGCATGAGCGGTGAAGAGAAAAGCAGTAAGTATGCATGTTACTCACTCGAGTACAGGAGATGACAATCCCAACAGCACAAGAGAAAATAGCGAATAGTAATCATTTGCATTTGTAATGGGATGCAAACAGCTTATCGCCGAGACTGGAGAATTTCGTCATCATGAAGATTCTTTTGCCACAAAATTATGGTTAATGTATGCAACCAAAGTGCAGCTAGTAATGCAAATCCAATGACAAGCATACAGAGGGCAAACGCAGAAGTAAGACAAGGGTGTATCTCAATGAAGGGGCGGTTACTATTACCAACACATTTTTCTTGATTTCTTGCCCGTAAATTGGCCGGAACGTAGTGAGACGGTCCGAAGAGGATTTTACATAAAGGATTTGGTGCTATCAAATGGAAAATCCACGAAGTACAAAAAGTATGATCTTCAGCAACGCAAGGCTAAACCGGTGATAATATCATATAGATGTAAAGACTCATGTGGACAGCATGTCAGCAACGAAATCGCCGTTTCAAAGGATATATGTTTCACGATCCGAACCTTGAATGTTTATGACCATTGACCCGATCTCGCACCAGTTGCAGAATATATGTCCACTAGCATCCAAGGATGAGGCTGACCTGCACCAAATATTGACTCAGGCTATGAAATTTTGGCAGCTGAGGTTGAACTTCTTCCCCAGAAAGTAAAGAGGGTCGATAAGTTGTGGCGGGGTAAGTGGTAAGGTATTATTGCGAGATGGAGGGGTAGCAAGGAAGTTGATTTGATTAGATGAAGACTTCTTTGATATATTTTTGGGACTGAAATAGATGAAAAAGCGGAGAGCATATATTGTGACATTGAAATACCGTTTGTTTATTGTTTATCGTTTATTGATCGATGATTTGTATTCAAATTTGGCGGATTTCGCGGTTTATAATGTCATCGTCACGGTATCAGCTGTCTCTGTTTCCGTCTCTGTCTTTGCTAAGCCCTTATTACCATTTTCGGTAATCCGAGATCAACGATCATGTCTCGAGTAGGCATTTCGAATTCTTATCATCACATGTTGAAAGATAAAGAGATACACTTCGTAAACTTTCAATAAAAGTCGTGTCTGTCTATCCACTAATAAACATTCTTTGGTTTGTCTTTCTTTCCTGCGAAAGGTGGTATTATTGAGGGCGTGCTGGCAGGTGTTTGGTGGTGTTGCTGAGCTGAGTCATGCTATAGGTTAAATTTGGCTTTGAGGCGTAGCTTTTCGTTCAGTAACCAACCTTATTACATTTGTATCATGTCGTACGAAACCTTGAAAAGACCATCTGCTCTAAGCCTCTACCACCAAAAAAAAGCCAAAAACCCTGGACCAACAGCGCCCTGTAACCTGTGACGAGTCAGGAATGTAATCTTCCACCAGTTTTACCCTGAGTTGATGTCTCTCCTTGGTAATTTCCAAGTCAAGTCACACCCGCATCAAGCTGGGCCGAAGAATTACCTAGTTATTCGGTCAGACCAAAGCATATCATATGCAACCTTGACGATTATCATCTGGCCTTCTCAATTTGGTCAGTGTGATGAGTGTTGAGTCCGGTGAACTGCCCGATATGAGAGGTATTATCGGGTACATATCTTGCTCTGCTGGATATAAGTATTGGGTATCCGCGTTCCAGCTCCAGATCCAGCTTGCTGTTGAAGTCTGATGTTGCACATTCGAAATTAAAAAAATCAACAACCCAACATTGCCAACATTGCCAACTCATCTCTAATCAAACATACATAACTAATATCAGCCTTATTTCTAACTCATAATTACTATCGCGCTCACCCAACGCAGATCAAGACCAATATCAGAAACTTACTTTCATATCTTCAAGATTTCATCATGTCGAGAACCCATACCAACAATACCTCTGCCGATGGCAAACAGTACTTTTTGATCACAAATGTTACAACCACCAATTATGCGAATACTGAGTTCGATCTTCAGGCAGAATCATGGAGGTTTCCATATAGTATCGAGGACTCTGATTTGACTTTCGATGGAACACCATTGAACATGCTATATGAAGAAAACCGATGTATGGCAGAAGAGCATGTGACTAGCCACTCACATGACTCTAAATCACACGACGTGAGTTCCTCCATTTCCATGATGTTTATTGGACTGGCAGTAAACATAGGCTAACGAATGTCTGTATAGAACCCTAAGGGACGTGGAAGGAGTCGTCAGAGGAAGTGAAAGGACTGTGTTGTGGATGATCACGAACCTTATGCTTCCATGAAGGTTGTGGATATCTCCCCTGGTCAAAGGACTTCCCCCACGACAACTTTGTCTCGAAATCGAAATGGAAAACAACGCGCGTAGAAAATTGTGCACAACACTACTCTAAGTTTTGATTTGGTCTATCAATAGATGAATCTCCTGAAGCGTTATAGCATGCAGCTTTTTGAGTACTACTCCTTTCCTTGGAGACCCCGATATCGACATTGCCAATCGAAGCGGGATAGCTTGAGAGGGTTCTATATTCACCAGAGCAGTTATGAAATGTTTCTTTAGGTGGAGGAAATGACGGGTTCATGGTTTGCAAGATGATGACCCTACCCAATCCAATTTTGCTACTCTTCTGCTTGAAGGCTACCAGACCGGAACAACTCAGTCTCTTGACCCCATCCCAGCTTCATCGAAGTGAACCAAATCAACAGTACTCAAAGAATAATTCAGCAAATCCCGATCGACGCAATTGTTGAGCAATTACGGAGCACTTGCTGCGTTCAACTCTCATTTTGAATCCTGTAATGACTCTGTTCCCCTCGAAACCACGATAGCAAAGGCCCCACGAAATCGATTTGGGTTAATCTCATCCTTCATATTCACCTTCCCTCACAATCGATATATATATTTTTATGACAACATCACCTACAATTAAAATGTTGTGGACTAAGGCAATGATCTCTGGTCGGCGCGGATCAATGAAAGTTGCGAGCTTGGAGTCGATAGTCAGGATATCAGCCATAACCTCACATGCAGCGAGTACTTGGGGTGGAGGTTTCGGCTATCGTTTTGGAGTTCTTTTGACCTCTTTGTTATGGAGTGAGAAAGAGGGGAGGTACGAGGTATCCACCTTGATGTCGAAGAGGCGCGGTATATGCTAGGCGAGGAGATTACACGGTGGGTGTTGGAGGATGTCGATCTTAGTATTTTAGAGACTCGGAGGGGGCTAGTTTTGGGTGTATTGTTCATGGAGGATTATGGCATCTTAATTGTTTAGCATTTTGAAACTGCAGGGTGAGAAGGAGCGCGATGATAGAGGATTAGGCTACTGGTGGCTTGGATTGCAAGGGGGAATATTATGTTGAGCAAATTTCAATATCTTCAATATCACTTCTCAGTATTCCTATGCTTAAAAAGAACTGTGTGTGCTCAAAAAACATCTCACTATTGATATTTGAAGCTAGCAAGAAACGCTACGAAATATCGCTTCAATTGATTATACATTCGTTTTCCGCTTAACAACTGCTTAGGTATCTACTTTTTGGCTCCCTTCAATAACTCAACTTCACTTCAATCTCTTCTCCACAGTCTTCCAGTTGATCACATCCCAAATGGCACTGAAATACTCCGCCTTTCGGTTTTGATACTGCAAGTAGTACGCATGTTCCCAAGCATCAACACCCAATAGCGGAGTGTACTTGCCCACAACTGGATCCTGGTTTGCATATGTTCTTATCTGAACTTGACCAGTCTCGTTATCCTTGACTAACCATGCCCATCCACTGCCTTGAATACCTGCCAACGCCGTGTTGAATTTGGTCTTGAAGGATGAGAAATCTCCGTAGCTGGTCTCAATCGCAGTCTAGGAAAGCTTTTGTTAGCTTTTATCCTTCAATATCCTGAGACTCTATGTGTTTCTCATTACGTATGTGTTAATCATACCTTCAAAGCACCTGCAGGTTCTCCACCACCACCATTCTTACTTGGTGCCAAATTCTCCCAGAACAAACTGTGATTTAAATGCCCACCTCCGTGAAAGTTAATGAGAGGCTGCAACGCAATGGCAGCAGCAATATCACCTTTGGATTCGGCGGCCGCAATCTGCTCGCTCGCGGCGTTGAAACTGTTGACATAGGTTTGGTGGTGATTCTTGTGATGAAGCTCCATGATTTTACCGGAGATAGAGGGTTCGAGTGCGCCATAATCATCTTTAAACACCGTTAGCATGTGTAATTAGACAACGAGCCCTTACGTCTGAGTTGAACGGGAACTAACATGGAAGATCTGGGAGAGTAGCCTTTCCGCGGACGAAACTTGTGCTTGCCATTGAGGCAGCTCGTTTGGAAGAGCTAGCTCTAAGAGCAGCACGGGCTGCAGTAGAGGTGCGAAGAAGTGTAGTCGACATTTTGAGGTATGTTTTAAAGTTCAAGGATTGAGATTCTTTCAATTCTTGATGCGGCTTTCAGATGTGAATTCAATTTTTGTTTTTGAAAGAGGGGAAAGCTCCGGAAGTAAATGTTTGGAGCTCCCTGTCGCATTATGTCATTATTGATTATGTAAGCTATTATAACACAAACGACCGACGCGGAGCCTCTGTTCAAACAAAATCAACAGTCGAGTTTACACTCTTCCCCAGAATAACATTGAATTTTGTGTGATTGCTATGTTATGACGATCAAGTGAAAGTTGAGTTATTACTGCAAATTTGTGGCATTCAGTAATGTCCTACTACGATATCGACGCGATCCTCACCGACGCTCAGGTATCTATTTACCCCTCATTCTACCAAGAGTCACTTTATTAACATATGTATGTTAGAAAATTCCCTGCACATTCGAGCTTGATGTTCCCTCTCTCGGCTACCTCGATAACAATGCTGCTACTCCCCTGAAAAAACACACTCGCGTCGATCTTCCTCTATGGCTTGCCGAACTCCTCGCTGTCTCCTCTTCATCTTCACAAAAGTCCCTCGTAACCCTCGATCTACCCGCTTGTCTCTCACCGCGCGTTCTCAATGCATTAAAAGCCGACCCAAAGAGTGTCGATATACGCAACTTGGCGCAACATTTCTATGGATTGGGTGTGAGGGTTCTAGAGCTATTCGAAGAAGATGAGGTATGCGATGTTTTGATGGAGAGTTGGAGGACAAGAGCTCGTGAAATTAGCGACCATGCGGGGAGTGGAAGTGTAGGTCAGAGTAACGGCAGAGGCGGAGGAGAAGGAGTGGAGTTTTTGAGAGGGTTGGATGAGGCGGAACGGGGATTGTTCAAGGCGGCACACGAGGGATCTAAAGCCATGGGGAAATGGATGGGCGAGATGAAAAAGGGATGAAAAAGACGGGGAAATGTTCTCGAGTAGTAGATGGTGGTTTTGTTACTGTGGGATACCTACCACACTCAACATGGATACTGCAAGGCGAGACACCATGGCATGGCGTTACTTGGGCTGGAAAGCTTTGCGATTTGAGATACCCGTTACTTGTGAGAAGGTTGGCGTAAGAGAAACTATAGAAAATTACAAGAATGATCAGTGCGTTTCTGGATTCGCTGGTGATTTGATGTCAAATTTCTCATCGGTGGTTCATTTAAACGCGGCCCTTACCATGATCAAAAGGCCTCAGTCATCAACGAGAACATTCAAGATGACCGTTCAACCAGGCTGTCCCAGGAAATACTCAACCCCAATTCATCGGTTGCCGAAAAATAGTGGTCTAAATATTCAACTGACATCGATCGCTCCGCATAGGTCTTGTCTACTCGGTGCGAGGATGAGAACATAGGACAATACCCACCATCAACCTTAGAATACTCAGCAAAAAACTCACACCTAAACAGCTGGAAACCGGCGTCTCCAATTCCCGGGTTTTCAGCCAGCCAGCCAGCCGTCTCCGAGTCAGCGTTACACATGTACATCTGAGACATTCGCCCTTTTCAATACAACTTCCACATAGTGATTGACTTCATCCTATTTATACATTAAAGCTTACAGCAGTATTCACTTCAATCTTTTGGACTTGTAGATTTGCCAGGCATTGATTGCATCGATGCCCACGAAGTGCCGGGCTTGACTATCACAGGAGAACCAAAAGCGATTCCAGAACAGAATATCAATGGAGGATCCTACTCCGTGATAATCGGATTTAGCGTAGTAATATTGGAAAGCCACAAAGTCTCTCCGAATATCCATCCCATAAGGTTATGAATCTGTATACCTCACGTGCAGCTTACTCATTCAGCTGAAGCCGTTCACAAACACCGGTAACACATCAATTGTATTACAAGGAACAGACTTCACAAGCGTGAATATCTGGCATCGTATATGTTGTGTAACTCCATGAAATTTCGAATGATTTCCCGGAGCTCGGTCTCCAAACACTAGAGTTCATATTATGCCTTGCGTCGGGTTCATTACTTGATAGAGTAGTTGTCAATGGGAAAACTACCCTGCTTAATATGAAGTTATTCCGTCTGCAGATTCCTGCTCATTTCCATAATTCTGATGCCTATTCGATTGTGGCTTTTACATCAAAGCATTCAATTGGGTACCGAGAATGGAGGAACCACGTCTTTCTGAGTGGTAGCAAGTCAGCCAATTGATGACAAGTGCGAATTATCCAAATGTACAGACAGCCTCGTTGCGTGATTTTTGATTGAATCACAGGAGCTTCTGTGCATGCAGCTTCCCTTGTTGTGGCAGTCTTGCGGTCAAATATTCACCAATTGCTTACCATGCGAAATACCAGCTATGTTGTTACAAAGTTACATTTACTTCACTCATCACCTGAGGGAGGAGCAGTCGGCTTGTGGCTTTTAGAATCTCTCGCACTCTTCGAACACTCTTACAAAACAACCTCTTACCTAATAACGAAACCTGAAAGTATTCTTCCAAAACAACCACCCCATTACGTGACCCACCAACTTGAGAAAATACCATCATCCGTATCACAATGGACGACTTGATTGCTCACGTGAAGTCCGCAGCAGCAAACGCCGATGAAGCAGGACGAAAGCAGATTATCGATGATCTTAGAGATCTTACAATTGAGTTGGAAACTCCATGGGATTCTATGCAGCGCATCATGTATCCGGTATGCATTGTTCTGATTCGGATCAGAGATCAAATGTGCACTTTGCTAATTCAAGATTCTGGTAGCAATTTCAATTGACGGGTGCCCAGATTGGTTGTGACATGAAGCTTTTTGAGATCATGGTCGCGAGGAAGGAACCCATGACCGTTGAGCAACTATCAAAAGAAACTGAAGCAGATCCAGCGTTCTTAGGTGCGTTCATCCTTGAGCCTCAAGTTTTGCTCCTTCTCACGAAGCACTAGTTCGCTTGCTCCGGTATCTTGCTTCTGTACGAATGATTCGGGAGACTGGCAAAAACACTTTCGAGGCCAACAAAGTCACTGAGGCTTTATCTCAAAAGGCCTCCAAAGGCGGTATTGGTCACTAGTCAGTAATTTCTTTACATTGTCATGTATTTCCACAATCATATCAGTTATTGACAATATTTACAGTTTTCATTCACTTGGCCCCACATTACAAGCCACGCCTGACTATCTGGCCGAGAGGAAGTACAAGAACATCACAGACAACACTTGCGCACCGGCTCAGATCGCTTTCAATACTAACGTTCCTTACTTCTACTGGATTCAAGAACAGCCTAGATTAGTCAACTACTTTGGCGACTTTATGGTGGGCCAACGTGGTGAAATGCCCTCATGGCTTTCTAAGTATCCAGTCGAAGAAGAAACCAAGGACTGGGACCCCAAGAAGCCTGTATTTGTTGACGTTGGTGGTGGCTTCGGCCACAAGTGCTTGGAGCTTAGACAAGAGAAGCCAGACATCCCGGGTCGTGTAATCTTGCAGGATCTTGACCATGCTATCGAGAATGCACTTCCAATGAAGGATGTGGAGCTCGAAGTGCATGACTTTTTTACTCCTCAAACGGTTAAAGGTGTGTTATTTCCCCAGTGAAACTGTAGCAATATACTGACGATCACTTCCAGGTGCAAAATACTACTACATGCGTAATATCCTCCATGATTACCCAGATGAGAAATGCCGCACCATTCTGAAGCATCTGAAGGATGCGATGGGTCCTGATTCGGCCATCTTGATCGACGATATGGTCATCCCAGAGACGGGCGCACATTGGCATGCAACACAAATTGACTTGGTTATGATGACTGTCCTGGCATCTACCGAGCGGACTGAGGGAGAGTGGCATGCTCTGTTGGCCTCGGCAGGTCTCAAAGCAACGAACATTGTCAAATACACTATTTCTCTCGGGGATAGCATAATTGTGGCCGTTCCCATATAAGAACGGGATTCAAAATCCCACGGCTTGATCTAGATCTAGGTATAGCAGTTACAAGTGTGATAGGGATCACATGGTTGAACTTCGTTCTTAATCCGACAAGAAGCCAATGATAATCTGATCATATTCGTCCAACGTTCTCGCACTAGACTAGCGCCAGAGATTTTTCTTTGGTAAACCCCATTCAATTATGCAAGGCACTTCTCCAGATCCACCATACAAATATCGTCTGTGCAACGTATATTGTGTTGGATCTTGGTACCTCTTGGCCGATTGTAAAATTCTTGGAATTCTTGGTGGGGAACAATATGGCATTACTTATGCCATTCAAGACATTAACGGTGCGCACAAGGCACTGACTAGTACGGGTTCCAACGGTTTGGTATTAGACTCCTAACACGTCTACTAACCCGGTATTTATATACTTCACTAAGACTCTGGACCAACACCGTTCTAACGGTAGTCTCGATCCAGGTCTTTATGCACGGAATTAAAATGAAGATTGGCTATGGAATACGTGAATTGACAAAAGAAATCGGCTATGTGCCCGATGCATACATATTGTCAACAATAATGAGGGATTCTGGAGTGACTTCCGACGGGGTTATATACTGCAAAGGGTGATATGTCCTGCGTCATATGTGATACCTCCTGTTCGCGCGCATTGCGTGAAGTCCATACTGGGGAACCCTGTGCATATGTATTAGGTAGACAGAAGCGATGCATGGCAACAGGGAGTCCTTGGAATTCATTGGTTAGAGATTACAAGTCTATTCTAAGGTTACATTATCACAATTGCAAGGTTTGTACGGAGTATGGACATGGCACCAAGCCCTATCGAAATCCTGTCATCTCTTACGCGATTGCTAGTGATACTGCAGCATTGTACAAGGTGCTGACAGTCAGATGGAGCCCGTCACCGTCACCGGGAGCAAACAATTTCCACAGCGTTACGATGATTTTCTAAATAGCTATTAATATATATTTGTGCTCCAGTACGTACTGCTCCGATTAGGATTTCCGAAGGAATCAACACAGAAAAATCCCCAGGCTTGGTTTAACCTTATCATCACGGTCTGGGCGTCGTCTTTCGGTTTTCGCTTTGCGGTACATAACACAAAAAGAGCTCACGTAAACTTACGAAGTTACGAGCAGTCCGCCAATAAATTTTAAAACGTGAATCTTTACGAAGTATTTATTAGTCTGGTAAAAAGAAAATGTAACGGCGGCTGGACCGAGGCGTACGGAAAACTCCATTGAATCGTATCGTAGCCCCGAATAATATACTTTTTGAAGAAAAGTATAACAACTTTACTTATAAGAACACTAACTTTATAAGCAATATCTCCCCCACAGTGCCACTATATTAATTAATTTCAAATATAATTTTAAATATAATTGCAGAACTTGATGTTCCTAAATATCGTTTATAAAGTTAGCATCTTATAAAGTTGCTAGCTCGTATAAGATTTAAAGAATCTTATATTAGGTTTATGAAAATTTATTTTCCCTAGCCGCATTGTGAGAATATCGCGAAGAACATCACCTGCAGATAGCTAGAAATCAAGGCATGTTGTGTGTCGGTTTTTCCAACACAGCTAACACAGCTGTTGCAACCCCCCTTTCGATTCGCTTGTTGCCGCGGTATTAGGCTACAAGAATGGCATTCATCAATGAAAGTTATAGTGAAAAAGATCCTGCGAATAAGTTTCTTACATCCCTGTCGCCATGCAACGCCAGTGCATGTGCGGGATAAGCTTCAGGTTAAAACTTAAGCCAGTGCTTACCATGGATACCGAGATCATTATTGCCGGGGACTGAATCCAAAAAGATGGTTTAATAGATGATCTGCCCCTCTAGCTCTTCACATGAATCTCGAGCATTGGGACTGTTTTTGATTAAGAATTCTTGATCTTTCAATTATTCGGTATCAAATTGATATTCTACATTCATTTTGGTTCCGGCAATATGCCTATCGGCGAAGCACCAGCAGGTGGGGATGTTGACAGGGGGAGAACAGCTTCGATAATTATCTTAACGCAGGTGGCCTTTGCTTTTGTGATTGTCATGGCAAGATTCTATGCTAGAATTATGATTAGAGGACTTGGAAAAGACGATTGGATTATGCTTGTTACTTTGGTAAAGTCATCACTTTCAGATTTATCATGATCTTGTTCTAACTTACAATAGGGTCTCTTCATAACGTACGGCGCTCTTATGACATATGAATGGAAATTGGGCGGCTTTCGACATCTATACTACCTCCTTCCGGCCCAAGTAATGCATGTTGGAAAGATGAACTACATCATCCAAGTGATCATCGTCTTCTCTTTCATCACTGGGAAAGCTGCAGTTGGTTTTCTGGTCCTTCGAATCATGAGTGGTGATTCAACAACTTGGCGCCGATGGCTCATCTACGGAGCTATGGGGCTTACGGCTCTAATCAATGGCCTGGATTGTATCTTCACCTACGTACAATGCAGCCCTCCTCGAGCATTATGGGACCCCAGCGTTCCACACAAATGTTGGGATCCCAATGTTCAATCTCGATTCGCTGTGTTCACTGCAGGTTCGTATCTCAATATCTACGTCAATCAAAAAAGATTTTGCTGACGATGTGTATCAGCTGAGAATTGTCTTGCGGATGTTGTACTCGCGCTTGTACCTGCCAGCGTGATCATGAATCTCAACATGGGGATGAAGAAACGTGTGAATTTGACTATCCTCCTAGGTCTCGGACTTATGTAAATCCTCTTCCTTCCCATATGCAGCATAAGCAC
Organism: Myriosclerotinia scirpicola; assembly: GCA_002162505.1. Lineage (NCBI taxonomy): Eukaryota > Fungi > Ascomycota > Leotiomycetes > Helotiales > Sclerotiniaceae > Myriosclerotinia > Myriosclerotinia scirpicola. The sequence goes on from NGKG01000001.1 coordinate 1,055,915, forward strand.
TAACGGTACCAGTGCTGCGATTTGTTGTATTGTCAAGACAACATTCCTGGGATCTCTCAACGCCCATTCTGACCTCACCTGTAAGCTTACCCAATGCTCTTCCGGTAATAACAAAGCAACACACTAACAAACCCCAGGGAAAACTTACGATCTCCTCGTATGGAGCGGTTCGGAACTTTTCGTTATCATTGTATGTGGAAGTATTCCCCCACTCAAACCGTATTGGGATCGATGGTTCGGCGGTAAAAATCCTACGGTATATGGCAGTGGACTTGTCAACAGCAACCACAGTCATCTTATCTCATTCCAAACCCGAAGAAAAAGTCGCATGTCGTATATGAAGCACAGTGTCGATACGTATAGTTCGTCTGATCACGGTTATCCACCAAACCTGCATGGCGATAAATACATACAGCGGACTACCGATATAGAGATCCATAGTGTGAGGATTCCGTCTGAGAATTCTGTAGTATAGATGTGGTGATGTGGCATATCAAGTCTGGGGGTTTCGTTACGACTTGCATTCTTGACGGTGTATTACTACTTATTTTTTATTGATGATCGGCGTTGCCGTTGGGAGTGGCGTTTACGGAGTATGTAATGTCAGCGTCTAACGCAGGCAAATTCCGGCTGAGATACCATGGTTTGGAGACTTCAACGCTTTTTGAAAGCCATTTTGAAGTAGTATGGATAGTATATGTTGCTAATTATTTAATGTTTATACCCATAATGACATCATACAACACACTTTCATGCATTCAACGTCAAAAGAACAACGTCAATGTTCCAGAAAGACTCCTACGGAGAATATCGAAGTTTCGAGAACACTATTCCGTCTTCTTTTTCTTTCTCTGCATCCTTCGACGCCTCAAGTCCAGCCACCTCTTCATAGCACATGTCCACCCCCTGAGACTCTCCAAACCTCGCAAAGCAAAGCCTTTCGTCAATAGTCCGGCGTCAGTGAGAACTTCGCACATGATTGCCATAAACTCATACGCGAGCTGTATCCTGGTAGCGATGATATGGGCATTCAACACTTCTTGTATCTGATCATTAGATGGTCTTTGTCTCGTGCAAACCGCGAAAGGATATGAAACCCAGTCTTTCCAGCCCACATCTGGTGGGAATCGCTCTTCTGTGTCATTTTCTGGAATCTGGATATGAGGGGATAGTCGAGTCGCTATTTTACTTGTGTGGAGCGTTTCGCATCCATATATAGATATGTATTCGAGGTGGTGCATCATCACGGTGATCGAGCGAGTCGTATGTTTATGGTTTAATACGTTGATGATGGTTGTGTGGATGGCGGGTATTATTATGGCTGTATTGTTATAGAGATGAACGATCAAGAGTTTAAATATCTTGGGACGATGAAAGACTGTTGAAAGTGTTTTTCGAAATACAGAGTAGGTAGAAGACTTTATTGTCCTGTTGCAATATCACACTTTGTATTTCGAGCACAAGCATCTTCTAGACTTGGTCAGGAACAGTTCCGCTGCGTTTAGTTCTATTTCCCACTGAGATATGGAACCATCTGGTATAAAGATGTGATGGTGCCGCAATCGAAAAAGCCAGACCACCAAAGGAAAAGAATAGTTGCCTGTCGATAATCCTCTTGAAGATTGAATTCTCACCATGATACGATCTCTCACTAAATCTATGCATAGAAAAAGGTCCCGGATGAATCAGCTTTCTTGATTTATTTGCTTTCCTTCATTCTCTATCCCTTGTAAGCTCAAGCTTGCTAGAAAAAAAAGAATCACTCCTCCAATCTACCGATGGAGTTGACGAGATACTGCTGAGTGCTTTTAAAAGAAAACTTGACTTGCAATCCGCCGACAAAACGAATGATGAAACTAGAAACTGTCAATATTTGAGACTTGCTGTTTCTCCATCTAATAATGATGACCGTATGTATCTCAAGAATAAAAATGCTTCTTCATCAGTTCTAAACACTCCAGAGCATTTTGCCCTATCTCTTCAACCGTGGTAAGATTGTTCGAAAATATCGTAGCCATTAGTTTCATGCATGTCCTAGATTTTTGAGAGCTCTTAACGAGATAGTATTATTTGAAAGAGCCTAATCCAATTGTCAGCTTTTGATTATTCCAAGCTAAGTTGCAGATTGGGATCGATTCTGGCAACTGCTGGCCAAAGTCGCCGTTGCCCTTTTAAAATTCGATTTGGACAGCCCATTGTAAGGGTCTTCAGAATTGTGAGAAAATTTCACTTACTCTTTTTCTATTGTATAACATAGGCCTACGGACTGTGAATATGAGGCTTGGTGTCGACTCGAAATCGACTACAGGCATTGGATAAGCGGGATTCTCCTTGTTTTGACGCTGGAAATGAGCCTCGATATGTCTGACACAAGCCCGTTGTTCCCCCAAGCTTTTGCAATATGAAGCTCGTGCGGCAGGTACGAGTATCAACTTCTTCAAATTCGGCATTAATTTGAACTGATATCTGGAGCATCTAGTATCCAGCCACCAACTCCTTACTTCAGCTGTAAAGCGGAAATTCATCAATTTGATGCTTCCCGTTTCATATAACAATTCGGAAATGCAGCTTGTGTATTCGAAATATATTCGCAATTGAGCTTCGATCGAAGGGTTTCTGCACTCACTGAATCCACCAAAGATTAAGATATCTTTATCCGGATCGATGTAGAAAGTTCGAAATTTTGGGGGGCTGAGCAACCCTTCACACGTTCCTAGCTGCACCTTCCTATAGAGTTTTTCGGCCTCATGACGACATTCGTGGTTTACAAACATAAATGATGGTGTTGGTACGGCGATCCGGACAGAAGTATTACCCGGGTGGTGAAGAATATCAACTCTGAGAAGGCGCTCCTGCAGCCGGGTAATAGCCAATTGCCAAATCTTGAGTCTTAGTTCGATGGGGAGACGAGGGAAGGGTTCAAATGTACTGATTTATTTTTGTAAATTGGAACTTGTTGATCTTTGTGAATCGATATGCAAGCTGGCGCAATCAGTATCGACCATGGCAGACGATTTCAACATTTCAGCAGGGCGTTGCTCTGGGAGCATTGTCGATTTTGTCTCTGAATACAGGCTGTGTTTGAGATAGAGTTGGAAGTCGATGTAATAATAGCTGAAGTGAAAACGCGACTGCGAGCTGAAAATTGGTAGAGTTGAAAATCATCAAGTTGAAGGTTGAGGGTAATAAGTTTGAGACAGAAGCTGACCTCAGGTAGAGGAGTGGGGTGAATGATCAGCTTCCAATTAGGACAGGCCAATGAAGCCATTCACTTATTAATCCTGGCGCGGTGAAGATACTACACTACCTAGTCGGTATTTTTGAGATTAACTCCATTCAGCCAGGTAGCATCGGTACCAACCTTGGGGCGAGGGAATATAGCATTTAGACCTAAGAGATTAACCGATGGTCCAGCTCATCTTTATCAATACCCATGAATAGAGCAGATTGATACATAATCCCTTCACTAATTTTCGACATCATCATAGTCTCTCACTTGATCAAGTCTTCAATAGATCATCCAAGTAGAAAATATCGCCTCTATCCACTTTCAAGGCACTGGATTTAGACGCATGTTCTGAGCAGATGAATATCTAGAAATCTTCTTTGACCGGTCCGATATTCAACTCTATCCATGTAACAGCCTTCACAAAAGCTGCTAGCCATTCAAATTCTCTTTTGTCACGAGGTCTTATATGCCAGTTGCTGCATTGAGGATGGATTTGTGGGAAGGTGTGTTCATGTTGTTCTTTATCAACGAGAAACTTCGGCGATCTCTCTGAAGAGCTGACATTCTCGACGGGATCCCACTGAATGCGGGGTATAGCTATCGGTGACTCTGTATACACATACATCAGACCCGCCAGCACTGTTCTAAGATCGGTGGCTATTTCCTTTGGGTACTGGAAGACACTTGGGTCCTTTTGAGCGATAGCGGGCAATTCGGTGCTTCCCAGATGTATTCCTTGCTCCTCCTTGTGCAACGATACTTTTGCAAATTTCTCCTCGAGACCGGTAGTTACAGAATCAAGTGGATGTTTTGCCAAGGTTTCAAGTAGTAACCACAGATATCGATCATACGGAATGAGTTCAATAAGATTCGTACCCGGTTTACAATTCCGACTCCAGTGATGGTATAAATTTCGGTCGCGTAGAGATCTCATCGCAAGCCTTTCAAACATGACCACAATATGAGTAGTATTAGGCCGAGGAGCACCCTGAGATGGATCAAGCAGTCTTTTTAGAACTCGTGGATATTTTTCAACCAGGCGTGCACAGAACGTTAATTCTTCTGATTTCAATTCATTAAGCCGCATCTTGGTCTCCTTAATCCACGCCCAATAGTTCCAGCAGGCCCTCAGGTTGAGGGGCTCTTCCCGCGCCTCAAATCTAATGTCTATAGTCCGTGGACGGATTCGCCCTCCATGCTTAAGTAGAAGATCAAGGTCATGAGTATTGATGTTTAAGCCGGCCCCAATCTTACGTCTCATTGTCGAGATCATCAAATCTACGGGACCCCATCTCTGGACGAGCATTTGGGAAGACAATGCAAATACAGAGCTCGCATCTGCAGGAGGCCAGCGGTGAAACCAACATACCTCGCGATAGAGAGTGTAATGGTACATGGCATCCAAAATCTGACTTCGTGAAGTAAAGATTCGTCCGTAATTTATATGAGTAAGAACACATTGATCAAGAAATGGTACCCTCCATGAGAGAATTGACAGGATTTTGATGACTGGTAGATCGCTCAAAATTTGATGGACTATTTCTAGCGGTAGCTTTTGCAAGTTCCGAACCACAACTGGGAGTTCGCGAGGCCATGGCATCGACCAAAGATTGGAGTCCATTTTGGATAGGCCCTTTGAAGCGTGGTATGACGATGGGGAAGAGGCCTATTGTCGACGGTGATGCTATGGTCTTTTTTTTTTCCATCGTTAGGTTAGAATGCAAATGAGTCACGAAATAAGGGGATTCTTGCTTACTTACAGTACGATATGCAGTAGTGGCCTTGGCTTGGCTAGTCAATACCCTGAAGTGGGCTACCCGCACCGCAAATAAGCACAACAGAACCCCACCAAGTCCACCACTGGTAGGCCTCTGTATGAAATCCAAACGAGCAGAACATGAAAACAGTCACAAAGATTCGTCTTAAGATTATTTCTGTAGCCATGTTGGACAGCAAACAATCATGCCAAAACTATATAAAAACCAATTCCCCCTCTATGATAGCTCAGCAAATCCGACAAGATCAAGAGTTATGCCAAACACAAGGACTTCCCAGCCCATTGGCCTTCTATCTCCCTCACGTCAAATCTCCCTTGGGCGAGCAAATCGCAAATGAGTTGTATCCTAAAAATGCTCCAGCCCGATATTCATATACGATCGGGTCAGCGATGTATAATGGCATAATACAGGGCATTCAAGCCTACTTACACCAAATGTCCCCCGAGCCCAGGCATGGAAGTCTTCCAAATGCTATAGAAGGGGTCGCTGAGAGTCCACCTTCGGTAGAAGATATCGAAACAGCACTTAGAGTGCTTGATTTCTACGTCAAAAGTCCAGATAGAACTCGAATAAATGGAAAAACACCACCGAAAGACATGGTGCAAGTCTTAAACCAGCGTTTGCGGGGCCCATTCTCCGCTGAGGACAAAGATGTAACAAACGTGAGAAGAAAAGAACGAAAATGCTACATCTGTCACTTTCTCATCACGAGTCCCCATCCTCAGTACCCAGCCCTTTGCAACCCGTGCGGAAATTTTAACCTTGCATCCAGCCATCTGTCACTGCCTGATGCTCTTGATCTGGAGGGTAAAACGGCATTGGTGACAGGAGGAAGAACAAACTTGGGGTTTCACACCGCATTGAGATTGCTGAGATGCGGTGCTCAAGTAGTGGTATCTTCCAGGTATCCACGAGATGCAGCGGTGAGATATCTAACGGAAAGTGACTCTGGAAAATGGGAGAAGCGACTAAAGATCATTGGAGCTGATTTTAGAGCAGCTAACGATGTCTTTCATTTGGTATCTGGTATTAAGCATCTGTTGAGAAGCTGGAGTATACAAGATACAAGATACAGGGAAACTTGATATTCTTATAAATAATGCTGCACAGACCTGGACGGATTCAGTGAAGCAGGAAAGGCGAGCTATTGAACTGGAAGAAAAGCTGCGGCTTGAGGACACCAAATCCGGCAATTTACTCCTTGATACAAATTACAGCCCTCGATTAAGAGGTGGTGTGCAAAGCTTAAACCTCTTAGCCTTTGATTCAGAGAAAAAACGTCTGAACGAGACATCCTCTGAGGAAACCGGAATAATCGGACGAACAGAAAATATCACATCAATCTCGACAACGGAAAAAGAACCTAAAACTTCCTGGGTCCAAAATCTATACGAAATACCCTACGAAGATGTCATCTCCGCTCACTCAGTCAACACATTTGTCCCGCTAATCCTCATCCGCGAACTCCTGCCCCTCATGGGCACTCCCCGTCCCCACACAGAAACCAACAACCAACCCTCTAAACCTCTAGCCCACATCATCAACGTCTCAGCCCGCGAAGGAATCTTCGAACCAACACCCACCAACCGCCATAAAAACGGCTACCACGTCCACACGAACCTCACCAAAGCCGCCCTCAACATGCTTACCGAAACCGAAGCCGCAGCAGCCTGGCGAGATCGCAAAGTAGCGATGAATAGTGTCGATCCGGGTTATTTGAGCGCGGCGAAGGAGGTGGTTGAGAATAGGGAGAGGAATGGTGGGTGGGAGGGATGTCCGATTGGATGGGAGGATGGCGCTGCGAGAGTACTGTGGAGTGTGGCTGTGGGGGGGAGTGGGAAGGGAGCGGTTTGGGGGAGATTCTTGAAGGATTTTGGGAGGGGAGAGGGGGAGGAAAGGATTGCGAGGCAAAT